>CM060316.1:108104261-108109261 GCA_030674155.1 Stramonita haemastoma
TGCTTAGTCAAAGTTGTAGAGCCGATTTGTTAAAGGGAATCTTCTGTTAAGTTGAGGTGCCGTGAGACCACCAACCAAGACACACCATGTGATACAGCTACAGCACTTCAGTGGTTTTCTTTAATGCCTGTTCTGAGCCCACATACATTTACGCAGAACATTTGAACTGACTGCAAACTACCTAAAGAAAGATGCAATTTCTGATTAGCGGAGCTACTAAGTGCTGCTCTGAATCGATGGTTTGAATCTGAACTGCATTTTATTTGATGCGATAGTGTTTTCGTGTTGTCTCAAGTCAATTTGTATCAAAGCTGCGATGGGTGGGGAGGCTTAAGGGTTTAGCACTACAGACATATGTCACGAAGCACGTGTTCATACAACACACACGCCATTTTGTATTCCTTGACCGTAAGTGCTCATTGTGTTTATTCCCGAACCGAACAAGCCTTTTAGATGCAAATTTAAATACTACATCTCCCTCTTTCAAGAGTGGAATTTATCAAATCAGTCCTTGTTTTCAAAATATGTCTTAGCTAAAGAGAATAACAAGGTAGCCATCCAGATTTAGCATTTACAGTCCTTCAGGTAGGATTGTTGTATCCACTGATAGGTAAATCTTCGGGTTGCTGCAGAGACACGAGTCGAGGGCTAGTCCTGCTGGTCTTGGACATTAGTTGGGGTTGAACCAGATGAAGAAGACTGCCCCTGGATTGAAGGTCTGCTTTCCCCAGGATCAGGAGGATATGGTGCACAGGGTGTGGATGGAAGTGCAGCAAGAGTGGTTGGGAAAGGGGAGGACCACAGAAAACGGAAGGTGCTGTCTGTTGTAAGGGTACACATGGCAGGTATCTTTTACCAGTCATCTGCCAATTCCTGCTAATGAGGCCACCATCCACGGTCTGGATGATGAAACTGCATGGCGCTTCATGGTGCCTGACGACTGTGCCTTCTCTCTGCAGATCAGAAACCTACATGGTGTCATCGTTGGACCGATTTTCTAGGGCAACACCACGGTGTCTTGCAGTTCTCCATCAGCTTCTCACGGTGCTCCTTCTCATTCCTCTTCAGACTGACATCTGTGTTCTGGGGTAGAAGGGATTCTTGACCAGCTGCCAAGACACAGTGGTTAGCACCTTGCATTTCATACTGAAAAGTCACGGGTTGGAATCCTATAAGAGTCATAGGGACTTTTTTAAAAATTCCAACTGGCCCCTACCCAGAGTCAATGTGATGTGGGCTCAGTGGGAAGACTGGGACCACACAGTCGAGCTTCATCTACTTTACAGGTGCAAATTTGAAAGTGTTGCTCAAAATACCTGACCAACACTGCAGGTGTCTGTATCTCTCAGGCTCAGATGATGCCAGGATATAATATGATAGCAAACAGAATACAACCTTGTCAAATAGTCTCAAAGCAGATGTACTTTCCATGGCAGCATCAATACGTCATCCTCACCATTGATCATCATGCAATAATAAAAATTGCCTCTGATTTAGTGGCCTGGCTGCTTTGGTCTCATGGTGACCTCAGATAGTCACCCCATACACTTTTGTGCCTGTGGTAAGTTTGTGTCGCGGCCTTTGAGGCTGGAGGTTCACGGGGGATGGTCGTTGGAGTGAAACTTGTGATGGTCGCCACCTCATGTGGGTGACTCCTTCAGGATGGCTCCGCGACTGAGCTAATATGGTGTTGTTAGTAGGAGGCTTAGTAGGTTGTGTCCTGCATATGTTAGCTCAGAACAGGCACCACTAAACACCACCAAATTGACCCAACAGCAGTGCAGGGACCATCTGGCTGGTGACCATGGCAGCCTGATATTGATAAGCTCCCTGTCGGCACCCAAATCTGAGGATGAAACATACTGAATCTGGGTAGGGCTGTGGCAGGGAGATTGAAATTAGTGGCTCGAGAATAGCATGATAGTTACGTTACAGAGGATGAGGCAGCAAAAGAAAAAAAGAGAAGGAATTCTGGGGGACAAGGGTCCTGAGGCAGCGTCCAATACGCAGATGTGCTGGTAAAAAACCGTTGGCCAGGAGGTAGTTGCAGTACATGAGTAAGCCAAAATAGACATTGCTGCACTACTTCATGAAAGTCTTGATGGTCTGCACTGCATGGTCCACTTCACCATTAGACTGAAGGCACTGGGGAAAGGATGTCACATGTTTAAATCCCAAGTCTTCCAGCAAAGGAGGTGAAATCTGCGGGAGCAAACTGGGAACCATTGTCTGTCATGACAATGTCTGAAATACCATGGCATCTGGAGACTTTCTGGCAATGGTCACTGTTACTGGGATGTGTGGCACCAGCATGATCTCAACATCTTTTAAGTAGTAGTCAATGACCAGGAGGTAAATTTTCCATTGAGATTGAAAAAAATCCCCTGCAACCCGCTGTCATGGGCAATGTGGAAATGGTGTCCCCTTCAGGGTCTCCACTTTGGCTCTGTGGTCTTTAGAGCACTTGGTGCAGGTTCCGACCATGGTTTCAATGTCCTTGGTAGGCTACCACTCACTGTTGTAGGCATTGTTTTTTTTTTTTTTACTTTTGTATACCCTGGTGTCCACCATACAGATAACACAGAATATCTTACAGGGATGGAGGCATCACAAAGAACAAAGAGTCGCCCCTTCAGTAGAAGACCATCATGGACTGTAATGTTCCTAGACTCAGCCCAGTACTGTATGGTGACTTTGTTGAGCTTGCTCTTGATGGTAAAGTGCAAAACTATCTGGAAGAATTCATTTTTCTTCAGTTTGTGTCAAATCTGCTGCAACCAGTGACCAGAAGCTGGCAATGCGACCAAAACTGCATTGCTATAAACTTCAATCAGTTCTGTGAGGCCACCATGTAGAAAGATGGTGCAGACGTGCATCAGTGGTGTGCAAGTTGTTGTTTTTTTTACCAGGAACATTATGGATGGTGAAGCTGAACTCAAACAAAAAGTTTATCAATAAGCTTAGTTGAGAGCAAAGGAACCAGTGGTTTATGGTCTGTCTCTATGTGGAAGTTCATGCCAATCAGAAGGTCAGCCCAAATGCTTTAGGCTCACACTATTGTGTATTGCTCCTTTTCTACCTGGGCATAACATCTCCCTGTCTTCATAAGCAATCTGCTGGCATAGGCTACAGACCTGAAGTGTCCATTATCCTGACGTTGTAGTAGTATTGCCCTTTTGCCCAAAACTCCTGGAGTTTGCTGAAATGACTGTCTGTTGTCCGGGTTGAGTGTTGGGGACAAGACCAAGTCACTTTTGAGGATGTCATGGGTATGCTGCTGGTCTGGGCCCCAGGTCCAGGAAATATCTTTCCGAAACAGGTCCCTCAGATTTATCAGCAAGGTTTGGTCCGAACTTCATGAGCTGGTTGACCATGCCCAGAAGTTGTCTCATGTCTGCGACATTCTCTCGATGTTTCATTCCCATGATGGACTTGAACGTGGCAGGATCCTTCCACTTTCATCTATACCTTGTCCAGGTACTCAAGCTGCGTTTTCGCGAAGTCAAGCTTCTCTTGGTTGATGGTGAGGCCAGCCTGGAAAGGTTTTCCAGAATCTTGCAGCCTCAGATTGTGCTTTGCCTTGTCTCTGCCAAATATCAGGGTGTGGTACATGTGACACACAACTCCAGGTAGTCCCCTTAGGATTATGTTCATCTTCTTCTGGAAATATTCAGGTACTGAGGAAATACCATAAGATGGTCATTTGAACGAAAGCATCCATAGGGTGTTACGAATGTGGTCAGTTTGGAGCTGTCGTCAAGCTGTATCTGATGGAAGCCTAAATAAGTATGAACCTTGGCAAAGACTTTGCCCTCAGAAATGTTACTGGGTGTCTCCTCCACTGCTAGCATGGTGTATACTTCCCTCTTTACATTATTGCTCCTTCTGGTTAAGTCCACACATATGCGAACATCTCCGGTGGCTTTTGGTATTATTGCTATAGTGCTGCACCAGTCGGAAGGATAGTCCACCGGCTGGATGACGTTGGTTCTGACCATTTTGTTCAACTCAGATTCAACCTTCTGCAGCAGTAGAACTGGAAAATGTCAGGGAACAGACTGTAAAAATGGCTTGGAATTTACAAGATGTTTCTAGTTACTGTAGCCACAACTGTTTGTTGCACTTTCCCTAAAGATTGTGCAGACCGGCTGTTCTTCATGTCTGACAGTCAAGGAGCACGTCCTTCTCCCCTGATAATGGTTTGCCTTATCTTGCTGACAGTGCTTCTATTGTAGCTATTTTCGAGCTGGCAAGCTCACTCATGGTCATTTCTCTTATTGAAAGAATGTCCACAGTCTTCTGTAGAGTCAGTCATGTACCAATATATGTAGCTTGAGCTTGAAAGTGTTGTTATGACAAGAAAACACAAGTTTGTCTCTGACAGTAGTAGCAGTATAGACATACCATCACGAAGGATGTGTTCATACAACGCAGATGCCATTGTATTCCTCGACCTGAAGTGTCGTTCATATGTATTTACAAACGGAACAAGCCTTTAAGATGCAAACCTAAAGACTACAACAACCTGTCATTACGATAGGGTTTTTTCTGTTCTCTCAAGTCAGTTTATATCAAAGCCTGTTACTTTTCTTAACATACTTAATATTTTCAAAATAAAATCATGTACTCTAAAAGTCTAGAATTTGACTTCTTTACGTTTCTGTAAAAAAACAAACAAAAAAAAAACCCAAACACTTCTCTTGTGGTATCTAGCATCCAATGTTTCAGGACTGTCAGCCCTCACCCATGGTTTTTTTCGGTGTTGATTTCCAAGACTTGTTTAGGCTGTCCCTATCAAAACTGCTTTAAATGCATAGAAAAAATTTTCTTGCCGAATTGCATTACGAATACTTTCTGGGTACGTGTTTATAAGGCATTATATAATTCATAGGTGTTTTTTTCTAAAGTTTTAATGCACGGGCTCTCTGTTTCAGATGTCGTACTCGTCAGAGCAATTGCTAACGGATCAGTCGATCGGGATATCGACTTCAAGATGAATG
>CM060316.1:108114261-108146761 GCA_030674155.1 Stramonita haemastoma
TTGCGCTGCCGTTAAGTGCCTGAGAAACCAGGCCCAGGGCATCTGTCTTTAGCGTATATCTGATCTTAATGATATATAAAATGTATGTCCGAGTAAAGCACTATTAAAACCTTACCATTTAATTGCACGAACTGACTGCTTAAAAAACACAAAATAAAGGATATCGTCCAACCCCGGACCTAAATGCCCTTGCCTAAAATGAATTCACAAAGAAAGACACCCACCATGAAATGAACACAGCGATCTAAATCAGTGATAGTAAATAATGTTTGTGCCAGTATAGATTGATTGAGTGGCCACCAAAAATGCCATGTTTTACCTCTTAAAAATTGAATGTGTGAGACTGATAATACAAAAGCACTGAGTTTCATCAGGAGTGTTTTCAGACAGCTGCACAACAGACTTGAAGGCAGCAAACAGACTCACAGTGGGAAGAAAAGACTAGCTGGGATTGTGTTGCATTATTCAATTTAACATCTGTTCACTGACAGTGTTATCAGAATTTTTGATTCAGTTTCATGCTTATTGCAGTGTATCCATGTTTGATCTATGTCCATTTAATAAGCAGATCCTGAAAATGAAGTTTAATTGTCGCAGAGAAGAAGGAAAGGTCTCCAATTGTTTCTCGATAATAGATGTTCCAATGTCTGTGGCGATTTTCTGTTGTGAAATTTCTTCTTGTTGATGTTGCAGACCATTACTGTCACCATTCAACTCAACAAATCTGAGGTAAATAAAGAAAACTTGCATTTTATATGGCAAATAAGTACTCGGGGATGATGATTATGAACTTTACAAATACATGATGTTGTTGTGCTTTAAAATCGATACTAGATATTAGAAGTCTTCATCAAAACCTTAAAGTCTTTAAAAGCAGACTTTGGGTTTAAACTATTCGCAGAGTGCGATACTTTATAAGTGTTGTTGACTCCAAATAACATTTGTGTCAAATAGCTCGACTTTTCTGGTTTGAAAAACCATAGGTCTTGGTAAATGTTTTGATTGGTAGAGTACATACCCCTCCCCCCCTTCACACACACACACAGTGGATCGGTGGTCTAGAGGTAACGCGCCTACCTAGAAACGAAAAGTCCGGATTGGAAGTGTGTGGTGGTTTTATCCCCGTTTGGACCAGAAAATTTTCCCCCATCCATTAGATCATGAGTGGTGGTCTGGGTGATAGTGTTTTGGATGAAACGAAACACCGAGGTCCAGTGTGTTACACATCATATTTAGCGCACGTAAAAGAACTCACTCACTCACACACACACACACACACACACACACACACACACACACACACACACGCACGCCACCGACACACACAACACACCGCACGCGCGCATGCACGCATGCGCCCGTACGCACGCACACATACACACTCGAGACCACGCACAAAGCGACACAGACACAGACACACACACACACACAACACACACACACACACACAACACACACACACACACACACACCACAACACATATGCGCGCGCGCTTTTTCGGGGCTCTGTCTGTTGGTCGGCCTTTCAGTCTCTTTATATGTTTGTCTCTTTCTCAGTGTTTGCCTGTTTTCTAAACCGAAGAAACCACCACATTGAAAAGTTAAGAAAATATTGACATTGTCTTTTTTCTTTACATAGTTAATTACAGTGACCTAATGTGGGTTTGTTACTAGTTGTTTTTTGTGTTTTGTTTGTCTGCTTTTTTGGGGGGTTTACATGTAAAACGGATGCCATATGTGTCCATTTTCTACAGGCAATCGGCGGCGAAAAAGTGACTACCACTACCATGAGAACAACCACAGTTGGCTCGAATGAACTGAAATGTCCTACATTTGACAAAACATATTATGTCCTATCTGTCGATGAGGACACTCCATCTGGGTCCAATATACGGGGGCCACGGTTGAAACTCATATATCCCGACTTGGATGTAAGTTTCGTTGTTGCTGTTGTTATTGTTGTGCGTTCCATCGCTTAACGACCACGAAGGTGAGTCACCCACAGTGTACACTTTGAGTCACGCACTCATTTCCCCCGGGAATCACGGTCAGATTTTGAGTACACACAGGATGATACGTGTGAGTGTGTGACTGTTTTCAACTGCCGTGTCATACTATACACTGCAATGCTCCAGCTTCATGGGATTTTTCTCTCCCCCATAAAGTGTGTGTGTGTGTGTGTGTGTGTGTGTGTGTGTGTGTGTGTGGTGTGTGTGTGTGTGTGTGTGTGTGTGTGTGTTAGTGTGTGCGTGTGTGCGTGCGCACACGCGCACACGCGCACACTTGTGCTTGCCTGCGTGTGTGTGTGTAAGTGCGTGCGTGCATGCATGCATTGCGTAAATAAAAAGTTTATATATTGTTCGGATGAGACTATTAAACCCCGTGTGCAAACTCACGCAGAAGATCTTACGCACAAGTTAAAAACCCGTTCTGCCTTTCAGAAGAGCAGGCTCTTGTGTGCCAGTAGGAGCGGATGACAACAAAATAAAAAACCAGCATGCACTCAGGTGTGTTTAGACACCATCTCTGAGGAAAAAATCGGGTAGTTGGAGTCCCCAGGGCGGTTCAGGCCTGTAGGGTTATATTGTAACGTTCTGGCGGCTCCTGGGGGCACTGGAACCATTTGTATCGGCGATTGCCTTTCCAACAGACCATTCCAGTGACGTGGAGATGGGCGGGGGGTCTCTGCTACATGGGTAACAGCTTGCCCTCATATATACATACCCAGGCTTTGCACTCTAGAGCCTAATATCCGAGATGATGGATGTCTACTATGCGTCTTTTCTAGTCAATTGGCTTTATAGCATTGTATTTCAAGATAGAGAACAACAGATGGAGCGCTGGATTAAAAATCTACACAGAGCTATATGCAAAGGAAAATGTAGTCACAGAAGACGCCCTGAATGACACAGAGAGCCTACCAGAGCTGGAAGAACTTGACAGAGAACCAACCATAGATGACCTCAGCAAAGCCCTGAACTCTCTTGCCTCAGGCAAGGCACTTGGGAAAGATGGTATTCCCGCCGAAGCACTGAAGTGCTTGCAAAGAGATATAGTCTAGTCAATATTTGCAAAAAAAGTGCCGAGAAAAGACTTAATTGCAATAGTGATGCTTTTGCGATGATTGGATAGAAAAGTAGCTAACTATTTACATATCCAAAACGTAGGGCGATCTAAGTGTCGGAGATTACTTTTTAAAGATTTTATGACGTCATAAAATTTGGATTTTACCATATTTTTTAAACAGTTTGTAATATGGTCTTGTGGCATATCGTTGGAAAGCTTTCGACATACTGTTTACGAATTTGATAATAGAATCACCATTAAGCGCAAAATAACGCAAAATTCAATGAAAATATACTGCCTATATGCTAAATTAAGTGTCGGAGCCCATAAGCATGCAGAATCATGTATGCTTTCCTGCATTTTACCAGGATAAAACCAAAGTTTACGACCACTGTACAGTCCCCACGGCTGAGTAAAGTGCTAGTCTCTCCTTGAAGGTCAGAAATTCACAATGAGTATAAGATAAAACAGTGCAGGTACAGGCAAACAGTATCAGAGTTAGTTCAAATAATCATGTGGCAAGTCACTTCAGTCGGCATAATCAGAACATAGTTCCCAACGAAGAATCAGTACACATCTGATAGTTATGGAAAGTTCAGTTCTTCTAGCGCAGTCTTGCTGAGATGAAATGAAGCAGCAGAATAAATCAAAATCAGGCACACCTGGTGAATCAAATTCATCCACTTCCAGAAGGGTTAGTGCATTGAGACAGCTCCAGCCTTTGCATTGTCCGCAAGCCACAGAACATAGGAGCCCATGTCTTTCTCTGCATGTACATCCCTTTGAACTGCAGTCCTCAGGACAGATGCATTGGATGGCCTTTAGTAGACTGTGGGGTCCATGTCTATAATGGAGAGAAATGTCAAGCTGCTCTAGCTCTGATCTGAATAGTTTCCACTGAACAGCTTGCATTATCCTGATGATCCTGAACATGAGGAACAGAGAGGCCAGGATGTGTTGTGTGTGTGTGTGTGTGTGTGTGTGTGTGTGTGTGTGTGTGTGTGTGTGTGTGTGTGTGTGTGTGTGTGAATTTTTGATTGTTTGAGACTGTTAATTTTCGTTGGTTGCATGACTGTGTAAGAATGGGTTGAGTGCAGCGCTTTGATTTGTCTTTGCAAGGTACAGTGCTATATAAATTCTACTTAGTAGTAGTAGCAGTAGTAGTAGCAGTAGTAGCAGCAGCAGAGTAGTAGTAGTAGTAGTAGTAGTAGTAGTAGTAGTAGTAGTAGTAGTAGTTACCACAAAAGATCCAGTGGCCTGGCTTTGTCAACAACACCAAAATCTTGTAATAGTTCGTGTGCTAATGACAAACGAGCTGCAGAATTTTCAAAGTAGAAAATGGGAACATTGTCTCTGGTGAAAATGTTAGATTCCATGTACAGCCTTACACTGTTTGGAGCCAGTGTTGGCTGTGCCAATAATGTCCATACCATGGAAGGTACCAGTTCTATCCAGTGTCCTGATCTGATGATCTACATTGTCAGCAACAAACTGGATCCAGATGTTGGGCTTTAATGCCTACCAAGTCTGTTCTCTGGTCAGCAGCAGCACACATTTTAAATAGGCTGACCATATAATTATGAAGAACTAAAACCAAGCTTGTGGACACGTTCAGCAAGGTCTTTGGAGCCAGTGTGCTGGTGCATGGCAACCCCAAAAGCAATCTGAAGGGGAAGGATGAGTACTGTTGGTTGTGCTGCCTGCATCAGTGCCTGACCAAGAGAAGCAATTGTCAAGTCAGGATCTGTTTTCCTTCCCAGCAAAATTCAGAGAAATAGATTCAATGATTATGGGAAATAATTTCATTTGTTTGAGTGTAAAAAAAATCAGGTGTTTGTGATACTTGAAAGTTCTGCAGCAGAAGTATACTCTGTTGTTGAGGTGTTGACGTTCTTCATGTCTGATAAGAGAAGTTTTGCAGTTGTCTGAATTATTCTGTTTTCTTCTTTCTCTGCATCTTTCACTCTGGATTTTGCCCTTTTCTCCAGGATCTTCTCTGCATTTGACCTTAATGTAGGGACATTTTCTTTTCTTCTGACGCAGGTAATAATCACTTCATCACCAAAGTGACTTTCTACTTTCTGCCACATGTATTTCTCTGTGTAGGGAGTGTCACCATAGAGATACTCTTTCATCTTTGTGCACAAGTCCATGATTGTGGTTTGTTCATATTATTCTCTTTGAAACAAGCCATGACATGCATGAAGGCTTTATCACGAGGTCTACCTGCAGTTGCCGTGGTTTGTTGCTGTGATCCGTGAAGAATGGCAAAAAGCAAGGATAGATTTCACAGCAGTGAAGTGGACACTGCACTGCTTGTGATGCACAGCATCTACAGCATGAAGGTCACTGACAGTTTACATTCTTTCACACACACTTTCCGCCCATTTCTCCTCTGGTCCATACTTGAAATAGCTTTCTTCAATCTGCTGCTGGAAACTAAATGTTCGATTTTAATATACAATTGTGTTTCGTTTCTTTCGGAAATCAATAATTGGCTGGTCGCAAAAGAGACATTCAGATGAATTATGAAATCTAGCTTTCTTGAATCAAAGAGCTAGGTTGTTCACGTCTGAATAATACAAATAATACTCTTCTCTCTGTCTCATCAGATCTTTTTTTGATGGCAAGATGCTGCAATACATCTGCCAACATGCTCCGTGTACACTTTGCCACGAATTTGTAAAAGAGTTCACTGTCACCCCTCAAAGCATGCATTTTGGAAACCTGCGACACCTTTATCAGTCTGCTTCACTACATCTTGGCTATCAGTCAGCAGTCTTTCTGCACATAACACACATAGACCTAAAAAGTCAGTCCTTTCATCTGGACAAAAATGTAATCAGCCATTGGGTAGAATTATGGGGTGAAAAGCCCAACAAAATTGCAAGGAAACAATGCTTTAGATCAGTGCTTTTGTAGAGCAGGTAACAAAGACAAACAAAACATTTTTAAAGTCACATATCACCCTAAGGTTAAAGTTAAACTGAAAAAAGTTGCATCCCGTTCATTCAGAACTAAAGATCCACTAGTGCCGTAAATAGGATCCACTAAATTCAGATCATATGCACACTGTCAGATAGAGACAAGAAACACATACAGAGAAAGAAAGAGGACAGAAAGTGAAAGGGATGATGTGACACTGTCACACATACACTGATACACATGCTTTTCCATCAGAAAGGACTGCAGATATACTTTTTGATACTGATATATATATATATATATATATATATATATATATATATATATATATATATATATATATATATATATATTATATATGCTGTTATTTATACGATGGTGTTATATACACACTACACACACACACACCACACACACACACACACACACACACACACACACACACACACACACACACACATACACACACACACACACACACACACACACATATATATATATATATATATATATATATATATATATATATATATATATATATATATATATATATATATATATATATATGTATGCATACACACACCTGTATATATATATATCATCATCATCATGGCTTGGCTTCGCGAACGAAGATTAAGGGCACTGTCCACGTCTGGTGCAGGCTCGCTGGTGGCTGTTCAGTCCAATGCGTGACAAACAAACCCGGCCGCAGCGGCTGCAGGGGAAAGTCGATTCTGGGGTTGATGTAGAGCGGACGCGGTTCTTCCTCCTCATTCGCCTCTCCTCAAGGGCCGCTCTGCGATTGTCCTCAAAGGAGGAGACCGACTGATGCACAGTGTGTCGCCAGGCCTGCCGGTCAGCAGCAAGGACTGACCACTGGTTATGGTCTATGAGACAGGCTGACAGAGATTTCTTCAGAGAGTCTTTAAATCTCTTCTTTGGTGCGCCTCTGTAGCGGTGTCCGGTGGAAAGTTCACCGTAGAGAACCATCTTCGGTAGGCGATGGTCCTCCATTCTAGAGACATGCCCTGCCCAGCGTAGCTGCGTTTTCAGCAACATGGCCTCAATGCTGGTGATCCCTGCTTGCTCCAGCACCTCAGCATTCGTGGTGAAGTCGCTCCAGTGGATGTCGAGGATGGAGCGGAGACAGCGTTGGTGGAAGCGTTCCAGAATTCGCAGGTGGTGTCTGTATGTGACCCATGACTCAGAGCCGTACAGGAGGGTGGTCAGTACCACGGCTCTGTAGACACTGATCTTGGTGTCTTTCTTCAGGTGTTTGTTTTTCCAGACACGGTGGTAGAGTCTGCCAAAAGCACCGTTTGCCTTTGCCAGTCTGTTGTCTACATCTTTATCAATCTTTGCGTCAGAGGAGATTGTGCATCCCAGGTAGGTAAACTGCTGGACTGTCTTCAGTTCTGTCTCACCAATTGTAATGTGAGGTGGGTGGTACGCTACCTGAGGTGCGGGCTGGTAGAGAACCTCTGTCTTCTTCAGGCTGACTTCGAGTCCGAAGAGCTGGGCTGCCTCTGCAAAACAGGATGTTACATGCTGCAGGGCGGTTTCTGTGTGGGCTACAAGGGCAGCATCATCAGCAAAAAGTAGCTCTCGAATTTGTTGCTCCAGGGTTTTGGTGTGGGCCTGAAGACGCCGCAGGTTGAATAGGCTGCCATCTGTGCGGTAGCGTATGAAAACTCCGTCTTCGTCATCAAGATCTTCTGTGGCCCGCTGAAGCATCATGCTGAAGAAGATAGTGAAGAGGGTTGGTGCAAGAACGCAGCCCTGCTTCACCCCGTTTGTGATTGGGAAAGGCTCTGATAGGTCGTTGCTGTTTCTGACCTGGCCACGCTGGTCTTCATGTAGCTGGATCACCATGTTGAGAAACTTTGGGGGACAGCCAAGACGCTCCATGATCTGCCACAGGCCCTTCCTGCTCACAGTGTCAAATGCCTTGGTTAAATCAACGAAGGTGATGTACAGTCCCTTGTTCTGTTCGCGGCACTTTTCTTGAAGTTGTCTGAGCACGAAGACCATGTCAGTGGTACCCCTGTTAGCTCTGAAGCCGCACTGGCTCTCAGGGAGGTGGTGTTCTGCAACAGCAGGTACTAGTCTGTTGAGGAGAACTCTTGCAAGGATTTTGCCAGCGATGGAGAGAAGAGTTATCCCCCTGTAGTTGGAGCAATCTGATTTGTATGCATACACACACCTGTATATATATATATATATATATATATATATATATATATATATATATATATATATATATAATTATATATATATGACGCCCATGGCTTGAAACTCTAAACAATGACTATTTCTCTTCATGCAAGGACCTCTGGCCATGTTCATGAAAGTTAAACACTTTCAAATAAAACAAAACCAAGCACACAGAGAGCCGATTTTGACAAAAGTGGTTTACCATACATACTACATTCCTCCACTACTGTATAATATAGGAGCTGGCCCAACACATGTGGACAGTTGTTTCGATGCTGTCTGGTCAAATATGCACATCAGCGCAGTACATGTCATGCCTCTCCTAAAAACAATTAAGCAGTTACTTTAGGTGTGTGTTTAATTTCAAAAGATAAGTCATTAATGCTAAACGAAATAAGAATAAGTAGCGTCAAGGCGTTGGCGCCAAGTTCCTTTCTCTTGCCGCCATAGGCCTTTCTCTGTCAAAACTGGGTGGAGCCTTACCAAATAAGGGGGATGCCGCGGCGCCAGAAGCAAACCAGCTATAGCAAACGATCAGTCTCAGAGTGTAAAATATCGTTTATTAGTGTGTTTGTTTATTGATTTTCAGTATCTGCCGAGGCCTACTTTTTCCTACTTTTTTGATATGTTGTTTATGGTATTTTTATCTACCATTGCACCAAGTTTAAAAACTATTGCAATTAATTCTTTGCGAAATGCAAGGATTGACTTCACTAATACTCCTCATTGAGTTGCATGAAATCCTCTGCCTCGGTTGGAGTGAAGATGAAGTACTACTGTACATGGGGGATGCTAACGTCGTCACACTGTATAAAAGCAAAGATGATGGAAGCGATCGCAACATCTATGGCGGTATATCCCTCCTCAGTGTCATTGGGAAAGTCTTTGCACGAGTAGTACTGAAGAATGAATAGTGAATGAATAATCTTTTATTTTTCAAGTTTAACAGAGTTAGTATTCACATGACTTTTTTCATTCGGCCGTGGCCCTGATTAGGGAATAAGAAAACAACAAAAAATCCAACAATAAAAACAAAACAAAAGAAAACCACAAAAAACCATCACCAACAATTAAAGTTCAACCTATGATTTTAAAAAAGGAGATAGGTGTACATTCAACAAACGCATAATCCCCCACTGGATACATTGATGATAATATAGACAAAAGAAATAGGTATTCGACAAAGATAATCCCCATCTGACCCGAACATTAATATTAAGACAGATACACTGATTATAATCAAGTAAATCAAACAGATTAAAATAGCAAGGAGACGGCATAGAAGAGAGCAGCCCCGACAATAATCATATAGATATGAAAACATTTTCAGAAAGTTTCCTTACTCAAAGGCAATATTATGAAGGAAAAAATCTAACAAAAAACTAACAACAACAAACACTTAAAAAAAACAACTTAATGATGTTACGCCCAAATATAACATTTTTCAATTTGTGTTCATAAAAATGAATTTTACAAGTCCCAAAAGGCGTAACATAATAAATGAGGGGGAAAAAAGCAAAGAAGGCACAAAAAGACCCAGCCCGTCCTTGTTTAGACGACAAGAATACATTTTCAAAATAAACATCAGAACCAAAACATGTCTATCTAATGATAAGTTTAGGATAGAATACGTGAAAGTGGAAAATAGAAAGGAAGGGAGGAAAGAGACAGAGAGAGAGACAGACACAGAGACAGACACAGAGAGAGACAGACAGACGGACAGAGAGGATCTTGCGCGTTAATTATATTATCAATGAAACATATCAAGTCGATGTCAGTCCAAAAATAAATTAGGCAAAACACAATCTCATACATTCCAACTTGAAGTGACTCCAGGTACTTGCAGAGCAAGTCTACTCTGAATCTTAGTGCGGTTTCAGTGCCAACAGATCCACTATGAACATGATCTTCTCCCGCCAACAACTTCATGAGAAATGTAGGGAGCAAAGGTGGCCACTCTTCGTTGCCTTCATAGACCTCACAAAGGCTTTCGATCTGGTTAGTAGGGATGGCCTCTTCAAGATCTTTCCCACAATCGTATGTCCACCCAAACTTCTCACTGTCATCAGATCCTTCCGCGGAGACAGGAAGGGCATCATCGTCTTTGACGGCTCAACATCAGCTGCCTTCAACATACAGAGAGGAGTGAAATAGGGTTGCATCCTGGCTCCCACTCTGTTTGGAATCGTCTTTGCTGTGATGCCGAAACACGCATTTTGTCCTGCAACAGAAGGAATTTACCTCTGAACCAGGTCAGATGGAAAAGCTTTTCAACCTCTTCAGACTAAGAGCCAAGGCTAAAGCCCAGCTGAGGTGCCTGCGTGACTTCCTCTTTGAAGACAATGCAGCATAACTGCAGACTCAGCTGAGGACCAACAGTTGCTCGTGACTCGCTTCAGTGATGCCTGCCAAGACTTTAGCCATTAGCCTGAAGAAATCACAAGTCATGGGACAGGATGTTCACTCTTCCCTAACCATAAGCATCAATGACCATGAACTGGATGTCACCCATGACTTCGTGTACCTGGGCTCAACTATCTCAGACACCCTCACACTTGACACAGAGCTCAACAAGCGTTTTGGCAAAACAGCTACCACCATGACCAAACTGACAAAAAAGCATAGAACAACAGCAAGGTGACTGAGCACACCAAAATCCAGATGTACAGAGCGTGTGTCCTGAATACCACCTTGTGTGGCATTGAGTCCTGAGTTTTGCGTGGCCGACAAGAGCAGAACTTAATGCTTTTTCACACGCGTTGCCTCCGATACATCCTGAACATCACCTAGCAAAACAAGGTCGCAAACAACATTGTCCTGGAAAAAGCTGGATGCACCAGCATGTACACGCTGCTGAAACAGAGACAAATGCGCTGGCTCGGCTTTGTTGTGCGCACCAAACTCATGTTGTGCGCACGATGGACGGATCCCTGAAGACCCCCGCTATGGAGGACTTGTGCAAGGAAAATCACCCACAGGCAGACCACAGCTGCGATTTCAAGACGTCGACCAGAACAGCTGGGAAGCAACAGCCCTCAAACGGTCAGCCTGGAGACAGACTGTGAAGAGAGGTCTTTCCAAGTTTGGAGAGACACTTGCTCAGCAGCACGAGGCAAAGAGAACGAGAAGAAAGGCTGCAGACCAGGCAGACAGACCAGCGTCAAACTTCATCTGTGCCCTCTGCCACAGGGACTGTCATTCCCCTGTCGGACTGGCCAGCCACAGCCAACGCTGTGCCAGAATTAACACCTAGAGCCCAACTCCATGTCTTAAGAGACTAAAGACTACCAATATGTAACGATGTGTGTGTGTGTGTGTGTGTGTGTGTGTGTGTGTGTGTTGTGTGTGTGTGTGTGTGTGTGTGTGTGTGTGGTCAAGCCAAAATGAGCTTTGTTGAGGGTAAAAGATTAAGTTTGCACAACTGTTTTCATCCTACTCTCACAAAAAAATCAGAAAATTGACTTATAAAACCAATCAAAACACAAATATCAATCCATGTTGAAAAGAACTACAAAAGTGAGGATTTTATTTTTTTTTTTTTTTTTTTATAAAACCAGACCTCGTAATACAAGATAAAACAAACCCCATACAGTACAACATATGCTCAAGTCATCATAACAAAATTACTACTACTACTACTACTACTACTACTACTACTACTACTACTACTACTACTACTACTACTACTACTACGAATAATAATAATAATAATAATAATAATGATGATATATGATGATGATGATGATGATAACAACAACAACAATAATAATGATAATACCACTACACTACCACTACTACTACTACTACTACTACTACTACTACTACTACTACTACTACTACTACTGCTACTACTACTACTACTACTACTACTACTACTACTACTACTATTACTACTACTACTACTGCTACTAATGATGATGATGATGATGATGATAATGATAATACAAAATAACAAGGGAAAGAATAACAGCAAAGCAGTCAGGCGTAAAGTAACCTGGAGCATAAAAGTAGACTTGCTATTAAGTCCATCAGATGTCTTTTCAAAAGATTCTTTAACGTTTGTTTCGAAGGAGCTGATTTAAAAAAAAAAAATAAGGAGGTAGATTATTCAACAATGTGCATACTGATTAAGCAAAGCCTGACTTTCAGAGAGTATTGTGGGTCCTGGGCAAAACAGTCTAAAAGTAGGCCTGTTTTTGCTGACAGCAGTTTTTTTCAGTTTTCTTTGGAGCTTTTCTGTTTAATACGTTTTACATACATAGACTGAGAACAGAGAGAGAGAGAGAGAGAGAGAGAGAGAGGAGAGAGAGAGAGAGAGAGAGAGAGAGAGAGAGAGCGAGAGAGAGAGAAGAGAGAGAGAGAAGAGAGAGAGAGAGAGAGAGAGAGTAATCATTTTAAATTCTTGTATTTGGGGGATAATGAATAAGCACTCGTGTGCTTTTTACATCTAGTCCAGTCCCCAGCTTATCAGGGAAAACATGAATGAGAGAGAGAGAGAGGAGAGAGAGAGAGAGAGAGAGAGAGAGAGAGGGAGAGTGAGTGAGTGTGTGTGTATGTGTGTGTGTTGTGTGTGTGTGTGTGTGTGTGTGTGTGTGCAATGGTCTGTAAAGGATTTTCCTCATCTCTTCACTTTCTTTACACACTGCCCAGGCATGGGAGCTGTTGCACAACAGAATCTTTTGTTTTCTCTTTTTTTATTTTGTTTCTCTTTTTTTTTGTTTGGTGTTTCATTTCAAGGATAGTGGAATGAGAACCCTTGTTTTGTTTGTTTTTTGACATCCTGTCCCTGTGTGCATGTTGTTTTGTAAATGTTGTCATGTTTCCACTGGCACACAATGACCATCTCCTCCGAAAGGGAAGAGGTTGTGTTATGTGCGCAACAGGATCTGCGCTTACATGCAGCGTGTCGAGGGCATAGTCAGCTTGTCAGTTACCCCACCCCCACCTCCACCCGTCCCAGGTTGCTGATGCTAATTGTCTGTGATGTATGTCTTTATCACCAATACCATCAGCCGTGGCTGGTTTTTAAGGTGTGCGCAAAAACAGCCAGGCTGGCTTACACGTTTGCATGCACGACCTCGGTTTATCTATCCTACGATGTCAACAATACTATTGAAATCATGCAAAATTGTGTATCCGACGTCAAATCCTGGATGACTAGACAAATTGAAATTAAATGACGATAAAACAGAAGCCCTGCTGATTCACTCCACTCATTATTCTCTATCAGTTGATCTACCGTCCACCATCCGTGTTGGAAAATCAGATATTTCTTTCTCACCATCAGCGCGCAGTCTAGGATTCATCATGTCAAATACCATGTCAGTTGAGAAACATGTTTCACAGACTTGCCGCTCAGCTTATGCTGCGCTTCATCAGATCAGTAACATCAGAATGTATATCGATGTAGATACAGCCAAGAAACTCGTCTGTGCCCTTGTTCTATCTTGGCTTGACTATGCAAACTCCCTGCTTGCAGGCTATCCCAAGCTTTTAATAGAGAAACAACAAAAGGTACAAAATTCAGCTGCCCAGTTGGTACTAAAAACAAAGAAGCGTTATCACATCACACTTGTATTGCGAAATCTGCACTGGCTTCCAATCCAAGCTCGTATCCAGTACAAAGTTATGATGCATTGTCATAGTTTCTTCTTGAACAAAGTTCCAGCATACTTCTCCGATACTCTTTCAGTGTACCACCCAAACAGATCACTCCGCTCATCCTCTGACACTAGAATCTTGAGAGTTCCCAAAGTATAAAAAAAAAACAGCACGGCGAGCGCTCATTCTCTCATGTAGGTCCCACTCTCTGAAACGCACTTCCATCTGAAATATGACACACTGACTATACTTCCTCCTTTAAAAGGTTGCTCAAAACACACCTTTTTATCCGATTCTTGTCCCTGACCACTGATCAAAATTGATTCCCCATTTAATTGACTCATCTCTGACTCTAGTGCTAGTCTTTTGCTGTTTTGGTATATGATAAGGTTCTTCATTTCTATTTTACTTCATCTTGTTTTTTGTTAATGTGAGTACATGTAGGGTAAATGCGTGAATGTGCTGTTTTCTTTGTTATTCCGTGTTATGTGTTATGTGTATGTTTTTTGCGCGCGTGCGTGCGTGCGTGCGTGCGTGCGTGCGTGCGTGCGTGCGTGTGTGTATGCATCGTACTGCTCTGCCCATTTTTTGATGATGTTGCTTTTATTTTACTTTTATTGTCTGGCCATGTAATATGCTGTGTATTGCATGTGCATGCATTTTTCCTCATGTTTTTTTTGTACTAATCAATTTTTTCACGTTCATATGTAACCTATTTAAATTGATTTGATTGTACAGCGCGATGAGCCTATGTTTTGGGGAATTCGCGCTATATAAGCCTCCATTTTATTATTATTATTATTATTATTATTATTATTATTATTATTATTATTATTATTATCACGACATAATCTCACCCGAAGGACTTGCAGGGGGTATGTAAGGGGGGTGGGGGTGGGGTTAAAGTTATTGATGACCCCAGGAAATGACGTCAAATGACTAGTCTGACGGGCTAACTGCCTACAACTCTGCCCCTGTGTATAAGATTGTTTTTCTTTAAAGCATCAAAAGACACAGAAAACATCCTAACCATCACACTGAAGTCTTTGTGCGTGGTCAAATCAATGCTAGATCAGGAGTGAAAATCGGACTTCGCAAAATCTTTTTAGAGAAAGCTGTTGATTTTTTTTTTTTAATCAGAACTTTGACTATAATTGACTGACATGTTGCATGTCATAATTGTCACTGCAGTCAGAATGGAACGTTCTACAAAACATGACGTAAATCTTATTCTGAAACTTCAATACCTTGCCCTTCTTAGTGTGTGCAACAACAACAAAAAAACCTGGCCAAAACACACCTCTTTCTTGCTGACAGGGTTTTAACGCAACGAGGCAAAATGTGGTAAGAGTTGATATGGAAGAGTATCCTATAGTCAGTGACTATTTTCGTACTGATATTGTATAAATTTACATGTGACATTCATTCATGTCTTATAATTAGATGTGTTGCTTCAGCATATGTGCAAGCTTGATGATCTATGTGTATGAGTGCCTGTCCTATTCAGGATCGCTTTGAAAGGATTTCTGTGGATATAAAGGACAGCACTAGGACATTTGAGCTGGATTCATTTAAGAAGAGCACATCAGCCAGGGTGTACGTAAGAGTCATTGACACCGACAAGGTTGATTATGAAAGCCCCAGAAAGACTTACGACATAGAGGTGAGCAGCTCTTATGAGCCTTTTTCCTGCTGTTAAAAGGGTGAGCCTACTGCTTCATTCTTTGATATTTCAGGTACAAAATTTTCATGATCAGCCAGTATCCACTAGTGTAGTAAGTCTAGTCCTGCACACAATGCCTCTGTGATTTTTGTCCATGTGGTTGTTTATCTGAATGGTTTGAACCGTATTTTGTTTTAAAAAGATCTATATCTTATCTATCAAATCTCTCTCTCTCTCTCTCTCTCTCTCTCTCTCTCCTCTCTCTCTCTCTCTCTCTCTCTCTCTCTCTCTCTCTCTCTCTCTCCTCTCTCTCTCTCCTCTCTCTCTCTCTCTTATATATATATATATATGTGTGTGTGTGTGTGTGGCGCTCCACCACAGTTGGTGGCAGTTGGGGGTCAAGTTGTCAATTTTGAGATTTTGGTTGATTATTAAACAATATCCGTTTATCTACCTTATAATAAAATAATCAAGGCATAATTTTTATTCCTTTTGCTTTTAAATGTGTTTTGAAAATACCCAAGCCCTCATTCTGACAGCCTGTTACGAAAATAAACTTGCCCGTTTCTCATTTTGTCACATCCTGCAGTCTATCATTTCAATTTGTAATAACAGAATTGTCCGATTTTCTATCTGTTTTTTTGTATTTGATAGCCACTTTATTGTACATTAATAACATGTCAATAACTAAAAATTGACCTCTGGTGCACTCCGACTTATTATGTGGTGGAGCGTCACACACACACACACACACACACACACACACACACACACACACACACACACACACACATATATATATATATATATATATATATATATATATATATATATATATATATATATATATATATATATAAGACAAAGATCGGTGTGGACATGCCTACCGTGAAAATTTACTCATGGTTTGTATAGACAGTGACCTAAAACTACAGAACTACAAAAAAGTTGCGAGTTGAAGGCCAATTTTTCCTGATTGATAAATGAGATTCATCTGCTTGGCTTTTTACTGATTTAGTGGTGTGTCTTTTTAATGGCACATGGCACTGTAACCCTCATTCAGTGAGATTCCTCTGCGTGGCATTATACTGTTTTAAAGGTGCGTCTTTATAATGACACATAGCACTGTTAGTTATTGATGTAAGCTAAGTGCCCAGCCTACATTCAAATTTAAATGGTGTTATGTTGCAAAATGTTAACCGAGATTGTCGTCAGCCATCACAGGCACTTAACATAACAACTTACACTCTCGTTTATAGAGGAACAAAAATCCTTTGAAGTCGGAGTATGGTAGACTATGTGGCAGCTATCTAAGAAAACAGGCATGCACATAAACGTCTCATCCTAGTGCGTACTTCCAATCTCTCAGTGATTCTCAGGTGGGATAGGCGAGTCAGAGAACATAGTCTGGGTGACTCCAAGGGTTTTCAGCTGGGGAAGCGCAACAACAACAATAGCAGCAACAAAGAAACAACAACAACAACAACAAAAGGCCACACAGACTGCCCCTGGAAAATGTATGGAAACTCATCCAGTAGTAAAGACGAAATGAAATGCCCGCGGGTTCCATACTGCATCGCTTAGCATGCTCATTCAACTTGAACTGCATTCAGCAGACGTAGTGCAAAGGTTGCTTTGCTTTAACAAACAAACAAAAAGGTGTTGGAAGGAGTTGGAGACATTTTTGTTTTGGTCACGGCTCTATGTACTCCTGGCAGAGCTTTGACAAGGGACTTGAGCATTGTTAGCGAAGAGAAGAAGAGATAGTGCAAACAACGAAAGCTGTCCGTCTTCCTGCTGAGGCTTACTCACTGTCACATACTTCTTCCCTATTCCTATTTTCATCTCTTTCTCAGTGGGTTTTGGGGGTTTTTTTTAATTAAAATTTTTATTTTGTTATATCGAGGATAATGGAAAAAGCAGTCATGTGGTTTTTTGTTGTTGTTTTTTTTACATCCAGCCCCCGTGTGTATGCAGTTTTGTAAATCTTGTCATCTGTTCCCACCGACGCACAATGGCCTACTCTTCCTAAAAGCGGGTCAGGATTTAAAGTGTGTGGAAGATGTTCTGCGTGTGCTTGCACACGAGGCTTTGGTTTATAGTCTCATCCGAAGGACTTTTGGGGAGATTGGACTCAGCACTGATGTGAACTCCAGGAGAAAAAATCCCCTCGAACAGGAATCAAAACCCTTCCGGGGGTGTGTGTGTGTGTGTGTGTGTGTGTGTGTGTGTGTGTGTGTGTGTGTGTGTGTGTGTGGTGTGCTCTCGAGTGTTCATTTTTGCCCACTTGACACGCAATAGACGAAGGTTTGGTTCAGGGAATGTCCGCGGCGCTGAGAAGAAAAAAACATTCCAAATAGGCTCTACTATACTCTGTATTTATCTGGATCCTAATAGCCTAGACCAAATGGATTTGAGTGTGGTTCGTTAAGTGCCAAAGCCTTCACCAAACTAGTGTAATGCTGAGATGTTGTGTTGAGATTGTCTTGGGCCAGGACAAAGCTCTTGACATAACAACCTGCACTCTTCTTTAGATAAAGGGGAACGTGTCGGATCGTCATGGCCGTCTGTTTAATGAGGCAGGTGATAGCAGTCCTACATGCACACTTCTCATCCAGTGTGCAGTAAACTATCTCATGCCGAATCGCAGGTGCAATGATGGCTCATGTTTGCATATTGCTGCTGGTGTGATCCCCAAGGCGTTAAGCCGGGGAACAGGCAAGAACAGAACTATCTTGCTAAGGTATTCATGACACCAGACTAGCTATTTCGACTTTGTGCCTTATTTATATAAGAAGGGTTTTTTTCAACCTGCACATGTAGGCCCTTCAGGCAGCATGGACACAACCTGCTCTCCTGTCACTATGTGACAGGGTTGGTTTTCATGCTGGAAGGGGAAAGATCTCCTGCACTCTGCTGCAGCTAAGCCTTGAAAAGGTTAACAGGTGATGACAAACTCTTCTCTCTATCAGGCTTTCAAGCCTGCAACACAGACGTATGGAATACCTCAACTCGTGGGAACGCCCCACAAAAAGTCTGTTTTCCACTCCCTCTGCACGTCCTCTCCAGACCCCGCTCCAGGTGGCGGCCACTCAGGGCAATAGGAAGGAGAGGGCTACTGCTTGCAGTGGACAATGCCCTCCTTCAGTCTACAGCAGTAGAAAAGAACCTGTGTCGTTTGTGACATAGCTTTCTGAACGCTGTAGTGTGCCACCAGCATATCTGGTCTCAGTCACCTAGCAAATCTGACTGTCCAAACATCGATTTCTTCTTCATCTAATGCACAGACAGCAACTTTCATAATGAGTAAAAATGTGTTGTTGCGCTGCCATTAAGCTCTTGACAAGTCAGGCTCCGCGCATCCACCCTCGTCATAGGAAATGACTCTTATTTTTTTCAGTCTTTCTAAAAAGGGCAGGAGAATGGACCAACAAGGCAGAAAATACACAAGAAGGGGGTGACCGGAAGAATAAAAACAAGGCAGAAACAAAAAGAGGGAGAGAAAAGAGGAAATTCCTAGGACTGAATTTCCAGAATGTGGGGATGCTATTTATACAGACAGGAATCCCATCCCACCGGGAAAAACCCGATTTAAATCACATGATCTGTGGAGAGTGGAAACCCAGTATGCTCCATTCAGAATACTGGAGTGGCATAGTAGGCCTCTGTCAGTTGGAGTCGACTATGGAATTCGCACCAGAAGAAAGGTCATTTGTACAGCGACAGCGCCGGCTGTGGCTGGTCAGTCCAATGTGAGAGTGGCAGTCTCTGTTGCATCTGATGCAGATGTGGCTTGTTGAGGTGGCTGGAGTACATGCCTTCCGCTTGGCTCTCTTTTCGTTTGCTGCGGTGTGGATCTTTTCTTCACCACACTTCAGCTGTTTGTGGAGAACACTGCGCCATTTGCTGCGGTCAGCCGCTACCTCCTCCCAGTTCTCTGTGTTGATGTCCAGGGCTTTCATATCACGCTTGCAGACGTCTTTGTAGCGCAGTTGGGGGCGGCCAATGCTTCTCTTGCCGGAGGCAAGTTCACCATAGAGGAGATCTTTAGGAATGCGTCCATCCTCCATCCTTCACACGTGACCGAGCTATCTGAGTCTGCGTTGTCTGAGGAGTATGTACATGGTGGGAAGACTTGCAACATCGAGGACCTGAGCGTTGGTAACCTTGTCACTCCAGTGGATGCCGAGGTTGCGACAGAGAGAGCGCAGGTGGAAGCTGTTCAGTTTGCACTCCTGTTTGGAGTGTGTTGTCCATGTTTCACTGCCATAAAGGAGAGTGCTGACCATGCAGGCGTTTTATAATGCCATCTTGGTGGAAATTGTCAGATTTGGGTTCTTCCAGACGCGGGTGGTGAGGCGTCCTAAGGTCGTAGCAACCTTGGCGATGCGCTTGTTGATCTCAGCATCAAGGAACAAGTTGTCACTGATGGTGGATCCCAGGTATGTGAACTGGTGTACGACATTGAACTGGTAGTTATCGATGCAGATGGCTGGTGTAGTAACCACATCCTGGCTCGGTGCATTGGTCTTTTTCAGGCTGATTGTCAGTCTGAAGTCTTTGCAGGCCTGAGGAAACCTGTCCATGAGGTATCAGAGTTCTTGCTCAGTGTGCGAAGTGACAGCATCAGCATCAGCGAAAAGCATGTCCTTAATTGTTTTCTCCATCACTTTTGTTTTCGCTTTCAACCGAGCCAGGTTGAAAAGGTGACCGCTGGATCTGGTGCGTAGGTATACACCTTCTGTTGCAGTTCCAAAAGCATGCATTAGGAGCAGGGCAAAGAAGATGCCAAAGAGGGTGGGAGCAAGGACACAGCCTTGCTTGACTCCACTCTTGATGTCAAATGGATTGGACATGCTGGCCTCATACTGGATTGTTGCCTTCATGTCATCATGAAAGGATCTGATGAGACTATGGAGTTTTGGGGGGCAACCAATTTTTGGAAGGATGTTGAATAGCCCTTCCCTGCTAACTAGGCATAGGGGGTGGCATAGCTTGGTGATTGTAGTGCCGGTTACCTTTTTTTTTTTTTAAATTTGAAGAGAGTGAGTTCAAACCCTCACTGAACTGTCTGGTTGAGGAGTTGTTACCCACATCTCCAATCCATCCCTCGGACGTGTTAGTTGAGAGAATAAGAGCGGTTGACTTCAGTCCTAATGGCCCCATGAAGTCGAGGGTTCGTATCAGTATCTTGACAGCGACATCTGGTAAATGAAAGGTGTAGATGTTGACAATTCTCTGCAGCAATATAAAGCACAGACCTGCCAACGCATAATTACACACCTTCGTGCATGTCATATACAGAACAGCATATGTTTCTCAGATTAACAATACCCTAGGGAGGGTTGCCCACAATAATCATTGTCATGGAACACATTCTGGTACACTCCTCCCACCACCACCACCACCTGGGATTCAGTGTGATTTTGAAAGCACGCCCTGGATGAGGAGTTTGCATGCGTGTAAGACCCCCATCCAACTACCTAGCCTCACAGGCAGCCATGCTCCAGCTTCAGAGAATGTTTCTTCTCCCGTAAAGGAAAACGCGGGGTGTTCTATACAAAGAACTCGTCGTGGCTGAAGACAATCTGAACACAACAACTTACACAATAACAACATTTGAATAAGGCTAGACTTTGACACCTCAGCTGACATCAACCAGTAGCTGACACTTCAACTGACATCAATCAGCAGCTGACAAAGCTTGTTACACAACAACTTACACAATAACAACATTTGAATAAGGCTAGACTTTGACACTTCAGCTGACATCAACCAGTAGCTGACACTTCAGCTGACATCAACCAGTAGCTGACACTTCAGCTGACATCAACCAGTAGCTGACACTTCAGCTGACATCAACCAGTAGCTGACACTTCAGCTGACATCAATCAGTAGCTGGCAAAGCTTGTTGCCTGGACAGTAACGAAGCCTCTGATCATGGACAGCTCACTGGTAGAGATTCGAGGAAACCAAGCTGTCGAAACAAAACCACCGTGCGCATTGAGGTGAAAGACGTCAACGACGAATTTCCAGTGTTTGAAGCACAGGAGTACAGGTCCAAAATCCCGGAAAATGCAGCCGAGGGAACAGTTGTAAAAAAAGTGCAGGTAATACCGAGCTGTGTGTGTGTGTGTGTGTGTGTGTGTGTGTGTGTGTGTGTGTGCGCGCGCGCGCGCGCGCGCGTGCGTGTGTGAGAAGTTAAGTTAAATTTTTATTTCCCAGATGGTACATTGAATAAGAATTGATTCGCTTTTTTTTTCATCGAGCCATCAAGCCATGTGTGTGTGTGTGTGTGTGTGTGTGTGTGTGTGTGTGTGTGTGTGTGTGTGTGAGAAGTCGGGTTAAATTTTTATTTCCAGATGGTACATTGAAAAAGCATTGTTTTGCTTTTTTTCATCAAGCCATCAAGCCGCGCGCGTGTGTGTGTGTGTGATTCAGAATTTGTATAGTCATTTAAATTACAACAAAACAAACATCAGCTTTAATTATCTTACTGCCCAAAATGATGTCCACTGAAAACATGTTTCACTCTTCTATTCTTTTTCTCCTTTCTCAAAACATTCATTCACATATCTAATAACTGCTTGATTCTTATCAACTGTGATTATGTTTCTTAACTTTTCGATATACTTTTTATGTTCTTTGTCTTTGATTTTAATTTTTCATTTTAAGTTCATCAAATAAGACACATTCATGGAGTAAATGAAATTCATCTTCTATTTTGTCACAGTATTTACATTTTCTGTCCTCTCTGGGCATATTTTGGTGCCTCCCGTTCTCATTAAATCTATCTATCTACCTACCTACCTATCTGCCTATCTATCTATCTATCTATCTATCTATCTATCTATCTATCTATCTATCTATCTATCTATCTATCTATCTATCGATCGATCGATCGATCGATCGATCGATCGATCTAACTATGTATCGATCTATCTATCGATCTATTTATCTATCGATCTATCTATCGATCTATCTATCGATCTATCTATCGATCTATCTATCTATCTCTCTATCTCTCTCTCTATCTCTCTATCTATCTATCTATCTATCTATCTATCCCTTCGGATGAGACTATAAACCGAGGCCCCGTGTGCGAACGCACGCAGAACATCTTGCGCACACGTTAAATTATGTTCCGCTTTTCGTAAGAGTAGGCCATCGTGTGCCGGTGGGAACAGATGACATGATTTACAAAACTGCACACACACACGGGTACTGGATGTAAAAAAAGCATACGAGTGTTTATTCCATTATCCTCGATATAAAAGAATAGAATAAGAATTAGTTTGGCGACCGTGGGGGCACCCCTGAAGACTTGACGACCAGTTTGCTCCATTCCTCTCTGTTCTGCCTTTCTCAAAATGTTGTCGAGTTCTAGGCCTGTCCATTCGCTGATGTTGTCCTCCCATCTCTTCTTTGGTCTGCCTCTTTTTCTCTCCTTGGACAGTGCTTTGCAGTGTTGTTTTTGCACGTCCTTTTGATCTTGGGACATGCCCGTGCCATTTAAGTTTACGCTTCTTTACGATTGAGAAAAAGGTTTTTGTAGGGAGCAATGGGTCGCTGGGTTCTGTTATGCACGTCTTCGTTGCTCATGTGATCTCTGAAGGAGATGCCAAGAAGTATTTTTATGGGTTCTGTTTTCACAGTTTATTAGATCTGGTTCCAATCTGTATTTTTGGGTAGAAAATCATAAAATTTTAGCTTTGCAAACTGTTTCTCCTGGTAGATCCAGAATGTAAAATACATGGCCTCTAGCTTTCTTAAAACAGCATAGCTTAACCGATGAACATCAAGAGTACTTGTTTTTTCCACACATGTTTAAATCCAATGATATAAAGATCTTTTACTGTATTGATTCACTTATCGCATGTATTCGTCTGATACAAATAATCGTGTACCCTTCTAATATGAGTTTGGTTTTGATTCTATCAAATCAGTTCAAAAGGATATTATCTGAAATGTGAGTTTAAGGGTCAGTGTGAATCTTCCTAATTCCCCTAATGTGGGTAGTACTAATGCTTTTTTTATGAACTCCCAGTATTTGTTTACAAAATTTGATATGAAAATTTTCGTACAGACACTGATTTGATAAGTATGTCTTGAACAGTTCATTAATATGAAATTCTGTCTCCCCATGAAAACAAAAAGGAAACTAAACTTCTGCTCCGTAATTTAAAAAAGAGGTCATTAATGAGTCAAATGAAGGAATTATTATAGTAGTCTTTAAATTTTGTCCAGGAATTGCTCTTTTAAAGGTTTACGTTGCTTTGTTTACTAAATATTCTTGTGTCGCTTAAAACTTACCATTCTGATGAAAAGTGACACCTACATATTTGTAAGTTTCTACTGTTTCAATTGCATGCTCTCCACATATAAAATGAATTGGAATTTTAGGAGGTAATGTTTTTGTTTTGCCTATTTTAAACCCCAGTTCGAACTGTACTCTTGCAGTGTATTCAGTTTAGTGTGAAGACCTACTTTGGTTGTTGATAGCAATGCTAGGTCATCAACACAGAGTAAACAGGGAATTCTGTCTCTTGCGGTGATAAATGGCGAATCTTTCTTGTCAACATATTTAACTATAGCATTAACATACACATTAGAAAATGTAGGACTTAAGGTATTTCCCTGATGCACCCCTCTTTTCATAATTATTTCGTCCGTGTGTTTTCTTTGCATTTTGTTACTACTGTTGCATTGGAATACATGTTTTTAATGACATTAAACATTTTATCTGTTATCCCTATTTCGTTTAGTTTTATAAGAAGACCTTTGTGCCACACATTTTCGAAAGCTTTCTGAAAATCTACAAAGCAGCAATAAAGTTGTTTTTTTTAGTTTTTACTTTTAGCACATTACCTATTAAGTTGTTAAGGCGATAGATAGGGTCCCTTGCTCTGCATGTTTTCCCGAATCAAGCTTGTTCTCTGACAGTACCAGTTCTATTTTCTAAATATTCAGATATTCTTTGATTCAGTATTTGACCGGCCAAAAAAAAAGTGTTCCAAAAGTGTTTGTTAACGTAATTCCTCTGTAGATTTCCGGGTTATTTGTGCATCCACTTTTTTTAGATAGGAACATTGACTCCCACTTTCCACTCGCAGGGACAGATATCCGTTTCTAACACTAAATTGAAAATACCCGGCAGTGTCTCTGTAAAAGTAGGTGGTACTGATTAAATCATTCCATTTGTTATTCTACCTTTTCTTGGGGATTTGTTAATTTTTAAAAAAATTCTTTTGATTGTTTTTGTAATTTCCTCCCTCGTAATTTGCTTATCTAGGAGTGGGTATCAGCTATGTCTTTTATGTGTACATCACTTAAGTTGTTTACACTAATTCCATCCACTTTTCCATGTGTACTTCCAATATCCTACGATAGTATTCACTTATTTTTTATTTTATTATTTTTTATTATTATTTTTTTTAAAACTGAATTGTTAACTGCCATTGTGAACGCAGAGATCTTTTCACTGTGGTAGACAAAAATGTACAAATAAAGGTGACGCAAATAGATAGCATTGATAGAACAGATGAATGTATCCAAGAGTAGTGCTAAGCGTTAAAAAAAAAAAAATCATGACTGCATGCGTGTTTTGGTGTTTGGATTGTGTTTTTTTAACCATGAGAGCGGGTTTTTTCTCCCAAGGTTTGGCACTGATAGCTTTCTTGTTGCCTTGGAATTTACGCTAGGGGAGCAATGCACAAAAGTCCATCGGATGATACTATAAACCGAGGTTCTGTGTGCGAACACACGAAGAACATCTTGCGCACACGTTAAAACCAAAACCCGTTCCTCTTTTCGGAAGAGTAGGCCATTTTGTGCCGGTGAGAGCGGATGACAAAGTTGAAAAAACTGCATACACGCAGGGAATGGGTGTAACAAAGCATATTGGTGCTTATTCCATTATCCTCGAAATAAAAGAAACAGAAAGAATGCACACAGGACCTCGGTTTATGGTCTTATCCGGAAATCTAGTACTCAGACCACCACTCGGTCTAGTAGATTGGGTACAGGGGGGGGGGGGGGGGGGGGGGGGTCGGTCTCTAACAGGGATAGAACCTGCACTCCTTGCTTTCTAGGCGGGTGGGTCACCTCTAGACCATCAATCAGAATGAATGTGAGAACTCCACAGTTGACAGCTGTCAGCACATTAGCAGTACGGGGTTTTTTGTTTTTTTTGTGTGTGTGTGTGTTTTTTTTTATATCGAGGATAATGGGATAAGCACTCATGTGCTTTTTTTTCATCCAGTCCCCGGGTGTATGCAGTTTTGTAAATGTCATCTGTTCCCACCGGCACACAATGGCCTACTCTTACGAAAAGCGGAACAGGATTTAACGTGTGCGCAAGATGTTCTGCGTGCGTTCGCACACGGGGCCTCGGTTTACAGTCCGAAAGACTTTTGGGGAGAGTGGAGTCAGCACTGATGTTAACTCCAGAGGAAAAATCCCCTCCAACGGGAATCGAACTCGGGTCGTCAAATTGCCAGCGCAATGTTCTGACCACTAGGCTACCCCGTCCCCCGTTTGAAAGCCTAGTAATGAAGACACGAAGTGGCTTCTTTGTAAAGGTGTCAGCGAAGAGTCAGTAGATGTCCAGATCGTCATGTCAAAGGAGGGAAAACCGCCAGCGTTGACAACAAAAATGATTGTCACTATGGTATGTATGACATTGGCACTATGGCATGTATGACATTGGCTCCCTTCTTTCTATTCAGGCAAACGACAGAGACTCGGGAGACGCTGGAACGGATGGAATCCGGTTCAGTCTCGTTAAGGAAACCAGCTTGTGAGTACTTGCGTAATTATTGAGTGAACATATACATTTGTAAACGGGAACCAAGCCGGTGTGTGTGTGTGTGTGTGTGTGTGTGTGTGTGTGTGTGCGTGCGTGCGTGCGTGCGTGCGTGCGTGCGTGCGTGCGTGCGGCGCGCGCGCGCGCGCGCGCGCGTGTGTGTGTGTGCCTGCCTGCCTGCCTGCCTGCGTGAGTGCATGTACTCATAGAATGTCAGTGTAATGTCATGTATGCAATTTGTCAGATCCTCTACATGGTTTGCATTTTAATCATATACTATTATATAAATAAATATATTATATATATTATATATAATGTGTTAATATATTATAGATTGTGTGTGTGTGTGTGTGTGTGTGTGTGTGTGTGTGTGTGTGTGTGTGTGTTGAACCACACACACACACACACACACAAAATAAACAAGCCTTCAAGAATATCTTATTCTTAAGAACGAAAACAAAAATTCAAACCCCCAGTGCAGCGGGGTATGTAAAATCCAACAATACTGGAATTAGCTCGTGGTGGCACATTAGAATACTCAAAGAAATATCAGCCCCTACAGTCTATTTGTTTCACAATGTGATGATGATTTTTCCTGTTATTACATCATCATCTTTGTCGTCATCTCAAAACAGCATCCTGATCTTTTCCGTCATTGTTTCCTGCGCTAATGCCAGTATCATAGTGGTCATTGTCGTTGTCATCATCACTTATTGCCATTGAACCGGATCCCCCCCCCCCCCCTCTCTCTCTCTCTCTCTCTCAAACACACACACACACACACACACACACACACACACACACACACACACACACACACACACACACACATCTGATGTGTCGTGTTGCTGCCACAGGAGGGAGAGATGCCAGTTGCAGCAGTTCATGGTAGCTGCTAAATGAATTGATGATGATGATGATGATGATGATGATGATGATGATGATGATGAAATAAAATAATAAAATATTAAAAAAAAAAAAAATGATAATGATAATTGGTTCTCCTTCTCACGTTCGCTTACCGTCAAATGTGTCTAGGGAAAATAGTGGCATGTCTTTTCCAATTTCTCTCGTGGGCCGCACAGCTTGGTTTGTAGGGTTAACTCTGGGGGGCCCCACTTTCTTCCTCGGGTTGCTGAATACGTACATCTCTGAAGTATGCGCTCGATGATGATGAAAATGATGACATTGATATTGAGAAGAAGAAGAAGAGGAGGAAGAGGAAGAAGAAAATGGATCGATGGTCTAGAGGTAATGCGCCTGCCTAGAAAGTGAAAAGTCTAGTGTGTGCGATGGTTCGAATCCCGTTTGGGCCCAAACCTTCCCCCCCCCCCCCCTTATCCATTAGACCATGAATGGTGGCCTGGGTGCAAGTCTTTTAGATGAAACGATAAACCGAGGTCTCGTGGGTTACCATCATTATTACTTAGTGCAAGTAAAAGAACCCACAGCAACAAGAGGGTTGTCCCTGGCAAAATTCTGTAGAAAAAAAAGCCACTCTGATAGGGAAACAAATACAGTTGCAAACAAGAAAAAGAAAATAATATATATATATATATATAATAGGTGGCGCTGCACTTGTGGCGACGCTCTCTCCCTGGGGAGAGCAGCCCGAATTTCATGCAGAAAAATCGGCTGTAACATGAAGTGGTATCAAATGAAATAAAGTAAATAGATCAAAGAAGAAGAAGAAGAAAAAAAACGCCACAGTGAACAAACCCAACATCACTCAGTCCAGAGTGCTAAAGTTAGTGCAACCCCTTCCTTTTAAATACCTAGTCCATGCGTGGTCAACTCCTGCTATATAATTAGCACCGGCTGGTCCAGTCTGGACAGGGATGGGCTGGGATGGAATAATTAGCAGCTGAGAGGAGCTGAAAGTTGGGGAAACTGACAGCTGTGATAATTATGATATATGTGTGTCCCTCATTCCCCTATGAGGGGGACGGGACGGATAGCCTAGTGGTCAGAACATTGCGCTCGCAATTTGACAACCCGGGTTCGAGTCCGGTCGAGGAGATTTTTCTCCTGGAGTTAATAACATCAGTGCTGACTCCACTCTCCCCAAGAAGTCCTTCGGATGAGACTATAAACCGAGGCCCCGTGTGCCAACGCACCCAGAACATCTTGCACACACGTTAAATCCTGTTCCGCTTTTCGTAAGAGTAGGCCATCGTGTGCCGGTGGGAACCGATGACATTGACAAAAACTACATACACACGGGGTACTGGATGTAAAAAAAAAAAAAGAAAAGCACAAAAGAGCTTATTTCATTTAACCTCGATATAAAAGAATAAATCAAAAATCAAATCAAATCAAATCAAATCAAATCAATCCTCGATATAAAAGAATAAATCAAATCACATCAATCCTCGATATAAAAGAATAAATCAAATCAAACCAAATCAGTCCTCGATATAAAAGAATAAATCCAATCAAACCAAATTAATCCTCGATATAAAAGAATAAATGCAATCAAATCGAATCAAATCAATCCTCTCTCTCTCGATATAGATAGATAGATAGATAGATAATAGATAGATAAATAAATAGAGAGATAGAGAGATAGATAGATAGATAGATAGATAGATAGATAGATAGATAGATAGATAGATAGAGAGATAGATAGATAGATAGATAGATAGATAGATAGATAGATAGATAGATAGAAAGAAGAATAAATCCAATCAATCCAAATCGCATTTCTGCCAGGTTCCAAATCGACCCCGTGAGCGGTGTGGTGACGGTGACGCGGTGTGGGTCGTACGGCCAAGCTCCTTGCCTGGACTATGAAACGAAAAACTTCTACAACCTCACCGTCAATGCCACCGACAACAGAGGTTCTTCGGGCAACAGTCGCACTGTCCAACTCTACGTCAACATCACCGATGTGGCAGAGAGGTAGTAGCAGCTGCTGCCTGTAACAGCCACCAACGCAGAAGAAAGAAGAAGAAGAAGGAGGAGGTGGAGAAGAAGAAGAAGAAGAAGAAGAAGAAGAAAGAAGAAGAAGAAGAAGAAGAAGAGAGGAGGAGGAGGAGAAGGAGGAGGAGGAGGTAGTGGAGAAGAAGAAAAACAACAAGAACAAGAAGAAGAACAAGGAGAAGAAGAAGGAAGAAGGAGAAGGAGGAGGAGAAGAAGAGAAAACAAAATTCTGTTTCATTCGCTTGTTGTTGAAACTCTGCTATACAGTATAGATCTTTCTTTTTCAGAGTGTTCTGTGTTCTGTTTAAAAATAACAAGCTCCAGTCTCTCCCTTTCTTACCCCCCACCCCCACCCCCACCCCCACAACCCCTATCTTTCCTAACTCCCCCCCCCCTCCCCCACCTCCATCCGCCATAGTGATGCTGTGGATTCTTTTGAAAGCACACATAAAATTATGGTAGATATTGTGCCGCTAGAAATGGTACTATTTCTACCATTCTCTTTGTTTTGGTCCTCATCACAGCACCTCTTTCTTCCCCGTGTTGTGTGTGTGTGTGTGTGTGTGTGTGTGTGTGTGTGTGTGTGTGTGTGTGCGTGCGTGCGTGCGTGCGTGTGTGTGTGTGCGCGCGCCTTTTCTGCACTTCCCCCCCCTCCCCCCCTACTTCAATCTCGTGTCTTTTTTTTCCAACCATGTATATTAACTTTTTTCCTCTTCTATAAACACATATCCATATTCCTGTATGCCTGTGAATCATGGACCCTGACTGCAGATTTGGAGGAAGAGTGCAGGCAGTAGAGACGAGTGCTTCCGGAGACTCCTTGGCATCTCCTTCAGAGACCACATAAGCAACGAAGACGTGCATAGCAGAATCCAGCAAACATTGGCCCCTACGAAAATCTTTTATCAATCGTAAAGAAGTGAAAACATAAAATGGTACGGACATGTCACAAGATCAAAAGGACTAGCAAAAACAATACTGCAAGGCACTGTCCAAGACGGAAGAAAAAGAGGCAGACCAAAGAAGAGATAGGAGGACATCAGCGAATGGACAGCCTAGAACTCAACAAAACCCTGAGAAAGGCAGAACAGAGAGAGGAATGGAGGGAAGTGGTTGTCAAGTCTTCAGGGGTGCTCCCACGGTCGCCAGACTAAGGGAATAGATAGATAGATAGATAGATAGATAGATAGATAGATAGATAGATAGATAGATAGATAGATAGATAGATAGATAGATAGATAGATAGATGATAGTATTAATAGATAGACGATTAACACAGCCTTTGGTATTTTGCATGCGCATGACCATGTGTCAATCTAACAAAATACTGAGATTGTAATCACATCTGCGGTCTCATTGGCAGATACAGCATGTTGTATATATGACCCTCCACCACATAATGAGTCGCATTGCATGGAGAGGCCCATTTTTAGTTGTTAATTTGTTTCCAATCTACAATTAGAAAAAAGGCCATTCAATACAAAACACAGATTGAAAATCGGACTCTTCTATGAACCACTATTATTAAGTGGAAATGCTAGGCTCCAGGAAGTGAAAAAATGAGACATTGACACATTTTGCATCATAACAGTTGGTCACGATAAAACTTTGCGTGTGTTGAATCACACTTTTAAAACAGAAGAAAACAAAATTCTGCGTTGATACTGTAGTACAAGCTAAAAGAAAGCTTGTAGTCTTATAATCAACCCAAAACAACCATCTGACCCACCTGCTCTACATGGCTCCTAAGGGATGTGCTCACGTGTCTGGTTTTCTTTACCACAGGCACACAGGGGAGAAAGCGAGTTTCAGGTTTGTGGACATACGGTGATTCAGTCTGTTGTACCCAATGCGGAGTCTTAGAATTATCACTTGTTCTCTTCTTTTAAGGTGGCGGTCGTGGTCCTATTCTACTCTAGGTCGGCCCATTGATTTGATGATTGTCTTCTTTTTATGGAAGGTGAGGCTGCTTTCGCACTGTTCTTTCTGTGCCGCCTATTCATCAGCCTGTTCGTTGCCAGGTATACCACAGTGGGCAGGGATCCATTGCAGCGTTACACGTTTTTTGTGTGTGTAAGGAACTGTACTTCCTGTAGGAGTTCTGCCTCTTTGTCTACAGACAGGGCTTGTAGAACTGTCAGAGCATCAGTGAAAAGAACACTTACTGGCATTCATCTTTGGAGTGCCTAACCATGGTGGCAGCTTGTTTCAGGGCTTGGGTTTCTGCACGGTAGTTGGTGCAGTGTGTCCCAGTTGGGATGTTTGCTGTTTCTACTTCTCCAGATGGAGACTTGATCAGTACTCCTGCTCCTCCATCGGAGAGAGAGCAACTGCAGCTGATTCATCTGTGTAGACCGTGGATCCAGGCCTGTTCTGGATAGTAGTCTTCTGTCATGGCCACGGTGAGTGTCTTCTTTACTGGTATCACTCCGAGTTCCTTTTGGAGCCAGATACTGACTGAACAGTGGCGTGATCTGTTCTGTTGCATGCCCCAGCTTAACTTGCTGTTGGTCACCCACAGTATTATTGGATGCACTGTACTTTTGCTGTATATGGCAACATTCTGGTGGCTCCTGCGAGGGTACTGGAACCATTCGTATCGGTCATTGCCTTTCCAATGGATCATTCCAGTGGCGTGGAGAGGGGGGGGGGGGGTCTGCTGCATGGGTAACAGCTTGCCCTCCATACTTACTTACCCAGGCTTTGCGCTCTAAAGACTAGAGCGCAACTCCATAGTCTTCCGGGACTGATGGGTGTCTGGCCCTCTACTACTACTGTACTTTTGACTCCCTCCTCCTATCTGGAAATCCTGGGAGATCATAATTATTATGTACAAACTGCATAAAAACGTCCATGAAATGCCCTAACCAGATAATCTCCAAATTCTCCATTTTCTTTTTTTTTGTTTGTTCTTTCTTGGGTACTTTATCCCTTTCTAACAATCACACAATCTAGACAGTTATGTCATAAAGTTTTAACGGTATTTATTTTTTCTTTTTGATGTTGTTCTTGTTGTTGGTTTGTTTTCTTTTTGGATTGGAGGGGAGGGGGGAGGGGGGCATTTAGAGCTTTGTGTTGTTGTAGCTTTCAATGAAGTGTAAAGGCATGGACTGTCTTCAACACAAGAGAAAGATGTTGTCAATAAAATATTCCCCCAGCCAATAAAAAAAACACACAAAAAAACTGGGTTAACCTTTTTGTCTGAAGACGGCGTGGTGTGGTATGCGTGCGTTCATGTGTGCGTACGTGTGTGGTGTGTGTGTGTGTTGTGTGTGTGTGTGGTGTGTGGTCGTGTGTGTGTGTGT
>CM060316.1:108154261-108169261 GCA_030674155.1 Stramonita haemastoma
CACTGCAAGCTCCATGAATTTTTTGTCTGCTGCTGGGAGCAGGGAAAGTTACCACAAAACCTTCGTGATGCAATCATAATCACCCTTTACAAAAACAAAGGGGAAAAATCAGATTGCTCCAACTACAGGGGATAACTCTTCTCTCCATCGCTGGCAAAATCCTTGCAAGAGTTCTCCTCAACAGACTAGTACCTGCTGTTGCAGAACACCACCTCCCTGAGAGCCAGTGCGGCTTCAGAGCTAACAGGGGTACCACCGACATGGTCTTCGTGCTCAGACAACTTCAAGAAAAGTGCCGCGAACAGAACAAGGGACTGTACATCACCTTCGTTGATTTAACCAAGGCATTTGACACTGTGAGCAGGAAGGGCCTGTGGCAGATCATGGAGCGTCTTGGCTGTCCCCCAAAGTTTCTCAACATGGTGATCCAGCTACATGAAGACCAGCGTGGCCAGGTCAGAAACAGCAACGACCTCTCAGAGCCTTTCCCAATCACAAACGGGGTGAAGCAGGGCTGCGTTCTTGCACCTACCCTCTTCACTATCTTCTTCAGCATGATGCTTCAGCGGGCCACAGAAGATCTTGATGACGAAGACGGAGTTTTCATACGCTACCGCACAGATGGCAGCCTATTCAACCTGCGGCGTCTTCAGGCCCACACCAAAACCCTGGAGCAACAAATTCGAGAGCTACTTTTTGCTGATGATGCTGCCCTTGTAGCCCACACAGAAACCGCCCTGCAGCATGTAACATCCTGTTTTGCAGAGGCAGCCCAGCTCTTCGGACTCGAAGTCAGCCTGAAGAAGACAGAGGTTCTCTACCAGCCCGCACCTCAGGTAGCGTACCACCCACCTCGCATTACAATTGGTGAGACAGAACTGAAGACAGTCCAGCAGTTTACCTACCTGGGATGCACAATCTCCTCTGACGCAAAGATTGATAAAGATGTAGACAACAGACTGGCAAAGGCAAACAGTGCTTTTGGCAGACTCTACCACCGTGTCTGGAAAAACAAACACCTGAAGAAAGACACCAAGATCAGTGTCTACAGAGCCGTGGTACTGACCACCCTCCTGTACGGCTCTGAGTCATGGGTCACATACAGACACCACCTGCGAATTCTGGAACGCTTCCACCAACGCTGTCTCCGCTCCATCCTCGACATCCACTGGAGCGACTTCACCACGAATGCTGAGGTGCTGGAGCAAGCAGGGATCACCAGCATTGAGGCCATGTTGCTGAAAACGCAGCTACGCTGGGCAGGGCATGTCTCTAGAATGGAGGACCATCGCCTACCGAAGATGGTTCTCTACGGTGAACTTTCCACCGGACACCGCTACAGAGGCGCACCAAAGAAGAGATTTAAAGACTCTCTGAAGAAATCTCTGTCAGCCTGCCTCATAGACCATAACCAGTGGTCAGTCCTTGCTGCTGACCGGCAGGCTTGGCGACACACTGTGCATCAGTCGGTCTCCTCCTTTGAGGACAATCGCAGAGCGGCCCTTGAGGAGAGGCGAATGAGGAGGAAGAACCGCGTCCCCTCTACATCAACCCCAGAATCGACTTTCCCCTGCAGCCGCTGCGGCCGGGTTTGTTTGTCACGCATTGGACTGAACAGCCACCAGCGAGCCTGCACCAGACGTGGACAGTGCCCTTAATCTTCGTTCGCGAAGCCAAGCCATGATGATGATATTAGTGGTGTCCTACTTTGAAATGATATTTTGACATTGTCGTCATCCACAACAAGCTTTTACCATAATAATGATAATGATACTACTGCCACTGCTACTGCTACTGCTACTACTACTACTACTACTACTACTACTACTACTACTACTACTACTACTACTACTACTACTACTACTTCAAATGATGATGATGATGATGATGATGATGATGATGATGATGATGATGATGATGATGATGATGATTGATGATGGCGGTGACGATGACGACGATGATGATGATGACGACGATGACGATGACGATGATGATGATAATGACTCAAAACGACTAGATCCTAAACCCGCAGTAGTTTAAAATCCTATTTCCGAATCTCAACAAATACCCCTCAAAAGTTACTCATTTCACGAATTGGTCATTCCAGCACAGGATTGTTCTGATCCTAACACACACACAACAACAACAACAACACCACCACCACCACCACCACCACCAAAAACAACAGCATCTCACACACACACACACACACACACACACACACACAACACACACACACACACACACACACACACACACACACACACACACACACACACCAAACAACCAACACCAAAAACAACAACATCTGACACACACACACAAACACACACACACCACCACCACCACCACCACCACCACCACCACCACCACGAGCAAACACCACATCTAAAACAGTCTTTCTCAGATGGAAAACGTCTTCCCTACTACGTGTTATGTGGCTCTGACCTCATCTCTGTACAAGTCCTGATCCAGAATGCCCACGTGGTCTTTGCAGACAGTGCACCAGTTGATGTGGATCTTCCCAATGCCCGCGTCCCTGACCTTCAGCAGTGTCTGTGCAGTCTCTGTCAACCAAGGGAAACATCGTCTGCTGAGCATCGAGCCCTAGCTAGCAGCGCTTGTGTTTTCCAGAGACATTTCTGTTTCATATATAACTATGATGGGTAGGTAATGAAGCACATCTGAATTCAGCAGCTTCTGAAACGGCATTTGTGCTTGTCTGAGAGTTTTTTTTATTGAGGGATCTTGATTGAAAAGTTGGCAACATTATTCATGCAAGGAGGGTTGGGGGGAGGAGGGGTTGTTCTTGGTTCTTTTGTTGTTATTGTTGTTTTTACCATAGATGTATATCCTAAAAACTCATCAGTAATGCACCAAGAACAAGAAGAAAAACAAGAAGAACATGAACAAGAAGATTAAGAACAAGAAGAATAAGAACAAGAACAACAAGAACAAGAAGAATAAGAACAAGAAGAACAAGAACAAGAAGAACAAGAACAAGAACAACAAGAAGAAGAAGAACAAGAACAAGAACAACAAGAACAAGAACAACAAGAAGAATAAGAACAAGAAGATTAAGAACAAGAAGATTAAGAACAAGAACAACAAGAAAAACAAGAACAGGAAGCACAAGAACAAGAACAACAAGAACGAAAAAGAAAATAGCTGGCTGTAGCTAGTCAAATCATGACTGAAATTGTTAATGTAGTCGTTTGTGATGCTGCTGAATATTTGCCCAGCTTATAAAACCCTGGGTGACCCACCCAGAATATGCTCTCTACCATGGTCATCACACATCACACCTAGCGGGGGACAGGATGGCCTGGTGGTTAGAGGGCTGCGCTAGCGATCTGTTGGCCCAGGATTGATCCTTGGTTTTGAGCTACCGCCTTACACGCCCGGCCCGTTCAAGAGGATTTTTCTCCTGGAGCTAACATCAGTGCCAGCCAACCCCCGAAAGTCCTTCGGATGAGATTATAAAACCAAAGTTCTATTTTGCGAACGTACGCAAAACATCTTGCACACACTTTAAAACCCTTTCCGCCTTTTGGAAGAGTAGGCCTTTGTGTGCATGTAGGAATGGATATAGACATTTTTTAAAAACGCATGCACACTGGTGCACACAGTAGGAAAATCACAATCTAATCTTTTGGCACACATTGCTAGCCTCCCCCCCCCCCCCCGCACCTCCATCCCTACCCCTCAACGTAGGTGTACTCCTTACTTGTAGAGTCGCAGAGTTTCAGTGCAGTGCAGGCTTGTTTAGGGTCAACTCCATTAAACAAAGCCGCCACTAGCTCAGGAGCAAAGGACAGGCACTGAAAAAACAATAATGAATGCAGAATAGATCCAGATGTATGAACGATAACAAGCAGCATGCAAGGAGAATAAGTGTTGACACGAACCCATGCATCCCATACAGGAATATAATCGTCTGCCCCAACAAGCACACGCACAGTCACACAGTCACATTCACACACTCAAAAGCACGCGCTCACGCATGCACACACACACACACAACACTTACACACACACACACACACACACACACACACACACACACACACACACACACACACACACACACACACACACACACACACACACACACACACAAACACACAAATACACACACACACACACATATACACATTAGTGTCTAATATCACTTCGAGTGAACAGGCGTTAAACTAAAGAAAGTCACACACACACACACACACACACACACACACACACACACACACACACACACACACACACACACACACACACACACACACACACACACACACACACTTACACCCACCCACCCACCCACCACACACACACTTACACACACACACACACAAACACACACACACAAATACACACAACACACACACACATATACACATTAGTGTCTAATATCACTTCGAGTGAACAGGCGTTAAACTAAAGAAAGTCACACACACATACACATACACACACACACACACACACACACACACACACACACACACACACACACACACACACACACACACACACACACACTTACACCCACCCACCCACCCCCCACACACACACTTACACACACACACACACACACACAACTTACACACTTACACCCCCCCCCCCCCACACACACACACAGAGGGGCTGACTACTGACTGTGTCTTTCAGGGAGCCAGGCAGGGCATTGCACAGCTGGTACACAGTGGAGTTGATGAAAGCTTCCGTGGAGTTTTCCTTCAGGTAGTCATCGATGGCCTCGATCACCAGCTCACACACCTCGCAGTACGGCCCGGCTGTCACGTCCACTACAGCCTACAAAAAAGTCACGTCCACTACAGCCTACAAAAATAGTCACGTCCACTAGAGCCTACAAAAATAGTCACGTCCACTACAGCCTACAAAAATAGTCACGTCCACTAGAGCCTACAAAAATAGTCACGTCCACTACAGCCTACAAAAATAGTCACGTCCACTACAGCCTACAAAAATAGTTACGACCACTAGAGCCTACAAAACTAGTTACGACCACTAGAGCCTACAAAAATAGTCACGTCCACTAGGGCCTACAAAAATAGTCACGTCCACTAGGGCCTACAAAAATAGTCACGTCCACTAGGGCCTACAAAAATAGTCACGTCCACTACAGCCTACAAAACTAGTTACGACCACTAGAGCCTACAAAAATAGTCACGTCCACTAGGGCCTACAAAAATAGTCACGTCCACTAGGGCCTACAAAAATAGTCACGTCCACTACAGCCTACAAAACTAGTTACGACCACTAGAGCCTACAAAACTAGTTACGACCACTAGAGCCTACAGAAAAACCCTTGACCCTAAACTGAATAATGTAGTAGTAAAACAAACAAATTTATAGTTGCTGCCATGTTACTTATCTGCAATAAAATGGCTATACAATACAAAAAAAAGATTGAAAATGGGACGATTCTATGAAAAGTTATTACAATTTGAAATGATAGACTGCAGGAAATGGCAAAATGAGAAATGGACAAGTTTAGCATCCTGATAGGTGGACAAAAAGAGGGCTTAGGTATTTTAACAAAGACATTTAAAGTCAAAAGACAGCAAAAATATGCCTTGATATTTTACTACAAGGTAGGGTAATGGCTATAGTTTTATAGTCAATCAAAATCTCAAAATTGACAACTTGACCCCCACCTGCCTTTAATTGCTGCTAGCAGAAAAGTGGGCGAGGTGCTAAGCGACTCATTTCGTGGTGGAGCGTCACAATTATACAAGAAGAAAAACTTAGGTCACCTCTTCTATGGTCCCTTAATTGGTCGGAATGCATAGTGCCTGCTATCTTCTCCTGTGCTTGTTACTTTTCAAGAGGTCTGCCTGCTAGCCTCAGCTGACTCCTTCTGACAGTTAGAGTGGCTCATATTCCCGAAGTCATAATGTGGCTACAGTAATGGTGGGGTAAAATAGGATGCATATGCAAAGATCTCAACATTTGTAAACTTTGGAGTTCTCACCAGGGAAGGAAAAAAAGCCAAAGAAAAAAAAAAAGCAAAAAGGAAGCATTTAAAGCACAAATTTATTTGGAACAATGCAAAAAGATATTTCTAAGATGTTCTGGAAAAAAAGACAAAAGAATGGACTAAGATGGTCAAAAATAAGAGAGAGAGACACACACAGAGACAGAGACAGACAGACAGTCAGACAGGCAGACAGGCAGAAGGTAAAGGGAAAAGACAAAAATAAAAAGAGTGGTTCAAAAAAAGGATTTTTCTTTCAGAAAATTTCCAGACGCTTTTACATGCTTTCCATAACAAAATAGCAGGGCATCTCTGAGGCTGGAGGCTGGGGGGGAGGGGGGGAACTTGAGTTAACAGAAAAGCAAATGATAATGAATTTCTATTAACTTGTTTTGCACACGTGAGGAACCAATAGATTAACTGTGTGTAAGTCAACGTCTTACTACTGCGTTCCTATCCTTATTTTGCATAGGTTCGTTTTCTTTGTTTAACCAGATAATAATTCCTCATGAAGTTTTGAGTTTCTTTATCTGTTTGTTGTATTATGTCTCCACATTGTGTCGCCATGTTTGATTAGCTGCTTGTTTCCCTATTGTGACAGTTTTTGTATTCCACTTCGAAATCAGGGGATTTCTCTGCTTTAAAAAGAAAACAACAACAGGCTGTTATGTTACAATTTCGACATGGATGAAGACAATCTTGTGTTAATATTTAAAAGAATATCAACATTTTTGGGCAACTTTGTTTATTTGGCCTCTCACTTAAGAGCACAACCATAGTTACACAAAATTGATCAGAAAAACCAGTGAAAAGGAGACTTTGTTTTCTAATACTTACGTTGTACACTGTCTTCTTTTGTGAGCCGTTAGCATCTGTAACAGTGCAAAGAAAACAGACTAAGCTTTAGCATCTGCAGTGGAGGAAAGCTCCAATAGAAGAAAAGGGAAAATAAACTGGTGTGTTCTTTTACAAAGTAATGAGAAACTGATTAATGTGTTGTAAACAAGAAAAACTTGATACCTGTGATTGTGATCAAGCTTGATTTTGTGTATCAATATTCCTTCCACCTGATATTTCACACAAACACATATACACACAAACACAGACACAAACAGAGACACACAGACACACAGACACACAGACACACAGACACAGACACAGACACAGACACAGACACACACACACACACACACACACACACACACACACACACACACACACACACACACACACACACACACACACACACACACTTCTAAAATTTTATACCAATTTATGTCAGCAGATTTCTCTGCATGAAATTCAGGCTGCTCTCCTGGGGGAGAGCCCATCGCCACAAGTGCAGTGCCACACCCATTTTTTTTTTCCTGTCTGCAACTGTATTTGTTTCCCTATCAGAGTGGCTTTTTGACAACTCTCTTGTTGCCATGGGTTCTTTTACGTTCGCTAAATAATGATTGTAACACACAGCACCTAGGTTTATGGCCTCATCTAAAAAAAAAAAGCTAGCACCCAGACCATCACTCATAGTCTAATGGATGGGGGAAAAGTTTGGGGTCCAAACATAACACACACACAAACTAACGCATGCACCCACAGATGTAATTACATATTTTTTTCTTTGACCTTTCTGATTTGAGATATGAAACATAACAGAGGTAACATTTTGAGAATAACAAAACTGATTGAAAACCTGCTAGCAGACCTATACAATAAAAGAATACCTAAAATATCTTTACCCTCCCCCCTTAATAAAATGTACAACATTAACTAGGTTTATCAACATGCAAAAATATAATACCCACTTAAGTGTACTTCGCTTTCATACATAATTGAACATCAATACGCATCATGATTACTTTGGCCTGTTTTTAAAAAAATGATAACAGTGTGAACATTTATGAGAAGCACTTCTTCATAAAATTCAGTGTAAACAGAACTCTGTTTCACAACAGTAATAATGAAGTTAATCATTGTGTAAATTAGAAAAAGTGTAACACAAAATCTTCTTAGATGATATAAAATTACATTCTGGACCTTTCCCAGAAAAAAAAACCAAACATAGGCCTAACGCACCCTCCCCAACTCTGTACGTTTATTCCTCACTTGTGGAATCACAGAGCTTGAGTGTGGTACAGGCTTGTTTAGGGTCCACTCCATTGGCCAGTGTGGTCACCAGTTGAGGAGCAAAGGACAGACACTGGAAAAAAAAGTCAGAATAGTATACCACGTGCAGTCACCATAGATTTCTCTGCATGGAATTCAGACTACTCTCCCCATTGACAGTGTGTCATCACACGAGCAGCACCACCAATTGTCTTGTTCTATTTTCCTGTCTGCTTGTGTATTTGCTACTCCATGAGAGTGGCTTTAGTGTACAGTATTTTGCTCCCATGTTGCCGTGGGTTCTTTTACTATACTGAATGTGTGTTGCATATGTGATCCCAGTTTATCGTCCCATATGAAAGACTAACACCCAGACCACAGTTCAAGATCTTGTAGATAAGGGAAAAGTTGAGCACAAACGGATTTTGAACCCTCCCTTCTCACTTTCCAGGTAGGTATGTTAGCTGTAGATTGCTGATCCATTTAGAATAAAAACAGCCCACAAGAGAGAGAGAGCAATCATATGCATATAGCTGGTTTATTTGTACTGTGAAACACACATGTACACACACATGCACACAACACACACACACACGCGCGCGTGCGCACACACACACACACACAACACACACACAACACACACACACACACACCACACACACACACACACACACACACACACACACACTTCCCACACACACACACACACTACACACACACACACACAACACACACACACACAACACACACACACACACACACACACACACACACACACACACACACACACACACACACACACACTACTACACACACACACTTACTTACACTTCACACACACACCACACACACAACACACACACACACACACACACACACACACACACACTCACACACACACACACTTACACCCCCCACCCCCACCCACCCCACCGACCCACACCCACACACAGAGGGGCTGACTACTGACTGTGTCTTTCAGGGAGCCAGGCAGGGCATTGCACAGCTGGTACACAGTGGAGTTGATGAAAGCTTCCGTGGAGTTTTCCTTCAGGTAGTCATCGATGGCCTCGATCACCAGCTCACACACCTCGCAGTACGGCCCCGCTGTCACGTGCTTTAGCACCTTGGAACCAAAAAAAATTCCTTTACAGTAAACTGAGTTATATCGTGCAGGAAGTTTTAGAGGGGTGGGGAATTTTCATTTATGGTTTTTATCAATGATCAGTTAAAAGTTATTTTGAAACCTGATGCATATTGTATAATCATTGTCATTGCAGAGGCCAGATGAGTGTTTTGCCAATTACAATTTTTACATATTTAGGTTTGCCTCTTGTCTTTCTAAATGTTGTTTAACTGGGTCATCTTTTGCTTGGTCATACAGACTCAAACCTCAAAGGAGATCAAAACATTCCTCTTATGTCGTAGTAAGGTGGCCTATGTAGCGAAGCAATGCACTAAAACCACACACACACACACACACACACACACACACACACACACACACACACACACACACACACACACACACACACACACACACACACACACACACACACACCACACGCGCCGCCGCGCACGCACGCACGCACGCACGCACACACACACACACGCGCACGCACGCACGCACGCACGCACGCACACATACACACACTTTTCATTCTGTGTGTATTTAACATCTCCCACGTGTGATGAGTGAGACAGAGTATCATATCCATGTAGCCTTCAGGATGTTACGCTGGGGAAAGCCCAACAACAACAACAACAACAAACAATAACAAAACTACTTTCAAAGAACACGTTGCCTTCAAACCAAAAAGGATTTTCTATTTTTTATGTCACCTAAAAGAACGAACATAGATAAATACTGACGGAGGAAGTACTGACCTTTTCGGCTACCTTCCTCTGTGATTGGTTCATACCTGAAAAGTTCAAGCCAAAAGGTAAAGCTCTCACCACTCATGACTCAAAACCTTGCTTCACAATAGCCATTCAATCTCTGCTGATGAGAGGCTGAACAATATCGCTTGGGTTGTTGTTGTTTTTTACCTGTGTTTTAGCTCATGCGTTTGGAAAAAAATATTTTTGACATTGATTATATCACTCCAACATAATCACGCGCGCGCGCGCACAAACACACACATACATACATACACACATACATCATACACACACACACACGCACGCACACACACACAAACACACACATACACACAAACACACACTACACACAAACACACACATACACACACAACATACACACACATCATAACGTCATTCTCATTATCATTTAATATCATGCAACTAAATGCACTGCAATTGTTTCTTTGTGGCTTCCTTCTCCTTAAACAGATGGCTTGGCGAAAACAGCGATGGCTTTGCTTATTTAATGAATCCCCTTGAAATAAAAGTTCTAGTTTGACTTTGACATACACATCTTGTCATTGTCATCACCCCTGTCGTCGTCGTCGTCGTCGTCGTCGTCTTCATCATCATAGCCATCATCATCGTCGTCGTCGCCGTCGTCATCGTCGTCGTCGTCATCGTCGTGCTCACCACCATCATCATCGTCGTCATCGTCATCGTCATCATCGTCGCCTCATCATCATCATCATCGTCATCCTCATCATCCTCATCATCATTCTTCTTCTTTTCTTCTTCTTCTTCTTCTTCTTCTTCTTTTCTTCTTCTTTCTCTTCTTCTTCTTCTTCTTCTTCTTCTTCTTCTTCTTCTTCTTCTTCTTCTTCTTTCTTCTTCTTTCTTCTTCACTTTCATCATTTTTTGTAATTATTTTTTCATTTTATTTCATATCACTTTATGTCACAGCAGATTCCTCTGCGTGGAATTTGGGCTGCTCTCCCGGGGAGAGTGCGTCGCCACAAATGCAGCGCCTACCCATTTTTTTCTGTCTGCAACTGTAATGTTTCCCTATCAGAGTGGCTTTTTTTCTACAGAATTTTGCCAGGGACAACCCCTTGTTGCCGTGTGTTCTTTGACGTGCGCTAAATAATGATGCGTAACACACGGGACCTCGGTTTATCATCTCATCCGAAAGACTAGCGCATAGACCACCACTAATGGATGAGAGGAAAAGTTTGGGGCAAAAAAAATCCTATTAATAATGATTAATGCTACTATAACTATCATAACATCATCGAAAGGGAAGGAAAGGCTATTTTCTGAAGGTAACAGAATAAGGTAAAGACTTTTCTTTTCTTTTTTTCTCATCCAGCCCTCGGGGAAAATTGGGGTAGGTAACGTACCTGTGGCATCACACATCTTGGCAAAGGTGCAGGCTGTTTTGGGGTCCACTCCATTAGACAGCGTGGTCACCACCAGAGGGGCTAGCGAAATGCACTGTGCACACACATACACACACAGACACAGACATAGACACAGACAGAAAGACAGACAGACACAGACACACACACACACGCACGCACACATGCACGCACGCACACAGACACAGACACACACACACAGAAAGACAGACGACAGACACAGACACAGACAGACACAGACACAGACACAGTCACAGTCAAAGTCACAGTCACATGCACATACATAGACAGACAGACAGACAGACAGACAGACACAGACGACAGACAAACGACACACACACACAAGCACACACAAGCACACACACGCACGCACGCACACACGCACAGACACACACAGACACACAGACACACAGACACACAGACACACAGACACAGACACAGACACAGACAGACACACACACACACACACACACACACACACACACACACACACACACACACACACACCACACACACACACACACACACACACACACACGAGTTGTGATGTGAAGCAACCATTTATTGTATATAAATATATTATATTATTATTATTTATTATTTATTTTATATATTATATATTATTATATTATTATTATTATTATTATTTATTATTTATTATTATTATTATTATTTATTATTATTATTATTATTATTATTATTATTATCATCATTATTATTATCATTATTATTATTATCATTATCATTATTATCATCATCATATCTATCATCATCATCATATATAATTATATATGATATTATATATCATATATATATCATCATCATCATTATCATTATCATATCATATCATATCATATTCATTCATTATTATTATTATTATTATTATTATTATTATTATTATTATTATTATTATTATTATTATTATTATTATTATTATTATTATTTATTATTATTTATTATTATTATTATTATTATTATTATTATTATTAAGGTGGCAGGATGGTTAAGACGTTCGCCTGCCAACAAGTAAACCGTGAGGTTCTGGATTCGATTCCAGCCTCGCCCTGGCCTTTCTTCCCTGTTTGACGAAAAAATCGAACTGAATGTCAAAGTCATTCGGATTAGACTATAAACCGAGGCCCCGTGTGCGAACGCAAGGAGAACATCTTGCGCATACGTTAAAACCCAGTTCCGCCTTTCGGAAGAGCAGGCCGTTTTGTGCCGGTAGGAGCGAATGACAAAATTGTATTTTAAAAAACCAGCATGCACATGGGTGTCGTGTTTAGACACCATCCCTGAGGAAAAATCGGTGAGTCGAAGTCCCCAGGGCGGCTCGGGGCTCGCCTATCTGTGTCTGTGTGTCTGTGTGTCTCTGTCTGTGTCTGTCTGCCTGTCTGTCTGTCTGTGTGTCTGTGTGTCTGTGTGTCACTCTCTCTCTCTCTCTCACCGTGGCTTTGAGGGTGTCGGGGAGGTCGTTGCAGAGAGTGAAGACAGTGGAGTTGATGGCTTCAAAGGTGGAGTTTTCCTTCAGATACTGGTCCATGGCGTCCACGATCATTTCACACACCTCACACGCTGGCCCGTCCTGCAGGGGCTGCAACATCATCGTCATCATCATCATCGTCGTCGTCGTCATCATCGTCGTCGTCGTCGTCATCGTCGTCGTTGTCATCGTCATCGTCGTCATCATATCATCTCATCATCATCATCACTCTGTCGTCGTCGTCGCGTCGTCGTCTCGTCGTCGTCGTCATCATCATCATCATCACCATCACTCATCATCATCATCATCATCCATCATCATCATCATCTCATCATCATCATCATCATCATCATCTCGTCGTCGTCGTCGTGTCGTCGCGGTCGTCGTCATCATCTCATCGTCATCATCATCATCAATCATCATATCAATCATCATCATCATAATCATCATCATCATCAAAATCATCATCATCTTTACGAATATTTTGTTTGTTTATTTTATTTTTTCTCTTTTTTTTAAACGGTTTTTCCTCTAGTTTCTTTTCTTTTCAGGTCCATTGCTTTTCTGTCACTACATTCATCATCTGTATTTGTTTTGTTGTTGATTTTTTTAATAGTTTAATTTTGCTTTCATATGATTTTTTTTCTTTCTTTCTCTTCTTTTTTTGGTTTTTTTTTTGTTGTCGTTGGTGTGTTGTTGTTACTGATTTTATTTATGTCATATCCTTGTACAATTGCTTTAACATCGATTAGGACAATGACACCATCAGACACACTCACCTACACTTGTAGTCGTTGTTAGTCTACTTCGCCTGATCTAAAGGTTCTCAGTTACTGATGCAAGCAAAGCGTTCATTGTAAGGTTGTTATGGTTTGCAATGTTGTGTTTAGATTGGTCTTCGTCCATTGATAAACTCACCGTAACGACGTGTACACACAATAAAGGAGAAAAACAACATCCTCGTCTGAAGTCAGAGTGTGGTTGCCTACTAGGCGAGGAGTTTGAAAACAGCTACACACACACACACACACACACACACACACACACACACACACACACACACACACACACACACACACACACACACACACATACACACATACACACACACGCGTGCGCGCGCGCGCGTACACATTATATTTTGCACACACGTTAACAACTTGTGCTGCTTTTCGAAAGAGTAGACCATTGAGTGCCGCTGGGAACGGATGACATTTACAAAGCCGCATACACACGGGGACTGACAGTCAGTCAGACAGACAGACAACAGACAGACACGACAGACACGAGACAGAAAAGAGAGACACTTACCATTGCTTTGGGTGGCATAATCTCGATTCCTGAAAAGGAATAAAAGAGCAACAAGTTTGACTTCTTTTCAATCTACCACTTACAAGAAAGTGATCCAAATTAACATACTCTCCCATGTCTGTCTGACCGTCTGTATTTCTGTCTGTCTGTCAGTCTGTGTGCACATGTTCTTTGGTTTATCTGCATTAAATACATGTGCGTCGGTCCCAGTTCGCTCCCTATAAAGCACAAAAATTCGCACACACGCATGTGCTACTGCATATATGTGGGGACCACACACACACCAATAATTATCTTTTAAAATACGTTTATACACACGCACGCACGCACGCGCATGCGTGCACGCACGCACGCATGCACGCACACACACACATACACACACGCGCGCGCGCACGCGCATTTTATCTTAATTTTGAGGCTGTTGAATCATGTTAGTTAATCAATATTAGTGAAATGTTTATTTTTCTATTTTGTTCTTTTCCTAGATAGACGGCTCGATGAAAAAAAGCAAATCAATGCTTATGCAATTTACCATCTGGAAATATAAAAAATTACGTTGCCTTGACACACGCACGCACACATCAGCACACACACATGCACGCACGCACGCACACACATACACGCGTGGCGCACGCACGCACGCACGCACGCACGCACGCACGCACGCACACACACACGTATCACTGACCGTGAAGAGACGTTAAATTGAAGAACAAACGAATGATCACACACACACACACACACACACACACACACACACACACACACACACACACACACACACACACACACACACACACACACACGCGCGCGCGCGCGCGCGC
>CM060316.1:108202085-108207085 GCA_030674155.1 Stramonita haemastoma
TTTTTTTTTCTGTTCTCTTGTCATGGTTTTCTTGTTCTGCTCTCTTGTCATGGTTTTCTTTTTCTGCTCTCTTGTCATGGTTTTCAGTCTAAAGTGTGATGTTCAGCAGTTTTAGGGCCGTTAGTGAGCAGGGTTTACTCCATAAAAGACTAGTACATCACATGGGACTGTCTTTGTACACAGTATGGAAAGAGGCAGGCCATGATTTATCAGGGAAAGGATTCTAGTGCGATGGGATAGGATTAAAGATAAGCTTTGATTTGTGGGTGTGCACGCATGTGCGCATATTTTTTACATGGGCTTCTTTTAAAATATTTTTTCTTATAGTGGTGTTGAAAAAAATATGATTATTGATATCAAGATATTTTTTTAAATTCCAAAAGTTTTGACAATCCTATTATGGATCATTGGTAAGAAAGTTTTCCTTTTTTCTATTTCATCAATCTGTTGAAAAGTGTTGGGGTGCCCAGATAGTTTTGTTAGGTCCATTAACTATAATTCACCGTTTCATCTCGTTTTATTCTGGTGGTATGATTATAAGGCTGTATAAAATTGTTAGATGATACTTGATATAAGCTGGACTAGAGGTTATTTGAGGGCTTGTTTCCTAATTTTCTGATTGGATGTTGGCTTTGAAATAATTTTTTGAGTGTGTGCAAAACTTCAGAGGGTTTTTAAGCGCTTGTTTTTTATTTGTGAATTGAAATGAAATATTTGTCATTATGCATTTAATACATAGTCCCATTGTGAGCCCTGTTATATGCGGTACCTAATATTAGGTCGTTTCTGGCGTTATTTTTCCCTGAATGCATTCAAATATTTTGTTTAAACATCAAATTTGGTATAGTCCTGTCACAACTGATAAGGAAATATTCACCTTTATTTGTAGTGACCGCTGTAATAACTACTGCTTAAATTTCGAGAGCAAAAGGTTGTAAAATGAATACAAGTGTGTTTATTGCCTAGGAAAAACAAAGGCAAAAATATATGGCGGGAAAGCGCGCAGCAAAGCCGAGAAAAATAGAATGGAAGGATAAAAACCTAACACTACACACACTACACTAGAGCAAAATCAAACCCAGACAAATGTAAATCACTCGTGTACATGTGTATAAACGCATGCAGCAGCAGCACACACACTAGAGCAACAATAAACCCAGCCGACTGTTCACTGCCGCTGAACATGAATAGACGCAGGCAGCAATTCACACTGGGGCAGTTAGTGCTCCGGACATAAGGAAGATGAGAAATGCTAATTCGGGTTCATGGGTGATAGGAAAGAGAGGGGAAGGGAAAGGGACACATTTTCCCTTTTTTGTTGTTGAATTTTTTATTTCTTTTTGGGGCCAATGAAGAGAGACGTGTGAAGCACCCACCAAAAAGAAATAAAAAAGATGGTGCTCCATGATCTGCATGCAACTGAGGCCTAATGTGTATACATACATATATATATATATATATATATATATATGTATATATATATATATATAAATATATATATATATATATATATATATATATATATATATATATATATATATATATATATATATATGTATATATTCACACACACACACACACACACACACACACACACACACACACACACACACACACACACTCACTCACTCACTCACTTTGTGTGTATGCCTTATTGTTTTCTTAAAGATGGATTGACTGATTTAATACTGAAATATTTTGGTATTGCTGTGATGGCCAGTAATGTTAAGACTAAGATAGGATTTTTAAATTTATTTTTTGTTAAAGTTTTATATGTAATAGTTTTGTGTGTGCTTCGTTATGTTTTTTGTCGTAAAACTGGATTGACTGATGTGCTCAAGAAACATTTGTGTGGCGCTATGACTATGTGTAATGTTATCAGAACTGAAAATTTAGGCTGTTTTTTTTTCGGCCAATGAAGAAAGACGTGTAGAGCACCCACATACACAAGAACAAAGAAATAAAATAAAACAAAAAGATGGTGCTCCATGATCTGCATACAACTGAGGCCTTTATAAAAAAAAAATAATAATAATTATATATATTGCTGCTTTACCTTCCCTGACCCTAAAGAGGGCAGGTACCCATTTACAGCTGGGTGAACTGGGGGGACTGTACTGAAGCCAAGGTGCACAAACGGTCACCCATCAAACTGGTAACCACGCTCGATGCTGCTTAACCTGACTGGGGGAATGCGAGGGCTCTGACCACTGAGCTATCCCGCCCCCTGTATATATACAGTGTGGGGAAGGTGATCATTTTGAATAAAAATGTGTGGTGCTTATAAAAACGGGTTTTACAATTGTTATTCATTCAGCCTGATGAAGCTTCAGAATAGAAGCGAAAATTTGCTGTTAAATAAAGAGATGAAGCTGAACACAGTCGTGTTTTTATCATTATTTTATTATTTTACCTCGACTGTGTGCCTGGAGGGAGCGGTGCCCAGCAGAACTCTGGGTTTTTATCAAGTCAACTACTTTAATCCTCTGGATTGCACCTACTTGCCGGTCCCCCTTCAACAACTTCAAGCAAAGATGAAATCGTATTGCCAGCAACTAAACAATCTGTATATCCAGCTTGTGAAACTGAAATCAAAGAACTTCCTGGAACAGTGCCGACAAAGGAAACTTATACACTTTGGACTTCAGGTAATTTTTAATCTGGCTTTTAATACTAAAGACGAACTTTTAAGCACAAGAATAACGGAACTTTTAAATCGAACCAGCTCCAGAATTTTATACCTGCTTTTTATGCAATGTTTTACTAGCCATTGAAAAATGTGAAGAGGAGTTATCATGCACCAGAAGGAAGATAAATGCTGCAATAGGTATAACGCGAAACTAATGAATTATTGGGGAAAATCAGAAAATATACCAGGGACTAGCAATGGAGGGACAGAGACAGGCTGGAGAAAAAGTTAAAGAAACTAGAAAGTCGGAGAGCAATGCTGTGGCTTCTACAAATGAAAACATGGGCTCACGGCAACTAAAAGCCCAAAATTATGTATACCCAGCAAATGAAACAATTTTTACCAAGTTATTTCCTTCCTTTCTTTTTTTATACTTTTATTCTTTCGTTCTTTGTTTATTTCTTTCTTTCTTTTTGTTATTTCTAGTTTTTTTCACTGAGGTGTTTTTTCTCCTTTTTTCCTTTTTATATTTGTATGGAAGGATGGTGGTAGGATGGTTCAGACGTTCGCCTGCCAATATGTAAACCGTGAGTTTCTGGGTTCGTACCCAGCCTCGCCCTTTCTTCCCAGTTTGACGAAAAAATCGAACTGAATGTCAAAGCCATTCGGATAAGACTATAAACCGATGCCCCGTGTGCGAACGCACGCAGAACATCTTGCGCACACGTTAAAACCCTATTCCGCCTTTCAAAAGAGCAGGCCACCGTGTGCCGGTAGGAGCGGATGACAATTTTTTTTTAAAACCAGCATGCACACAAGTGTCGTGTTTAGACATCATCCCTGAGGATGTCCAGGGCGGCTCGGGGCTGTATATGGCAACGTTCTGGTGGCTCCTGCGACGGTACTGGAACCATTCGTATCGGTCATTGCCTTTCCAATGGACCATTCCAGGGGGGGGGGGGGGGGTTCTGCTGCATGGGTAACAGCTTGCCCTCCATACTTACTTACCCAGGCTTTGCGCTCTACAGACTAGAGCGCAACTCCATGGTCTTCGAGACTGATGGGTGCCCACTACTTTTGTATGGGTTTCTGATTTGTGTGTGTGTTTTAATCGTTTATTTCCTCCCTCTGAAGTCTTTTTGATTTCCTCTCCCCCCTTTTTTCAATACTACGTTCACGGTGATCTTTAATTAAATCTATAGCAATAAGTCACATATACATACATATATATACATATATATATATATATATATATATATATATATATATATATATATATATAACGCATATACATTTATATGTATAGATATGACTATATCACGTTGAACTCTAAGTCATAAGTAAATTCGCAACTGTCGTAGGCTCCATTATAAGCTTGTAAGCCTATTATTATAACCATATCCAGTGACACATTTTGTGCACACAAACCCCTCCAAAGTTCTTTGTCTCTGGTAAATAAGGGAGATGGACTGGAGTCGTAACTGAAGGGTCAGAATGAGTGTGTGGGGTTGTTTTTTTTCAAATCTTTTATTTCGAGAATAATGGAATAAGCACTCGTGTGTTGTTTTACATCCAGTCCCTGTATATATGCAGTTTTGTAAATTGTGTCATCCGTTCCCATCGGCACACAATGACCTACTCTTCCGAAAAGCAGAACGGGTTTTAACGTGTGCGCAAGATGTTTTGCATGTGTTTGCACACGGGACCACGGTTTATAGTCTCATCCGAAGGATTTTTTGGCGCGCGCGCGCGCGTGTGTGTGTGTGTGCGTGCGTGCGTGCGTGCGTGTGTGTGTGTGTGTGTGTGTGTGTGTGTGTGTGTGTGTGTGTTTGTGCGCGCGCGCGAGCGTGTGTGTGTGCGTGTGTGTGTGCGCACATGCGTGCGTGCGTATGTGCGTGCGTGCGTGCGCGTGTGTGTGTATGCGTGCGTGTAAGTGTGTGTGAGTGTGTGTGTGTATACTGTTAAGCATGCTTTTTTTTGTTGGTTGCTTTATTATTATTATTATTATTATTATTATTATTATTATTATTATTATTATTATTATTATTATTATTATTTCGCACAGATGCACTCAAACACCTTTAAAACCCTGAAGGCCAGGGGTTGGAAAGGCGGGCAAGAAAAGACTAACTACCATAGTAGGTGGCCACTACACCTAGTGCAAAGGGGTCAGAATGAGTATTCCAAAGCCATGTACATAAACAAAGGCAGATGGGGGGCAAAGGATGGACGGGGAGGGGGGGGGGGGGCGAGGAGAGGAGAGGAAGGAAGAGGAGGAGGGGGAGCAACATTGTTATTATTGAGAACACATGCACCAGAGGAACCCAAACCACCTTCGGTTCTACTCCGAGTCTGCAATGCTGGTCTCTCT
>CM060316.1:108224585-108229585 GCA_030674155.1 Stramonita haemastoma
ATACGCACATCAGAGGTGGAGTTGTTTTCTTTCAAGATAGGCCTAAGATAAACTGGCGTGAAGTGTCACACTTTGCGCTGTGTGTGTGTGTGTGTGTGTAATCATGTGTGTGTGTGTGTGTGTGTGTGTGGTGTGTTTTCGTTCGTTCGTTCGTTGCTTAGATTTGACGTCTTTTCACTGTTGGTGATATTAGACAAAGACACAGGACGGGGAGAAAACAAGAAAACCAGATGCTTGTGTGTGACTGAAAGTTTGTGTTATGTCACTTGTAATGCCTGCGCGCGCGCGCGCGTGTGTGTATGTGTATGTTTGTGCGTACGTGCGTGTGCGTGCGAGTGTGTGTGTGTGTGTGTGTGTGTGTGTGCGTGCGAGTGTGTGTGTATGTGTGTGTGTGTGTGTGTGTGTGTGTGTGTGTGTGTGTGTGCGTGCGAGTGTGTGTATGTGTGTGTGTGTGAAAATAAAAGGACTGGGGTGAATGGTATCCCTGAAGAAGGGCTTCCTGGGGAGCAAGTTTTCATGGGAAACAAAAGAAACGTTTTTACTATACTCCAATTCAGCAACCAGCAGAGCCTTTGTGTTTTTTTGTATTTTGTACCACTTTATGTCACAGCATAATTTTCTGCGTGAAATTTGGGTGCTCTCCCCGGGGAGAGCGCGTCGCCACATGTGCAGCGCCTACCCATTTTTTTCCTGCATGCAACTGTATTTGTTTTCCTATCAGAGTGGCTTTTTACTACAGAATTTTGCCAGGGTCAACTCCCTTATTGCCGTGGGTTCTTTTACGTGCGCTAAATAGTGATGTGTAACACACGGGACCTCGGTTTATCGTCTCATCCGGAAGACTAGCGCCCAGACCACCACTCAGGGTCTAATGGATAGGGGAAAAGTTTTGGGTCCAAACGTGGCACGAACCACCGCGCACTCCGACTCAGACTTTTTGCTCTCTAGGCAAGGTGCGTTACCACCTAGACCACCGATCCACACTGATCCATTAAAGAAACTCTTGCGAACATCCCTTTTCTGGTCTCTCACATGAACTACTTTGCTGATAACTATCTTTGTTGAAGGGAAGTTCTGAGTTATGCCGGTTACACAAGCTGCCAGACTCTTTTACTGGACTGACTCAGATCCCTGTCTAGCTCATTGACTCCACAGTGAATAAAAACAGCGTCTAGTTGGCTATTTACTTTGGAAGCTGTGGAATTCAAAGGGGTCATAATGTCTTGGGTATGGTAAGCCTTGCAGGAGTAGCCTTCAAACACCTGAGAACGACCAGATGGTTTTGTGTGTAGGCTACACCATTCATAACAGAACAGTGACCCATGACAATAAGGAGGAAGAGAAAAGTCTTTGGGATTTTGTGTTCTTAATCGTGACTCTCCTGTCACAGTGAACGGAGAAGACCTGCCAACAACTGAAGAGTTCACATACCTTGGGAGTATTGTCAGACATGATGGCGGAGCAAGCAGTGACATCAAAAACCGCATCAACAAAGCAAGAGCTGCTTACAGAAATCTGAACAATGTGTGGAAGTCATCCCAATACAGCACAAAGACCAAACTAAGACTGTATCAGAGCTACGTACTTTCCACCCTCCTGTATGGCTCGGAATGCTGGAGGATGACTGAGAATGACATTAACAAACTGTCTACATTCCACACGAAGAATCTCAGGAGAATACTGCGCATCTTCTGGCCTGAGACCATCTCCAACCAAGAACTCCTGGCCCGCTGCGACCAAGAAAATATAGATACCATCATTATGCAAAGACGATGGAGATGGATAGGACACATCAGCCGACGGGAACAAGGGAACATCGCCCGAACAGCCCTCCAGTGGACACCAGACGGAAAACGCAGGCGAGGACGACCCAAGAACACCTGGCATCGGACAATAAAAACAGAGCTGAAGACCCTCCAACACTCCTGGGGAACCATTCAGAAACTGGCCCAAGACAGGCAGGAGTGGAGAACCTTTGTTGCTGCCCTACATGCCAAGAAGGCATAAAAAGGCTTTGGATGGATGAATCGTGACTTTAAGTCATTCTGTCAGAGATCTCATTGGTTTTCTTCCTTAAAACATCACTGTTTTTTCTTTTCTTTCTTTCGAATCAGGTATGTGTTTAAGAAAGCTCTTGGTTCCTTTTCGTTTTGAATTTTGTTTGATTTGGGACTTGACATCGGCGTATGGGTGTGGACTGCTGTCTGTTTTGTCTGTCTGGGTTTGCTGTCATGGAACTCGATGACTTTTTATCAGCTTGCATGTTGTCACTGTCTGTCCAGACCTGGATATTGTCTCATCCGAAAGTCTAGCACCAAGACTACCACTCATGGTCTTATGAATAAGGCCGGAGGAAAGCGGTTTTGAGCCCAAAATGGGGATGTAGCCACCACACACTTCAAACCCGGAGATTTCGCTTTCTAGTGGTGGTTACCTCTAGACCACCATCCACCAATGGATGGCTTACAAAGGCGGTATGGTTGGATTTTGTTGTGGCGTTTCGGTCAAATGCAATACATCCAAAGATGTATTGGAAGAGTTATGAATTCTGATCACCATAGGTACACTGTGGTCACTACGATGCAAACAGTGCTGAATTTGGATCATTTCAAGAAAACTATTTTCGCCTAAAGAACATGGGCACCATAGTTGTGTCCTCTGCTTCTTGTAGGCTCTTGCTGGGTTCTTGTCGTTAGTTTGTTTCCTTTTTATCTGGAGTTTTTTCTGATTTGTTGTTGTTGTTTGTTTGTTATTCTTCTTCTTGTTGATGTTTTTTCGTGTCCTTACGTCTTAGGAGCCACAAAGACAGCAAAGTCGTTGTTTGTCAGGGTTTGTTTTTCTATTCTCACTCTTTTTTCACTTCTCTTCTTCTACCTTTCCCCCTTTTTGGTGTTGTTTGTTTGGTATGGTTTGGTTTTCAAGCTCCTATGAAAGAAGCCATGGCACTAAATCGGTTCAGTCTTGGACAAGTGGAGCTGAAGGGACCCTTCCCATTTACTCCCAGGTTGCAGGTTTTAAGGCAAAACATCATTTAAGTCAAATAAACGTCGAGTGCAACGGCTGTCAACGCCTGCGTGTGGGCGCCAGCACACGTGAGACTGACTACTTGGTGGTGGTGGTAGGGATGAGGTGTGCGGTGATAGTGATGGTGGTGGTGGGGGTGTGGTGGTGGTGTGTGTGTGGTGTGTGTGTGTGTGTGTGTGTGTGTGTGTGTGTGTGTGGTTGTGCGTTCTCTTTTTGAGCTTTACTGTACCAGCACGGATCCTGCGCATTGTGTATGGTGTATTAACTTTTTTAATGAGTACACATGTTTATAGAAAGAGGCCACTATGAGAAGGCATGCGTAAGCACTTGTGCATGATTATGTGCGTGCTAGGTACACACACACACACACACACACACACACACACACACACACACACACACACACACACACACACACACACAAGCAGCCGTGTTCGGAAACGTTAATGATAATGATAACGATGGTAATAATAATAGATGATAATAATGATAGTATGCTAATTGCACTGATAGATACAATAATAGCAATGGACACAATAATGCCAATGGACACTTTTTTTAGGGGAGTTCCTTCTCCTTTATTAGGGGTAAAACAAAGTACTTTACGTTATAAGAAATTCTTTAGCAATACACTCAAATGTCGAGAAACCAAACATCAGCATGCAGACTTTGGTCACACACTCATACGTGCGCACGCGCGCACACACACACACACACACACACACACACACACACACACACACACACACACACACACACACACACACACAACACACACACACACTGACTGACAGACTCTTACAGCACACCACATAGGCTACAGTGAATGGACGCTAAGACAGGAAACGACCAGACCAGAACATCTGACGTTCATTGGCTGAGGGCGAAAGACTGAACATGGAGGAAGGGGGAGGGGCGAAAAGGGAGGGCGTTGAGGGTGGGATGGGAAAGAGAGAGAGAGAGAGAGGGATGGGGGATTGGGGTAGGAGAGAGAAAGAGAGACAGAGAGAGAAAGGAGAGAGAGAGGCAACAGAAGAGAGGGAAGAGAGAGAGAGAGAGAGAGAGAGGAGTCAGAGAGAATCAGAGAGAGAGAGAGAAGAGAGAGAGAGGGAGGGTGGGGGGTAAGAAAGGTAAAAATGATAACTGCCAACTTGCGTGACCTTAACTTCTCTCTTGAGCTACATCATTCACCTGAGATATAATATACAGACAGGTTGAGAAGGACGCACCAGCGCAACCAAGCAGCCGCGTTCTTTCTTTCTCTCTACAAGGCTCTATTAGGCCTATTTAATCTTAGGCCTACTACCATACCTCTCCAACTTACTTTCATTCTCGTGGTGTGTCGTTGCTGCGAGCTAGAGAGAGATGCAGTTAGGCCTAACAGCAGCAGAATAATCAGGAGTGTAGATTCAGAAACAAGAACACAGAAGACTACACTACGTGCGTGGAAGTGTAGCTACAAACACTTGAGGTGTGGTGCCATCAGTTGCTGGAGAAGAAGACTAGTTGTAGTAGTAGTAGTAGAAGTAGAAGTGGTGGTAGAGGTTGTTGTCGCTGTATTTGTAATTGTAGCACAAAATATGTATGTGAAACAGACTCCTTTTCTTTGACGGGTTCATTCGTCATCATTTGCGGTGTTGTTGTTTTATTTGTTTTTTGTTTTTGTTTTCGTGTTTGCTTACATTGTGTGACAACGGGGATTCTAAGACAAGAGAGGTGTTGTTCTCTTTGTGCTTGCGTTTGTGTTGAATTTTGCTTACGCCTACCGGCGTACAAGTTGAGGCTATTCGTCTGGTAACAGCGGGTAAGAGTGTTTAGTTTGTGGAATTCTTGGTAATTTTGACGATTAAGTTTTCGTTTTATTCGCATGTGTGCAAGCTCGCACGCTTGTGCGCACACGCACATAATTATGCGAATGTAAGTGCTCGCGTATGTATCCACACAGACATGCACATACACGCACATGCGCGCGCACT
>CM060316.1:108237085-108242085 GCA_030674155.1 Stramonita haemastoma
AGGCAAGATGAGCAAAGTGCAGATCAACAAGCATCTGCTGTATGTCCTGGCTTTCCTCTTCATCGCCATCCCCATCGCCGTGGGCGTCCTGGTCTGGCATTTCACCGATAAAGCCGCCAGAGATGCCAGTCCTGCCGCCATGAACAGCAGCCACCAGACCGGAGATGGACACGGGAAAAATACAAATCCCACCCATTCAACCACCATCACCACCACCACCACCACTCCCTCCCCGGAAGACATCGCCTCAAAACCCTGGCTCAATCTACGACTTCCTTCCTATCAAACGCCCGTCCATTACGACATCACGCTTTTCCCAGACTTTTACGACGACCACGGTACGTTTTACGGCAATGAAACGGTAGAGATCGCCATTAGTAAGTCGACGAAGTTTTTGTTGATTCACGTCTACAAGCTGGCGATTGGGAACGTGGGAGTGAGCGTGAACGGTTCTGGGCAAGTTCTGGAGGTGGCGGGACATTTCGAGTATGCCCCGAATCAGTTCTTGGTGGTGGAGATGAAGGAGGACATCGCGGCTGGGAGCGTGGTGCGGCTGCAGTTGCAGTTTTCCGGGTCTCTGACCGAGTCCATCGTGGGCTTCTACAAGAGCCGATATGTGAATTCTAAAACTGGGCAGACCAGGTAAGTAAGTGGTGTGCGGTTATTGTTGTTGTTGTTGTTTGTTGTTGTGGTTGCTGTTGTTGTTGTTGTTGTTGTGGTGGTGGTTGTTGCTGCTGTTGTGGTGGTGGTGGTGGTGGTGGTGGTGGTGTTGCGGTGATGGGGGTGGGGGTGGGGGTGATGGTTCCGGTCATGGGCTTGTATGTGCCATGTTATGCATATTATGTAGATTTCTTGATGATGTCAAGCCGTCTGCTTTCCGCTCTGCCAGGAGTTCTATAGCCGTATCTTGGTTGCTATTCTGTGTAGTGCTGCTCGAGATTGTGGCAAAAAATGTTTTGAGTGGATCCGTGACTGAACTAGCTGTGTTGCAGCCCCCAAAACTGTCAGATAATGGAGGCTAGCAGACAAATGCCCCAAATTAACATCTGGAACTGTCTTTAAGGATGTCATAGTTTTCTGAAGTGAACAATTTTTTCCCCAGAGGTTAAAGGCGGTGACAATAAATCGTTTTTCGTGTGTGTTGGTTCCTCATAGTTATCATTATGGGCAGTGGTCATCATAATCTCCATCATTGACACTCTGTGTAGCAAATCAGAGGCCACCCAAAGTATCACACTCTTTGCTATTTCGCTCTGTGATGTGTTCTGTCGTCTGCTTTTGGTGTTGGTTTTGCTTAAGTTCAGAAAATGAATAAAACATAAAAAGATGACAACTAGCGCCTGTAGCCATGGTAACGGAAGATTGTTACGCAGCAAGGCAAAGAAGAGAATATCGTGTTTTTGGAAGGAAACCGGTTAAAAATGGCAAGCAACTTTCAAATTACGAAATAACATTACACCAGTTATTTTAATCAACTGGGCCAGTTCAAAGAATCTCCATTATTCTGCCTGTCAGACACATTTCTGGCCCTCACCCCCCCTCCCTCCCTCCCCCTGTCTCTCTTTGTAACCTTTCCTTCTGAATGGGGATCATCTTTCTTTTTTGTCGGCCACTGTCTGGCAGTCAGTTTTTACAATGTTCGCTGGCTTGCTAGCAAAGCACAACCGCTTCTGGAAATAAAAATCTTGCTTTGACCTTTGTGTCTAAACTCTGTAGAAGTTTTGAAAGGTCGTACAGCGTCTTTCACCTTATGGTCTTTAGAAAGTTTTACTTAACTTATGTTCTAAGGGATTTTGAATTAAGAATTTTTTTGAAAATGCTTTTCTTTTAGTGAAACAAACGAGAATGTGTCTTTGGTTCTGAAATGTGTGTTGTCTTTATTATTTTCTTTTATCAAAACAGAAGATAATGCGTCGCAAATCTAAAACAATACGAAAGAAAAAAACGATTCTTGGCTTAATTCTAGTGATTATGAAAGCCTCAGATGATAACGAAAATTTGTGGTGCACTGCATGAGTGCAGTATTCGTTTACGTACGCCCCCCGCCCCTCCCCCCGTTCCCCAAAAAAGAATAATCTGAAACACGTTACGAAACAAAATCACTAGTGAATCAAAAAGTGATACTGCATGATTTTCTAACAAGTTTATTACTTATGTCTTGGTACGTACCGTCCGTAGGCTTAAAATAAGTAAGCTAAGAAATAAGGCAAAGGTAACTAGGTAGTGTGTGTGGGGTAGCATGAGCGTGTATGGGGTGCTTAAGGAGAGGTGGTACCTTTGTAAACCTGGCAGTAGCATCCCTCGGGATGGACGGGAGCACTGGTCCTCACTTGGCACTCAACTCTCACTTCTGGGTCCGGGTCCTTAACCCACCCACACCCCAGTAACCGCTTCTACTGGCGGGCGAAACGTTGTGAGGGGCTGGTGCATTCTTAATCACCAGTAGGAGTCTTGGAGAGGAGATGGGCGCCACCAAGCTTCCTCAAGCCCACTGCAAGGACATGATGAGAAAAGCAAAACAGAAACACATGCCGGATCGGTCGAGGCCCGGATCAACAACGACCGCGCTACCCACTGCAAGCCTCCAGGGTGGGAGTGACAAGTGTGCCACTGGAGCAGAACTAACCCTAAAGCTTCCAGCTAAAGGGGTAACCATTGGTACATGGAATGTTAGGACTCTGTACCAAACAGGTAGAGTACAGGAACTCACACATGAATTACAGAGGTATAAATGGGACATCCTAGGGCTTGCGGAAGTCAGATGGATTGGCTTCGGAGAAACAACCACGCAAGACGGCCACAAGATATGGTACAGTGGAGATGAGAAACTACACCAACACGGAGTAGGCTTCATTGTCAGGAAAGAGATTGTGTCAAGCATCATCAACTGCACACCAATATCCAGCAGACTCATCTCAATCAGAGTCTCTGCAAAACCCCAGAATCTCACCATCATCCAAGTGTATGCTCCAACATCTGACTACGATGATGACCAGATAGAAGAATTCTATGAAGAACTTGAAAACGTCATCTCCAAAACGCCCAAAAAAGACATCCTTATTGTGGAAGGCGATTGGAATGCTAAGGTGGGACCTGATGCCTATGACACCTGGGCAGGAACCACAGGACACTTTGGACTGGGAGAAACAAATGACAGAGGACAGCGGCTGCTGGAATTCGCAAAGAAGCACAAACTAACTCTGGCTAACACACTCCACCCTCACAAGCCATCCAGAACATCAACCTGGCACTCACCAAATGGTCTGATTCATAATCAAATTGATTACATTCTGTCACCCCAAAGATTCAAATCCAACATAAACAAGGCAAATACAAGAACATTCCCAGGAGCTGACATTGGCAGTGACCACGACCTTGTACTTACCACCATCAGGCTGAAACTGAAAGCAAAACAACAGCCAAAAAGCCCACGCATAAGATTCGACCTGGAAAAACTCAAAGACCCAACAGTGGTTGAGATCTTCCAAGCCAACATTGGAGGAAAGTTCGCCGCACTCACAGCCATTGACAATGATGTGAACACATTAGCCAACAACATCAAGGAAGTGCTAACGACAGCAGCAGAAGAAACATTAGGCAGAAGCAGAACAAAGAAACAACCCTGGGTGACAAATGAGGTTCTTGACCTCTGCGACAAAAGAAGAGAACTTAAGAAGCAAAAGTTCACAAGTCAAGAAGCCAACAACAAGTACATGGATAGCCACAGAGAAGTGAGGAAAAAGATGAGAGAAGCCAAAGAAGCGTGGATAGAAGAACAATGCAACAACATCGAAGATGGAATGGCCAAGGGAAACAGCAAAACAGCTTACAACACTCTGAAAGCACTAACTAAAACCACACAGCCTAAAGCCTCTGTTATTGAAGACAAAGAAGGAAATCTTTTAACGGAAAACAATGCCATCCTCCAACGCTGGACAGAATACTGTGAGGGATTGTATAACTACCCACTACGCCCAGATACCAACATAGTTTCCAACAAACCCCCTGAACACCAAGATAAAGACCCACCAATACTAAGGTGTGAAGTAGACACAGCTATTAAACAGTTGAAGAAGGGGAAGTCCCCTGGAATCGATAACATCCCAGCTGAACTCATAAAAAAATGGAGGGAATGAAACAGCAAGGCGATTCACAGATCTTTGTCAGAAGATCCACGACACCAAAGAATGGCCAAAAGAATGGACACAGTCTCTTGTAATACCCCTGCCAAAGAAAGGAAACCTCAAGCAATGTCAGAACTACAGAACCATCAGTCTCATAAGCCATCCTAGCAAGATCATGCTGCAGGTAGTCCTCAACAGACTGAAAAACCAAGCAGAAAAACTCCTGGCAGAAGAACAAGCGGGCTTTAGACCAAAACGCAGCACAATGGAACAAATTTTCAACCTGAGAATTCTGATAGAGAAGCATCTCCAACACCAAAAAGACTTGTACCACAATTTTATAGACTTCAAAAAGGCCTTTGACAGGGTATGGCATGACGGCCTCTGGCAAGTACTCAGGCACTTCAACATTGACAACTGCCTAATTGAAGTCATCAAGGCTCTGTACGAGAATGCAAGAAGTGCAGTTTTCATGAACAATCACGTGGGCGAGTTCTTCAAGACCACGGTTGGAGTCCGCCAGGGCTGCCTTCTCTCACCTGTACTCTTCAACCTCTTCCTCGAAAACATCATGACAGAGACACTGCAAAACCACCACACGTCCATCTCCATTGGTGGAAGACCCCTTTGCAACCTCAGATTTGCAGATGACATTGACCTCATGGGCAGCAGCAAACAAGAACTGCAAATCCTCACAGACAGTCTAACAGATCGAGCGAGCGCATACGGCATGGAGGTCAGTACAGAGAAATCGAAGATCATGGTCAACAGCGCGAGTAATGACAGCACGGAAATAAAGATGAATGGAGAAATATTGGAAGAGGTGAGCCAATTCAAATACTTAGGCTCCATCCTAACAAAAGATGGCACATCAAA
>CM060316.1:108249585-108258262 GCA_030674155.1 Stramonita haemastoma
GTAGCAGTAGCAAGCAGCAGCAGTAGCAGTAGCAGCAGCAGTAGCAGTAGCAGTAGCAGCAGCAGCAGCAGCAGCAGCAGCAGCAGCAGCAGCAGCAGCAGCAGTAGTAGTAGTAGTAGTAGTAGTAGTAGTAGTAGTAGTAGCAGCAGCAGCAGCAGCAGCAGCAGCAGTAGTAGTAGTAGTAGTATAGTTAGTAGTAGTAGTAGTAGTAGTAGTAGTAGTAGTAGTAGCTTGATCACTTGACATCCATTCACAGTCAAGATCACTCAATCTTTTCGAGGACTTTACTGGTTACCGTGCAGATAATTATGAGAAACATCAGACACTGAAATACTTAAAAGCCTGTTCAACATCCTACTTTCAAGTGCACTGTTATCGCTGTGTCTTGTCTTGTGTGTGACCCTAAACATCTTCACGATCGTTTTCAATGTTGATTTGAAGGGCAGGCACTCAAAGGTCCGGGTTTGTTTTTTCAGAACGGGTGATAAGATTCTCAGTATCGCCCCCCCCCCCCCCCCCCCCCCCAAATGTGTAAATGTACATTCAGTTCAAGGATGTATTTTTCCCATGCTTGGAATCTGTTGTGTTTTTTTGTACAGAATATATAGATAATTATATATGTAACTTAACAGCATGAACCGTTTTGAAAAACCGCAGTCCATTTCTTTAAAGGCTAGTTAGGTCCTATGGAGAGAGAAAAAGAAGAGAAAAGTAAACAATAAAGGAGGGAATGCATTAACAAAACCATTCTCTGTGTGTGTGTGTGTGTGTGTGTGTGTGTGTGTGTGTGTGTGTGTTGTGTGTGTGTGTGTGTGTGTGTGTGTGAGTGTGTGTGTGTGTGTAAGTGTATATAATATGTACAGCGCGAGCACAACAACACACGGATCCGTGCGTACATACACGCAGGCACACTTACTCAAACATATGCTACTGCATTCATTGTCTTTGATCTTACATAATTTATTTTTACTTGCCCCCCCCCCCCCCCCTCTCCCTCCGATCTCCCAATCTATGATACCAACCTACTACATTCAAACTAAACCTTATTCCATCCCTCTGTTTCTCTTCTGTACTAAGACTAACCATCTGTAATGGTATATTCTGGTTATTATGTATACTCTGTCATCACTGCAAAGAGCACAGATCGTCCATTCTCCTCTATTACTTGCGCATTTGACCTTTCTGACTTATTTGTGCTTACCTAAAGTATCTATTGTTTAGGGGCTGGGTTTTTTTTATATGTATCCTGTCTTTGTGTTAGTAGTCTGAGGCTGGTAAATGATGTGGAATGGCTTGCTGTCCTTAGCATAGACTAGTGTTTCTTTTCCTACGTAATTCAGTGATAATGATGATAAAAAGAGATGTAATTTGTGTTGATGATTGTACGGTCTGCGAAATGACGGAGGTACGGGTCTGTTTGTTTTTTTTAAAAGAAGATTGATAATGATGTTTGTCCATTTTTTTCTTCTTGTTGTGGCGCTGTTGGCTGTTTCCCCAGTTTTAACAGCGTTAGAGGGGTTATCAACAAGAACTATGCACTCTTGCCTTGCTGCAACCAGATAATCACCGTGAAACAATAAGTACAAACTTCGCAATTTGACAACACGGGTTCGATTCCCGTTCCAGGGGTTTTTTCCCCTGGAATTAACATCAGCGCTGACTCCACTCTCCCCAAAAGTATGTCGGATGAGACTATAAACCGAGGTCCCGTGTGCGAACGCTCGCTGAACATCTTGCGCACACGTTAAAACTTGTTTCGCTTTCCGTAAGAGTAGGCCATTGTGTGCCGGTGGGAACAGATGATAAGATTTACAAAACTACATACACACCGGGCCGGGGACTGGATGTAAAAAAAAATCACACGAGTGCGTATTCCATTATCCTCGATATAAAAGAATAAATAAACGAATAGGATAGCGCATGCGAGGCTGTTTTCAAACTATATACATCGACAGGTAGGCAGACTTACTCCAGCTTCAGAGGATTTTCCCCTTCCCCTTTGAATGAAGAGTTCTAAGTGGTTAGGCTCAGAGTTTGTCTTCGAAGAAGAAGACAGAGAATCCCTGCATGATATTTTAAAGCGTAACAACATTTTAATGTAGGCCTCGGTGTTCACTCATATGGGACATGTGTTCTTCTTGAACGATACCGTAAACGAGTACAATAACTTACTGATGAATCTTTCTTCTAATTATGCAGTCAATATCTTTTAAAAAAATTTTTAAAAAACCCCGCAGGTTTCTTTTACTTCCTGGTGAAAAACCAGACATCCCCCACCCACCCATCCTCCATTGTGCCAACTATCAACTAGGGCCTGTTGGACCGGGGTCTAGAGGTAACGCACCTGCCTAGACAGCGAAAAGTCCGGGTCGAAAGGGTGAGGTGGTTCGAATCCTGTTCGGGCCAAAACTTTTCCCATACCCATGAGTGGTCTGGGTGCTAGTCTTTCGGATGAGACGATAAACCGAGGTCCCGTGTGTTACTCATCATTATTTAGCACACATAAAAGAACCCACGGCAACAAGAGGGTTGTCCCTGGCAAAATTCTGTAGAAAAAAAGTCACTCTCATAGGGAAACAAAATGAATACACTTGCAGACAGGAAAAAGAAAAAGAAATAATAATGAGTGGCGCTGCCTTTGTGGCGACGTGCTCTCCCCGGGGAGAGCAGCCCGAATTTCACGTAGAGAAATGTGCTGTGACATAAAGTGGTATAAAATAAAAAATATACAAAATGTAACTGTTGTTTGCCATTTCTGGTCCTTGACTGCTCAGTTAAGAAAGTCTTGGGTAGGAGCACTCCAAAGTGTACTTATTTTGTGATTTTCTGCTGATAACTTTGCAAGACAAGTGCATGCATCCCAGTGTGTGTGTGTGTGTGTGTGTGTTTGTGTGTAGGGGGGGGGTGAGGTGTGTGTGTATGTGTGCGAGGTGTGTGTGTGTGTACGTGTGTGTGTGTGTGTGTGTGTGTGTTGTGTGTGTGTGTGTGTGTGTGTGTGTGTGTTGTGTGTGTGTGTGTTTGTGGAGGGGGTGTGTGTGTGGGGGGGGGGGGGGTGTTGAATGTGCATGCGTGTTTATAGTATTATTTTAATGATGAAAAATATAGTACAACAACATAAATGATAAGAAAAACAACACACATACACACTCACACACACACACACACACACACACACACACACACACACACGCACGCTCGCACGCATGCACGCACGCACGCATGCTACTCCTATCAATATCTCGTGACGTGGGACGCATGCACGTGCACAAACACCCACGTACATCTGTGTGTGCTAAACACTCACACACACATACGCACACTCACACACACACACACAGATACATACAGACACATACAGACACATACAGATACACACACACACTCACACACACGTACACACTCACACATACACACACACACACACACACACTACACACACGCAAACACACACACACACACACACACACACACACACACACGCACACACACACACTCACACATACACACACACACACACACACACACACACACACACACTACACTACACCGGAAAGATTTGTTTTCAATATAAGCAGCATTAGGAAGCGGAGTCGTGTGATGAAGAAGTAATGGCAACATCCTCCATCAAATGTACGTCTGACGCAAACATTAGTCAGTGCAGGGCCCATCTGGGCAGTAACATCAGCCTGTGTGGGAGGCAGTAGTAGAGGTTAAAATGAAGGATGGTGGCAGGATGGTTAAGACGTTCGCCTGCCAACAAGTAAACCGTGAGTGTCTGGGTTCGTACCCAGCCTTGTCCTTTCTTCCCAGTTTGACGAAAAAAATCGAACTGAATGTCAAAGTCATTCGGATGAGACTATAAACCGAGGCCCCGTGTGTGAACGCACGCAGAACATCTTGCGCACACGTTAAAACCCCGTTCCGCCTTTGGGAAGAGCAGGCCATCGTGTGCCGGTAGGAGCGGATGACAAAATTATATAAAAATAAAAACCAGCATGCACACAGGTGTCGTGTTTAGACACCATCCCTGAGAAAAAAAATGGGTAGGCGCTGCACATGCGGCGACGCACTCTCCCCGGGGAGAACAGCCCGAATTTCACGCAGAGAAATCTGCTGTGACATGAAGTGGTATAAAATAAAAATAAAAATAAATAGGGGTGGTGTATGTGTATGTGTGTGTGTGTGTGCGCGTGAGTGCGCGCGTGTGTGTGTGTGCGCGTGCGTGCGTGCGTGTGTGTGTGTGTGTGTGAGTGCGTGCGTGTGTGTGTGTGTGTGTGTGTGTGTGTGTGTGTGTGTGTGTGTGTGTGTGTGTGTGTGTGTGTGTGTGTGTGTGTGTGTGTGTGATTCTTAATTCACTTAAACTGATTTAACCTAATTGTTCTTGCACATATTGTTGTGTTTTTATATCTTTGTATCATGGTAGCTATACTAGGTCACTGGATTGCTTTTTTTAAAAAAATTCCTGTAACATCCATCTTTCTCTCTATTTTTCTAAAGGTACTTACTACCAGGGGTGCTGAAAGCTATACCACCGCCCACATCTCATCTTGGAACCGAAATTCGTGAATTAAGTTGGTGTGGTGTCGTTAAACGGATTCATTGTCCTTATCTGAATAAAGACGTTCAAATGCACGCGAACCTGGTCAAAAAAGTAAACTGAAATTATTTATGGCCATCTAAACCCATTATTTTTACTATCAACACACATGACAACGACACGACCCAAAAGAATACCAACGAAAAGATATTATGATGAATAAAACTTAAATCGAGACTGCGAACGTAAAATGAGCACTCCTCGAACTTCTCTGTTGTTTTACCTGATTCGCACACACTTACAAACGTAATAGGAATGGTCAGATCTGGAATCGTATGTCACTTGCAAACGTAATAGGGATGGTCAGATCTGGAATCGTTTGACTTGAGGTTTTTAGTCTGTGCTTTGAAGGAAAGGAGGTTTCCGTACCCAGAGAAGATTTCTGAAGTCCGTTTGGGCCTGTCCACTTTAGGACATTGACTACGTTACGACACGTGTACAACGGTTGAGCAAAGCTGACAACTATGCCTTTTAGCAAACGCCTCAAATGAAGCTGACAAAGTGCTAAATTGATAACAGGGGGAAGGGGGAGGAGGAATTGCTTGGGTTGTTTTTTTTCAATTTGGGGGAAATCCTTACCTGCATTAAAAAAAAATTACTCTCTACATTGGTCTTTGTCATGTCATGTCATGTCATGCCATGTCATGTCATGTCGTTCTGTGTGTGTGTGTGTGTGTGTGCGTGCGCGCGCGCGCGCGCGCGCTCGCGTGTGTGTGTGTGTGGTGTGTGTGTGTGTGTGTGTGTGTGTGTGTGTGTGTGTGTGGTGTACTGATTAAACTAGTACAAGGGTGAAAAAAATACAAGCAAACATGATATTATTAAAGCTGTATAGGGATTCTCAAAATCATAACAAAGGTTTGCTTCAAAGAAAAAAAAAAACAGGGGAAAAAAAGGAAAAAAAAACACTGGACCTAAAAACAAAAAGAAAACAAAAAAAACAAGAAAGCAAAAACATAAACAAAATAATAGTAACACAGACAAAAAACAAACAAACAGAAAAAAAAAACCCGTACAAATTTCTTCTTTTTAAAAAAGCCCTCCTCGGAGGGCTATTCTCAGACGCTGCTAAAGAGACACTGATTTTTGCCATCATTCTGCTGACGAAATAGCTGCATTGTTGTTTTTTATGTGCACAAAAATAAATGAACGACCCTATCGCATTCTGACTCTTACTTTCCCTTTACTTTTGTCTGTCTGTCTGTCCTGTCTGTCTGTCTGTCTGTCTGTCTGTCTGTCTGTCTGTATGTATGTTGTATGTATGTATGTATGTATGTATGTATGTATGTATGTATGTATGTATGTCTGTTCGTATGTCTCTCTGTCTGAATTTCTGTTTGTCTGTCTGTCCATATGTCTGTCTCTCTGTCTATCTGTCTCTCTCTGTCTTTCTCTGTTTCTTATTCTCTCAATCTCTAAATCTCCCCGTCTCCCTGTCTTTCTGTCTCTATCTATCTATCTATCTATCTATCTATCTATCTATCTATCTATCTATCTATCTATCTATCTATCTATCTATCTATCTATCTATCTGTCTGTCTGTCTGTCTGTCTGTCTGTCTGTCTGTCTGTCTGTCTGTCTTTCTTTCTTTCTTTCTTTCTTTCTTTTTTGGGCAACCACTATGCCCACCATCTTCTTCATGGCTACTACTATCAGAATGACTATTTCGTCGTACAACAGTTCACAATTTACACAATTCAAAAAGTTATTATCTCACAAATATTGAAAATTTTCATATGAAGTTCATAATAATGAAGATGGATTCTGGTGCAGTTTAATTTACTCATACTGGTTTCTTTCATCATGATATTTTTCTCCTTTCATCATACATGATTACAAGAACAGACTAGGGTCAAGAAATATCTACTAGTGCTCTAATTACAAAACAGAAACAAATCAACAAAATTATTATATTCACATCACCAATCCTGTCAATCAAAATTGACACCAGCATATTTAAAAATTGGTAAAAGGGTTCAGTAAAATTTTCAGCAAAAAACCCCAAACTCAAATGATGTTTTTCCTTCGTCTATTGACTGAATGGAGAGAGAGAGAGAGAGAGAGAGAGAGAGAGAGAGAGAGAGAGAGAGAGAGAGAGAGAGAGAGAAGAGAGAGAGAAGAGAGACAGACAGACAGACAGACAGAAGAAGACAGACAGAAAGACAGACAGACAGACAGACAGACAGACAGACAGACAGACAGACAGACAGACAGAGAACAGAAAGAGGGCAAGGCAAAATTCTCTCTCTCTCTCTCTCTCTCTCTCTCTCTCTCTCTCTCTCTCTCTCTCTCTCTCTCTCTCTCTCTCTCTCTCTCTTCTCTCTCCTCTCTCTCTCTCTCTCCAATCACTCAGAGAGAGAAAAGAGAAAAAGAAGAGATAGAGAGGAGTTCAGAAAAGGCCCCACTAATAGCCTGACCAGCCCATGTGGCTAGGCCTGTTTGGACAGCAGGTAACAGGTAGGAGGAAGATGTCCAGAGATTGGACCTGATTGGACACACAGGTACAAAGGGAAAAGGTAAGGGAAAAGGGGCGGTCAGGTAAGTTGGGGAAAGGGGGGGAGGGGGTGGGCGCTTTTCTGGGTTATGGGGGGGGGAGGGGATGGAGGATGGGGGCGGGGAGATGAATAAAAACCCCCCCTGGCACCCCCTTTTAAAAATTCTCTGCCTTCTTTATTTCACGCATCCCTCGCACCTTCTTTTTATTCTTTTTTCCCTCTCCTTTTTTTTTTTGTTTCTTGTTTTTTTTTCTTTCTTTTTTTTCTTTCTTTTCTTTTTTTTCTTTTCTTTTCTTTTCTTTCTTTCTTTTCTTTCTTTTTTTTCTTTTTTTTTCCTTTTTTTTCTTTCTTTCTTTTTTTTTCTTCTTTTCTTTTCTTTCTTTTTTTTTTTCCCCTTTTTTTTCTTTTCTTTCTTTTCCTTTCTTTCTTTCTTTTTTTTTTTTTTTTCTTTCTTTCTTTCTTTTTTTTTTTTTCTTCTTTCTTGTTTCCTTCTTTCTTTCGTTTGTTCTTTCTTCTTCCTTCCTTTTTGTTTTTTCCCTTTTATCTTTCTTTCTTTTTTTCTGACTTTTCCCGTCCCGTCTTGGTCTGGTTTTGTCTACATCAAAGCCCCCCCAGGGTTAGTAGACCTTTGTTTTTGGTTTTTTTCCTGGGTGCGTAGTTTTCTCTTGTTGCGGAGATTTCCCGAAGAGAAAGACTTGGGATCTCCCTTTTGGGTTCTGGAAAAAGGGGAAAAGGGCTTGGGGGGGGGGTGGTTTGGGTGGGGGGGGGAGGTGTTTTTATATCGGAAAATTTTTGTGGAAATTAAAAGGGCTTCAGTAAGGGCAGGTTAGAGGGGGGTAATGGGTTGTGGTTAATATAAAACTTTGCGGGGGGTTTGTTGGGAAAATTTAGGCTTTGCCCTGACCTGGTGAAAAATTGCTATATATAAGAGGTGGGTGATATCATTTTTTAAAAGTGGGAAATTTGGGGTTCAAAAATGATGAAGTTTTTTGGGTTTAAAAACCCAAAAGTTTAGACAATTGTAAACCCTTAAAAATTTTGTGAAAGGGTATCATTTTTAAAGGGAAAGAATATTTATAAAGTTTAAGTTTTTACGAAAAACCCGTTTTTCCATGGGGGGACAGTTTAATTTATTTTATTCATAACAAACATGATTTTCGACACTTTCCCTTTTTGGGCCCCCTTTTCCCACCCTTTAAAATCTGTTAAAAAAACACGCTTTTTTTATACAAATTTATAAAACCCCGGGGGAATTTTTTTTTTAATTTTTAAATTTTGTGTAAAGGGGGCCCCAAATTTTTTATAAATCTATATAATAAATTTTTAAAACCAAAAAAAAAATTTTTTACTTTAAATTTTTTTTCATTCGAATTCGTGATTGTTTTCTTTTAATTTTTTTTAAAAATCTATAATTTCTATTTTAAAATAAACCTTTCCCCATTTTTTTTTTCATTTGGAAAAAAGTGGGTTGTTTTCTCAAAAATTTTTTTATAAATTGGTACACTAAACCCCCTTTTTAAAACCTTTTACCATTTTTTTTATTTGAATTTTAGTGATTGGGTTTCCTAAATTTTTTTTAAATCTTATA
>CM060316.1:108258362-108265862 GCA_030674155.1 Stramonita haemastoma
TTGGTGGTGGTTGTTGTTGGTGGTGGTTTGTTGTGGTGGTGTCAGTGGTGGTGGTTTTGTTGGTGGTGGTTTGTTGTTGGTGGTGGTTTGTTGGTGGGTGGTGTCAGTGGTGGTGGTTTGTTGTTGGTGGTGGTTTGTTGGTGGTGGTGTCAGTGGTGGTGGTTTGTTGTTGGTTGGTGGTTTGTTGTTGGAACCAGAGGGTAACCCCCCTATCCCCCCCCCTTCAGCCCACATCCAGTTCATTACTCTGCATGTCTTTCTGCTATCCCTTTCTGTATGTGATGAGTTCTGACTCAGATATATATATATATGTATATATATATATATATATAATTATATATATATGTGTGTGTGTGTGTTATGTATGTATGTATGTATGTATGTATGTATGTATGTATTGTATGTATGTATGTATGTATGTAATGTATGTATGTAAGTATTATGTAAGTAAGTAGTCATACATACTATAACACTGGGAAACAACCTGATGTTTTTACAGAAGCGAGACATACGACCGTTAGCCTGGTGCACGCTTATAGAGACTGTGATCATCGGTGGACCCATCAGATCCGCGATGTCCTGAAGAGGGACTCGGCTCAGCCGGTGCTGGAAGGCTTGAACCCCACTCCCTTCGTGGAGATCAAGTTCTGGGAGAACAAGTCGCAGAACCTGGAATGCATCTATGAACAGGTGAAGACTGGTGGAGAGGAGGGAAAGAGAGAGAGGGGGGAGGAAGAGAGAGGAGAGGGGGAAGGAGGGAGAGGGAGGGAGGGAGGGAGAGGGGAGGGAGAGAGAGAGAGAGAGAGAGGAGAGGAGAGGAGAGAGAAGAGAGAGAGGAGAGAGAGAGAGAGAGAGAGGAGAGAGAGAGAGAGAGAGAGAGAGAGAGAGAGAGAGAGGGTATGTCAATGTGGGCATGAAAGCTGCAAAGTCGTTCTTTTTTTCATTTATGTATCCATTGGCTGATTGTATGATTTGTTGGAAATATTTTAATTCTTTCTTTCTTTCTTTCTTTCTTTATCTCTTTCTGTCTTTCTTTTCTTCTCTTTCTTTCTTTTTTTTCTTTCTTTTCTTTCTTTCTTTCTTTTTTCTTTCTTTCTTTCTTCATTAATGTTTTAATTATTTCTTTCTTTCCTTCTTCTTTCTTTCTATTTTTCTTTCGTTCGTTCTTTCTTTCTTTCTATCTCTCCTTTTTCGTCTTTCGATAGTTTTTCATTTAACAAGTGAAATTTGTGTTTTTTGTATACATATTCAGATGATCACAAGTTTTATTTTTTACTCCTCTAAAACAGCTTCGAGATCCCAAAGTGAGAAAGATGGCGGAGCTTTTGGAGAGGACCAACAGCAGTTACTTCCCTGCCTTCAAAAACATCTTTAGAGATGTTGTGGCCGGTATGTACATCTCACAGTATGAGAATTTGGTGTTTTTTTTCACTGGTGTAAAACAGGTTAATTTCAAATCTAGCTTTCACGCTCAAATTCTTTGTCATTGATGTCGTTAGATGAGCAGATTTATTTTAATCATTTTTAACCTTTAGTCCTCGTCCTAAATCATTTTGATAGCAATAGTCATTCGAAATAGTTGAAGTAGTAGTTGAAGCAACAGTTATGGTAATACTGAACAATACAATCCCTCGCAATCTCATACAGAAAATAAATCACCAATATCAAAACGAAAGTAGCAAGGATAGTGTAATGACTAGACTCATACCAACAGTAAACGTAGTAGCACATAAGTGGTAATGAAAAAAAAACAAAGTGTAAGCATAAGCAGCAACAGCAGCAGCAGTTGCAATACCTGATACGACGAGTGGTTGTTACTAATCCATATGTTAAGAACTTGCTATAACGGCTATCCATATTGTGTTATAACGATCCTGCATTATCTACCCGTCCATTCACCCATCAATATCCATGCTGGAAAATTACCCGCCTACCCACCTACCCACCCGTCCGTCCGTCCGTCCGTCCATCCATCCATCCATCCATCGATCCATCCCTCCATCCATCCATCCATCCATCCATCCATCAACCCACTCATCCATCCATCCACCCATCCAATCCACCCATCCCATCTCATCTATCCATCCTTCCACCCATCCCATCCATCCATCCATCCATCCACCCACCCACGCACCCACCCACCCCACCCATCCTTCCATCCACTCATTAACCCACTCAACCCTATCCAGCAGCACCACCCACCCTCACACTACAAAAAAAACACACAAAAACCAACCCCACACGCCTCTTCACTATCTTCTCCTCCCTCCTCTGTGGGCAGCTCTGCAGGAGTCCCGGGACATCAACATGTACCTGAAGCCCCTGAGGCATCACTTCGAGGACCTGGAGCAGGCCGAGTTCGACGAGTGCATCCCCATGCTGGGCCCCATGATGCACTCCGTCAGCCTGGTCTGGGCCAACTCCAGCTTCTACAACACCCCGGCCCGCATCATCGTCCTCTTCCAGGAGATGTCCAAACATGGTCATGGAAATGGTCAGTCTCCCGCTAGTATACAGGGTTCATTTATTTATTTATTGGAAATGGTCAGTCTCCCGCTAGCTACTAGAGGGTTAATTTATCTATTGGGAAATGGTCAGTCTGCTGCTAGACGGTTCATTTATTGGAAATGGTGAGTCGACTATGGTTAGTTATTGGATTGGTGAGTCGGCCAGGGTTAAATATTGGAAATGGTGAGTCAGCTAGGTTAATCATTGGAAAAAATTGTTTCCCTATCAGAGTGGCTTTTTTCTACAAGCTAGAGTTAATTATTGGAAATGGTGAGTCGGTTGGAATCATTGAAAACGATGAGTATTTGCCTTCTACCAGGATAGTGTGTGTGCATGTGTGAACATGTGTGTGGCGTGTGTATGTGTGTGTGTGTGTGCGCGTGCGTGCGCGCACGCATCTTATTTGTATCAGTTCAAAAAGTAAGCAATAGATCTAATTGTCAGAAACCATAAAAGATTTACAGAAATGAAATATTGGATCAAACCGTAAGAAACCTGTTAAAAATGTCATAAAGACACAAAACAGTACGTATATACACGAAGAAACGACAAGCAAGTATTAATCACTTAATCGGCTTGATTTTTTTTTTTTTTTTTTTAATAATCTCTTACAAGACAAAGCGGCAAGTACACTACCCCAGCTCACATGAATACCTCCTATCCCTACCCTAAATCCCTCCGGGATTAAGGCGGCTTAATTCCGTCACATAAGCCTTGGTTAACCCCCTTCAGATTATACCCAAAGCAGCTGGAACAAATCTTCGACCGTGTGCGAGGAAAAAAAACAGAAAAAAAGAAAATCTCGCTGAGCAATCGCGGAACCAACCGAGCCGTAACAAACCTGATTTGGTATACTTGCGTTGTAGGGGATTTCTTTGGTTTATGTATGTTCAGTTTTCTTGTGTAAGTCACCTTACATACTGAGTCATATTCCGCTTGCTGTGTTTTGTAACGCACACACACACACACACACACACACACACACACACACACACACACACACACACACACACACACACACACACACACACACACACTTATACACACGTATGCGTAGGCGCGCGCGCGCACACACACACACACAACTCAGGCACACATACACATATGTGTTTATATATACATATATATACATATATCACATAACAAATTTATATAACATATAACTATATTATATATAATCATTTACATAATGAATATATATAACTAGCTTATATATATTTACATATATATTCCTAGAGAATGTTGTCCCTTTTGGGGGATATCCCTATTTTGGCATCATTTAGAATGCATTGAGTACTGTGTCGTACTTGTGATAATGTGTACTTTATGTGACAAAATTAGTTGAGTGCGCGCGAGTGTATGTGTGTGTGTGTGTGTGTGTGTGTGTGTGTGTGTGTGTGTGTGTGTGTGTGTGTGTGTGTGTGTGTGTGTGTGTGTGTTGTGTGTGTGTGTGTGTGTGTGTGTGTGCGTGCGTGCGTGCGTTCGTGCATGCGTGTGTGCGTGCGTGCGAGCGAGCGAGCGACCTTGTGTTTTTACTTATGTTCCCCCTTGTATAAATCCACTTTCACTGAATGGACATTAAATTGATGATAAAAATTAAAAGCCCTACTTTCCCCCTCTGACGAAAAACCCAACCAACCTACCAACCTACCAACCAACCAACCAACCAGCCAGCTAGACATCAACCACCCACCCACCCACACACCCACCCACCCACCCACCCAACCAACCAACCAACCAACCAATCTTTCCCTCTCCCCCTTACTCACACACACCCTGGTTCAAAATCTCACGATTTCTACATTTTATACTCTAACACATAAAAGTGCAAAGTTGTTTTTTTTTCTAAAACCTAAAGAAAACAAATGACTTCCTTCAGACTACCAATTTTACAAAACCACCCTGAATACAGGCATACTTCAATCACTAAATAAAGCTTCCCTTAGAATAGCTTTACCCTCCAGTCCTGAAGTTTCCTAACAAATGACCGGCTTCAGATCATTTCAAAACCTGTCCTTAAAATAGACTACTACTTCAACGACTAAATAACGCTTCTGTATAATTTTACCCCCCCCAGTCCTGAAGTTTCCTAACAAAATGACCCGGCTTCTAACCATTTTAAAAAAACATCCTTAAAAACAGACTACTTCAAACACTTACAAAACGCCACTCTCCGCTTTTCGAAAGAGTTTTATGTTGCGCTCATTATTTTGTCTCCTTTTGTTGTTAAACATGTTTTAAAAACAGTCAAACCCTCATTTTGATCACATATTAGGATGCGAAACTTGTCCATTTCTCATTTTGTCATTTCCTGCAGTCTGTCATTTCAACTTATAATAACTTTTCATAGAATTGTCCAATTTTATTTCTTTTTTTCGTATTGTATAACTATTTCATTGCAAATTAATAACATATCAATAACTAAAAATTGACCTCTGGTACAATTCGACTCGTTATGTGGTGGAGCGTTACAAATACTCTCATCATTACCTTTACTACCTCCCCCAGGCGCGGAATTTCTTGGCGCCGGACGAGCTCTTCAAGGGCGAGGTGGAGGAGACTCTGGACAAGGTTCGCAAAGCCGCCCTGGTGCTGAAGGCCTACAAGCAGCAGTTCGAGGACCACCGCGCCAAGCTGAAGACCTACTTCAAGGAGGGCGTGGAGCCGCGCCTCTGGGAGTTCACCCCCGACCTGGTGTTTGCCCGATACGATCAGTTCGTGCACCGCGTGGAAACGGTCAAGGTGGGTTGTGTTTGTCTGTGTGTATGTATGGGTCTATGGGTGCATGGGTGTGTGTGTGTGTGTGGTGTGTGGTGTGTGTGTGTGTTGTGTGTGTGTGTGTGTGTGTGTGTGTGGTGTGTGTGTGTGTGTGTTTGTTGGGTGTATGGGTGTATGTGTGTTGTGTGTGTGTGTGTGTGTGTGTATGGTGTATGGTGTATGGGTGTATGTGGGTTGTGTGTGGTGTGTGTGTGTGTGTGTGTGTGTGTGTGTGTGTATGGGTGTATGGGTGTATGGGTGTGTGTGTGTGGGGGGGGGGGGGTTGTGACGGTTTGGGTATAGGGTTGTGTTGGGTGGGTTATAGGATAAATTTTGTGAAAGTTTGGTATGCATAGGGTTTTTGGTGGGTTGTAGGATAAATTTTGTGAAGGTTTGGGTATATGAATGTGTTGGGTGTGTTGTGGGGTTGGGACGGTTTGGGTATAGTGCTGTTTTGGGTGGGTTGTGGGATTTGAGAAGGTTTGGGTATAGGATTGTGTTGGGTGGGTTGTGGGATTTGAGAAGGTTTGGGTATAGGATTGTGTTGGGTGGGTTGTGGGATGATTTTTGTAAAGGTTTGGGTATTAGTTGTGTTGGGTGGGTTGTAGGGTTGTGACGGTTTGGGTATAGGACTGTGTTGGGTGGGTTGTAGGATTTGAGAAGGTTTGGGTATAGGATTGTGTTGGGTGGGTTGTGGGATGATTTTTGTAAAGGTTTGGGTATTAGTTGTGTTGGGTGGGTTGTAGGGTTGTGACGGTTTGGGTATAGGACTGTGTTGGGTGGGTTGTGGGATTTGAGAAGGTTTGGGTATAGGATTGTGTTGGGTGGGTTGTGGGATGATTTTTGTAAAGGTTTGGGTATTAGTTGTGTTGGGTGGGTTGTAGGGTTGTGACGGTTTGGGTATAGGACTGTGTTGGGTGGGTTGTAGGATTTGAGAAGGTTTGGGTATAGGATTGTGTTGGGTGGGTTGTGGGATGATTTTTGTAAAGGTTTGGGTATTAGTTGTGTTGGGTGGGTTGTAGGGTTGTGACGGTTTGGGTATAGGACTGTGTTGGGTGGGTTGTGGGATTTGAGAAGGTTTGGGTATAGGATTGTGTTGGGTGGGTTGTGGGATGATTTTTGTAAAGGTTTGGGTATTAGTTGTGTTGGGTGGGTTGTAGGGTTGTGACGGTTTGGGTATAGGACTGTGTTGGGTGGGTTGTAGGATTTGAGAAGGTTTGGGAAAGGGGTGTGTTAGGTGGGTTGTAGGATAAATTTTGTGAAGGTTTGGGTATAGTGCTGTTTTGGGTGAGTTGTGGGGTTTGTGAAGGGTTGGGTATAGGATTGTGTTGGGTGGGTTGTGGGGGTGTGACGGTTTGGGTATAGGGCTGTACCAATCCCCTCAACTCTACCTTCTTCACCAACAACACAACCCACCCACCCCTATGATGACCCTACACATCCTATCTCCCACAACCTCCCAACTCTATCCTTTGTGCTGGCTCTGGTGACCTTCAGAGTCTGATGGAAACCGCCCTGGAGTTCATCAAGCTGGAGAAGATCGAGCTGGGAGGCGTGCAGGGCAAGTCCTTGTCCGCTCAGGTCGTCAGCATCTTTGAGGAGTTCCAGGAATGCTACAAGGTCTTCGCGGAGGGCACCTATGATTGTCTGGACCCTGCCCAGTCTGTGAGTGAAACGTGCTTGTTTTCGTAGTGTTTTGGTGGTGGTGGTTTGTGGCGGGGGGGTGTTTTGTGTGGTGTCGTCTTGTCTTTGGGTTTTGTTTTTTATGTTGTTGTTGTTGTCTTCAATTTAACGTCTGTTCACACTCAGTGATATTAAACGATTGTACTGTGATGTTGTCATAGTTTTTGTTGTGGCTTTTATATGATTGCTTATTCTGTTATCCTCGATATAAATAAATAAATAAATAAATAAATAAATAAATAAATAAATAAATAAAATAATTAAATAAATAATATTTTCATAGCTTTCGTTGTGTTTTTGTTGATATGTTATCAAGTTGTCATAGCTTTTGTTGTGTTTTTTTTGTTCTCTGTGTTGTCACGTTGTCCTCGCTTTTGTTGTTGTACTTTTGTTTTCTATGTTATTGTGTTGTCTTAGCTTTATAATTGTTTTTGTTTTCTGCGTTATCATGCTGGTAATACCTTTTGTTATTGTGCTATTTTGTTCTCCATATTATCATGTTGTTCTCCCTCCTCCTCCTCCTCCTTCCTCCTTCCTCCTCCTCCTCCTCCT
>CM060316.1:108270862-108273362 GCA_030674155.1 Stramonita haemastoma
CACTGAGCTATCCAGCCCCCTATCATCATCATCATCATCATCATCATCATCATCATCATCATCATCATCATCATCATCATCATCATCATCATCATCATCATCATCATCATCATGTAATAACTTACACGGTTTCCACTCACCCCCACTCTTTCCTCTCACCCTCGTTCAAACAGGTGGGACAGGGAGACGTTTGACGACTGGATGAAGGGGGTGGATGAGGCGTGTTCCTTCAACCTCAGCCAGCCTCTGCTGTCCAGGAACGCAGACACCAACCTCATTGCCGTCAACTTCGATCCCCAGGTAACTTGCCTTGTCTCAGGACTGCCTTTTTTTGTTTGCTTGTTCATGTCTGTTTTGAGTATTTTCAGTTTAACTTTTGGTTAAGGTTGGAGCGAGCGATGGAGGAATGGAGGGAGGGAGGGAGGAAGGCTAGGCGGGGGAAGAGAGAGTGGGGGGAGAGGGAGAGAGTAGAGGGGAGAGGGAGAGGAAGAGAGAGAGAGAGGGAGAAGGGGGGGGGACAGAGATAGAGAGAGAGAGAGAGTGAGGGAGTGAGTGAGTGGGAGAGAGAGAGAGAGAGACAGATATATATATATATATATACAGAGAGACAGAGAGCAACACAGACAGACAGAGAGCAACAGAGAGCAACAGAGACAGACAGAGAGCAACAGAGAGCAACACAGACAGAGAGCAACAGAGAGCAACACAGACAGACAAACAGATGGAGAGAAAAAAGTCCACACACATAACACAACGCATAACTACCAAAAAGACATTTTTTTCTGACAGATTGTTTTTTAATCACACGCAACCTCTTTTCTCACTGGGTTTGTGGTGTTGGCTGCTGTGTGTTTTGTAGCTGTATTGGTATGTGTACCACTTTATGTCACAACAGATTTGTCTGAATGAAATTCGGGCTGCTCTCCCCGGGGAGAGCGCGTCACGACGCCACAAGTGCAGCGCCTACCCATTTTTTTATATACTTTTTCCTGCATGCAACTGTATTCGTTTCCCTATCAGGGTGGCTTTCTTCTATACAGAATTTTGCCAGGACAACCCCCTTGTTGCCGCACGTGGGTTCTTTTACGTACGTGCGCTAAATAATGATGTGTAACACACGGGACCTCGGTTTATCGTCTCATCCGAAAGACTAGCGCCCAGACCACCACTCAGGGTCTAATGGATTGGGAAAAGTTTCGGGCCCATACGGGGTACGAACCACCACACACTCCGACCCAGACTTTTTGCTTTCTAGGCAAGGCGCGTTACCACCTAGACCAACAATCCACTGTTGCCGTGGGTTCTTTTACGTGCGCTAAATAATGATATTTAACACACGGGACCTGGGTTTATCGTTTCATAGCTGGTGGCCGTCCTGCGCGAGGTGAAGTACCTCGAGATCCGCGGCGAGGAGGAGATCCCTGGATCTGCAGCCAGCATGTACTCCAGGAACGACACCTTCCGCAAGTATTTGGCCAACCTGGACCTGACGGTGCAGTGGTACAACAAGGTGCGCAACACCGTGCTGGAGGTGGAGTTCCCGCTCATCGAGAGCCAGCTGGACACCATCGATGAGCACCTCAAGCAGGCTGAAGACTCCCTCAACTGGGAGAACGAGGGTGCGTAGTGGGAGAGTAGTAGGGTGGTGAAGGGATGTGGGAGTGAGTGAGTGTGTGTGTGTGTGTGTGAGGTGGTGGGTGAATGGATGAATGGGCACACACACACACACACACACACACACACACACACACACACCACACACACACACACACACACACACACACACACACACACACACACACACACACCACACCACACACTGACGAGCACCTCAAGCAGGCTGAAGACTCCCTCAACTGGGAGAACGAGGGTGGGTAGTAGTAGGGTGAATGGGAGTGAATGTATGAGTGGGTGTGCGGGTGGAGGGATGCATGGATGGATGGGTCAGCTGGAGACCATTGACGAGCAGCCCAAGCAGGCTGAAGACTCCCTTAACTAGGAGAATGAGGATGAGTGGAGGATGAAGGAATACGTGAATGAATGGGTCGGTGGAGGGATTGATGAAATATATATATATATATATATATATATATATATATATATATATATATATATATATATATATATATATATATATATATATATATATTTTATATATATATTTTTATATATATATATATATATGTGAATGGATGGATGGATGGATGGATGGATGGATGGATGGATGGATGGATGGATGGATGGATGGATGGATGGATGGATGGATGGATAAATATGTATATGTGTGCATGTGTGTCTGTCTGTCTGTTTCTCTCTGTCCCTCTGTGTCCCCCCTTCTCTCGTCATCCCCTTGTTGTTGTTTTTGTTGTTGTTCTTCCTCCTCCTCCTCCCCTTCCTCCTCCTCCTTTCATTTCAACCCATTCAAAAACCCACCTAAAACTTAATCCCCCTCCTCTCTCCCCCCCTCTCCTCTCTCCCCCCTCTCTCCCCTCCTCTCCCT
>CM060316.1:108280862-108283362 GCA_030674155.1 Stramonita haemastoma
TGAAGCGTGTGTATGTGGGGGGGGGGTGAAGCTTGTATGTGTGTAGTGTGTGTGTGTGTGTGTGTGTGTGTGTGTGTGTGTGTGTGTGTGTGTGTGTGTGTGTGTGTGTGTGTGTGTGTGTGTGTGTGTGTGTGTGTGTGTGTGTGTGTGTGTGGTGTGCGTGTGTGTATTGTGTATATTGTGTGTAGAAAAGAATGAAAAATAAAATACAATATAAATAAATAAAATAAAACAAATCAATACATACATGAACAGATCGTGCATCAACGACTGGAAGACAACGCTGTGGAAGAACATCAACGTGGAGCAGATGGACATCGACTGCAAGAAGTTCGCCAAGGACATCCGCTCCCTGGACAAGGAGATGAGGGCCTGGGATGCCTACCTGGGCGTGGAGAGCACGGTGAAGAACATGCTGACCTCCCTCAGGGCAGTGAGCGAGCTTCAGAACCCCGCCATCCGTGATCGCCACTGGCAACAACTGATGGCTGCCACTCAGGTTAGGACGATATGGATTTTTGAGAGGGATTGTGGTTATTGGGTTGTTGTGGTGTTGTTGTGATGAGTGTCTTTCTGTTTTTTTGTTGTTGTTTTTTGTTGTTGTTCTTTTATTTTTACTTTTTCTAGATGTTTTTTTCTTTTTCTTGGGTTTTTTTTCTTGTTGTTGTTGTTCTTCTTTTTTCTTCTTCTTCTTTCTGTTCTACTTCTTGTTCTTCTTCTTCTTGTTTTTTTTTTTCTTTTTGTTCTTGTGTTTTTTGTCTTCTTTCTAGATCTTTTTTCTTTTTCTTGTTCTTTTTCTTGTCGTTGTTCTTCCTCTTCTTTTTCTTCTTCTTCTTTCTCGTTCTACTTCTTGTCCTTCTTCTTCTTTTTTTGTTGTTCTTATTGTTATTCTTCTTGTTCTTTTTTCTTGTCCTTTCTTTCTTGCCCTTTGTTCTTTATATTCTTTTTTCTTGTTCTTTTTTTTTCTTCGTGTTCTTTTATTTTTCTTCTTTCTCTATCTTCTTCTTGTTCGTCTTATTCTTTTCTCTTGTCCTTTCTTTCTTGCTCTTTTTCTTCTTGTTTTTCTTCTTCTTTTTCTTGTTTCTTCTTTAGTTCTTGTTCTTCTTTGTTCTTGATCTCGTTTTGCTGTTGTTACTGTTGCTGTTGTTGTTGTTGTTGTTGTTGTTGAGAAGAAGAAGAAGAAGAAGAAGAAGAAGAAGAAGAAGAAGAAGAAGAAGAAGAAGAACAACAACAACAACAACAACAACAACAACAACAACAACAAACAAAACAACAACAAAAACAAACAACCAACCAAAACCAAATCCCACCCCTACCCCCACAAACAAACCTAAAAACATACCTTTTCTCTCTTCTCCCTAACCAATACAGGTGAAATTCGTCATGGACGAAAACACGACCTTGGCAGACCTACTGTCTCTCAACCTGCACGAGTTCGAGGACGAGGTGCGAGGCATCGTGGACAAGGCGGTGAAGGAGATGAGCATGGAGAAAGTCCTGAAGGAGCTGGACACCACCTGGTCCTCCATGGAGTTCGAGCATGACAAGCATCCCCGCACTGGCATCACCATGCTGAAGACCTCTGAGGAACTCATCGAGACCCTTGAGGACAACCAGGTTTGTGTGTGTGTGTGTGTGTGGTGTGTGTGTGTGTGTGTGTGTGTGTGTTGTGTGTGTGTGTGTGTGTGTGTTGTGTGTGTGTGTGTGAGGGGAGGGGAGGGGGAGGGGAGAGTGAGGGGTGGGTGTGGGGGGGGGTGGGGGGTGGGGGGTGTGGGGGGGTAGGGAGGAGGGATGGGGAATAAGGGGTGGGGGTTGAGGACAATCAGGTTTGTGAGGGAGGGGGTTAGAGAGGGGTGGGTGTGAGTTGGGGAGAAGAGGGATGGGGATTAGGGGGGAGTTTTGGGGGGAAGGTGGGAGAGGGAAGGATGGGGATTGGGGTAGGGGTGGGGTGAGGTGTTTGTGTGTGAAGTGAGTTTGTTTGTGTTGTGATGGGGTAGGATGTGATGTGTGTGTGTGTTGTGTGTGTGAATGTGTGTATGTGTGTGTGTGTGCGCGCGTGCGCGCGCGCACGCGCGTTTGCACGCACGCCTGTTCATATATACAAGTATATTATATTCGTGTATTCACACAGGCATTCAGGTGCATATACAACACATGCAATACATCTCCAATCTATACCCAACATCTCCCTCTCTCTAAACACAAGACCCCCATTTTCCCTCGGAACAGGTGCAACTGCAGAACATGATGACCTCCAAGTACATCGCCCATTTCCTGACGGAGGTGTCAGCCTGGCAGAAGAAGCTGTCCACGGCTGACCAGGTCATCTCCATCTACATGGAGGTGCAGAGGACCTGGTCCCATCTGGAGTCTATCTTCATTGGCTCTGAGGACATCCGCAACCAGCTGCCTGAGGACTCCAGACGATTTGACGGCATCGATACTGATTTCAAGGTGAGGAGCAGAGTTTTGAGGGGTGCGAGTTCAGTTTAGGATGATT
>CM060316.1:108285862-108293362 GCA_030674155.1 Stramonita haemastoma
TATGTGTGTGTGTTTGTGTATGCATGTGTGTGTGTGTTGTGTGTGCGTGTCAATGTGTGTGTGTGTGTCAGTATGTGTGTGTGTGTGTCAGTGTGTGTGCGTGCTTGTGCATGTGTGCTTGTGCATGTGTGCCTGTACATGTGTGATTACGTGCATGCATGCCAAATCTGTCCTTCAAGAATTGCTAGCGTAGCATAACATCAACATCAATCAGCCAACATTTTCCCCCATTAACCTTTTTTTTGTATTTGGGACCGCATAACTAAGTGGTCATAGCACTCCCTTTTCCCCAGTAAATGTTAAGCAGCATACAACGCAGTTACCAATTGGATGGGTGACGGTTTGCGCGCCTTAGCTTCAGTACAGCCCCCCCCCCCCCCCCCCTTTCTTAGTTCACTTAACTGTAAATGGGTACCTGCCCTCTTTAGGGTCAGTATGGAAGTTAAAGCAGCGAGGGAGAGGAGATGGGCGCCGCCCTCAACATGCTGGCCCCTAGAGAAGCTGACGTCTGTGACGCCTCGCTCCACTACAACCACACAGGTTATGGGACACCTTTACCTTCACTTTTACCTTCGGCCCCACAGGGTATATGGGACACCTTTACCTTTTACCTTCGTCACCACAGGGTATATGGGACACCTTAACCTTTTACCTTCGGCCCCACAGGGTATATGGGACACCTTTACCTTTTACCTTTTACCTTCGTCCCCACAGGGTATATGGGACACCTTTACCTTTACCTTCGTTCCCACAGGGTATATGGGCCACCTTTACCTTACCTAACCTTTACCTTTACCTGACAGGTGGAAGTGTGGCTGAACCGACTGCTGGAGCGGCAGTGCGCCACCGTGCGGCACGAGATGACGGAGGCTGTGCAGGCCTATGAGGAGAAGCCCCGTGACCAGTGGCTCTTTGACTACCCAGCCCAGGTGGCCCTGTGCGGAACTCAGATCTGGTGGACCACCGAGGTCAACATCGCTTTCGGCCGGCTGGAAGAAGGCTACGAGAACGCCTTGAAGGACTACAACAAGAAACAGGTGAAGAGGCGGACTGCATGCAAGAAGAATTAGTGAAGCTTAGAGAAGGTTTATCTCTTTCGAGACGCGTGGCATGCAAAAATGTTTTCTGGTTTGTTTTTTTTAGAACAGTTTTGAGCCCCTTTTTATGTTTTGGTGGTGGGAGACACACACGGACAAGCACGCACGCACGCACGCACGCACACACGCACATCACTTACACACACTCACACACACATACACACACGCACAAAACCCCCAACCCCCATCCACCCACCCACTTACCCACCCACACACACACATACACACACACGTACACACACACGTACACACACAATCCCCCTCCCACACCCAACACCCCCCCCCCACCACACACACACACACACACACGCACGCAAAACTACACATAAAAAACTCCTACTCCCAAAACTTCTCCACAAACCAAACCTCAACTCTTAAAAACTCAACTCTTCTTCTTCTCCCCCCCCCCTCACACACACAGATCGATAAATAGCTTAATAATATTAAAAAAAAAAAAGGAAGCAAATTTATTGCTTTACTCAATGTACCACCTGGAAATAAAATTTTGACTCGACTTGACTTGACTTCTTCCTCTCACACACACACACACACACACAACACACACACACACACACACACACACACACACACACACACACACACACACACACACACACACACACACACACACACACACACACACACACAGATCGATAAATAGATAGCTTAATAAAAAATTTTAAAAAAGCAAATTTATTGCTTTACTCAATGTACCACCTGGAAATAAAATTTTGACTCGACTTGACCTAACTTGACTTGACTTGAATTGACTTGACTTGACTTGACTTGAATTGACTTGACTTGACTTGACTTGAATTAACTTGAATTGACTTGACTTGACTTGAATGGACTTGACTTGAATTGACTTGAATTGACTTGGCTCGACAGATCGCCCAGCTGAACAACCTGATCACCATGCTGCTGGGAGACCTGACCTCCGGGATCGGCAGAAGATCATGACCATCTGCACCATCGATGTGCACGCGCGTGACGTGGTAGCCAAGATGATCACCCAGAAGGTGGACAGCTCCCAGGCCTTCCTCTGGCTCTCCCAGCTCCGACACCGCTGGGACGACGGCGACAGGGATTGCTATGCCAACATCTGCGATGCTCAGTTCCGATACTCGCACGAATACTTGGGCAACACCGCTCGTTTGGTGATCACTCCCTTGACTGATAGGTGGGTGTGAGGGAGTGTTGGGTGTGTTTGGGTGGTTGGGGGGGGGGTGGCTGTTTGGGGGGGGTGGGGGGGTTGTGGGGGTGGGTGGGGGTGGGTGGGTTGGGTGTGTTGGGTGTGTGTGTGTGTGTGTGTGTGTGTGTGTGTGTGTGTGTGTGTGTGTGTGTGTGTGTGTATGTGTGTGTGTGTATACTGGGGGTGAGTTGGTCGGTGGTTAGGAGTGGGTGGGTGGTGTGTGTGTTGTGTGTGTGTGTGTGTGTGTGTGTGTGTGTGTGTGTGTGTGTGTGTGTGTGTGTGTGTAGTGTGTGTGTGTTGTGTGTGTTGTGCGTGTTGTATGTGTATGTGTGTGTATGTGTGTGTGCGCGCGTGCGCGCGCAAGCGTGTATGTATGTGTTTGTGCGCGCGCGTATTTGGGTCAGTGTGTGTGACACATACCCCCACCGATTCTTCAGAACTTCAAATGGAGAGACAAAAAAAAAAAACGTTATCGATAATTTTGCACATTAAAAAAAATAACCAACAAAGAAAAGTTTGACTGATGTGACTGGTTGGACGTGCAGATGCTACATCACTCTGACGCAGTCTCTGCATCTGATCATGAGCGGCGCTCCGGCAGGGCCTGCCGGCACAGGCAAGACAGAGACCACCAAGGACTTGGGGCGTGCCCTGGGCATCATGGTGTATGTCTTCAACTGCTCCGAGCAGATGGACTACAAGGTCAGCGAGATATCTGGAGTTTTTGGGGGGTTTGGGGCTTTGTAGTTTGTGAGTTCAGTGTACGTTTATGTGTGTGTGATGGAGGGAGGGAGAGAGGGGGGAAGGAGAGAGAGAGGGTGGGAGGAGGGAGAGAGAGAGAGAGGAGAGAGAGAGAGAGAGAGAGAGAGAGAGAGAGAGACAGACAGACAGACAGACAGACAGACAGACAGACAGACAGACAGACAGACAGACAGACAGACAATCAGACAGGCAGACAGACAGATGGACAGACAGACAGAGTATGTACGATGTATGTGTGTATATGTATGTGTGTGTGTGTTGTGTTTGTGTGCGTGTGTGTGTATGCATTTGCTAGTGTACATTATTGTCTTTGAATATTTCCAAAGCTTTACAGGGTATTTCGAATTTTGATATTCAGCTCTCCTTCAAGATATTGTTTTTCCTTCCAAAAACTGGTTGTTGTCATTGGCACACAGATAGTTGCTGTCTGAGCGTTCGACAAAGCAGAAGTGCATGGTATTTATACTTGGCCACGTTTATCTTCTCTCCTCTGAAAAACCAATACAAGTTTTTGTACTGTTACTTTGTCATGCACGTTTATCTTCTTCCCTCTCAAAAAAACAAACAAACAATACAAGTTTTGGCACTGTTACTTTGTCATGCACGTTTATTTTCTTCCCTCTCAAAAACCAATACAAATTTTGACATTGTTTCTCACTTTAACGGTGTAGAACTTAGAATACCAACGAGGAAACTCACACACAGAACACTTTAACTTTTCTTTTTTTGGGGGGGCATTGTTCTTCAGTCCGTGGGCAACATCTACAAAGGTCTGGCCCAGTCCGGAGCCTGGGGATGCTTCGACGAGTTCAACAGGATCGCAGTGGAGGTGCTGTCCGTGGTGGCCGTTCAGGTCAAGTGTATCCAGGACGCCATCCGCGACAAGAAGAGCGTCTTCAACTTCCTGGGCGAGAACATCAAGCTGAAGCCCTGTGTGGGCATCTTCATCACCATGAACCCCGGCTACGCTGGCAGAACCGAGCTGCCTGAGAACCTGAAGGCCCTGTTCAGGTGAGAAGGTGTATGTGAGGGATGGGGGAGAGGGAGAAGACAAAAAGAAGAGGGAGTGGGGGGTGGGGGGTGGCGGGAAGGAGGCGAAGGGTGGGTGGGTGGGTGGGTGGTGATGAGTTAGGATAGTGAAGGAAAAATGTCAAAGATGAAACTAGTCTTGACATTGATTTGTTGCTGCGAAAAGGCGAGACGGACCAGCCTGGTCTGATAATGGTGGTGATAATACTGCTGCTGCTGCTGCTCTGCTGGTGATGGTGATGGTGATGATGACGATGATCCGCTTTTCGTAAGAGTAGGCGATTGTGTGCCGGTGGGAACAGCTGATATTTACAAAACTGCATGACACACAAGGACCGTATGTTAAAAAAAAGCACATGAGTGCTTATTCCAGTATCCTCGACGTAAAAGAATAAATAAGAATGTTATCTATATAAGAAATAAATAAATAAATATTTAATTTATATACAAACAAATAAATAAATGTTTTCTCTGGTGACAGACCTTGTGCCATGGTGGTGCCAGACTTTGAGCTGATCTGTGAAATCATGTTGGTGGCTGAAGGCTTCTTGGATGCCAGGCTGCTGGCCCGCAAGTTCATCACCCTCTACAGTCTGTGTCGTGAGCTGCTCTCCAAACAGGTCGGTTCAGTTCACCACTTGGGAGTTTCCATGTCGTTGTGCTTGTACTTGTTTTATTCTGCGTATGTAAAATAGTTTTTAATGTACTCACTTTGATGTCTGTGTTTGGATTTTACTGTCCGTTGGCCAATCTTTTAGCCTGAAGAAGGTTTTGAATATATAAACCGAAAATTTGCTCTGCTAGACGCTTGGGTGTTGTGTTTTTACTTGTCTGCTTGTACCTATTTTGTTGAGATATTCTTTTATTTATTCATTCTTTTATTTCGAAGATGATGGAATAAGCACCCGTGTACTTATTTTAACATCCAGTCCACTTATGTAGGCAGTTTTGTAAATTTTGTCATCCGTTCCCACCGGTACACAATGGCCTACTCTTCCTAATAAGTATAGTATTTGAAGTCACGGGCATATTTTTCTGCGTCAAGTTCAGGCTGATCTCTCTCTTCTGGGGTGTGTTCTTAGCCACAAGAGCAGCGCCACTCATCATTTTTTTCTTGATTGTACAATTTACTTATTTCCCTATCAGAGTGGCTTTTATCCCCCACAGAATTTTTACCACGGAAAACTCTGTTGTTGCCGTGGGTTCTTTAACGTGCGTGTTGCACACAGGACCTCGGTTGGTACAGTCCCATCCAAAATTTTAGCACTCAGACCACGACTCAGTCTAGTAAATGAAAGTAAGAATTTCGAGTATACACCAGAAATGGAGCCTGGACCCTTTCTCTTTCAAGACGGGCGCATGACCTCTAGACCACAGATCTACTTGAGGTTGACATTTCTGAGCTCGTCTGTTGTTTATTTATTAAATTTCTTCGTTCATTTAATCATCCATTCATTGATTTACTTAGTTCATGGTTTATGTTATTTCTGTGTTGCTGACAGGACCACTACGATTGGGGTCTGCGCGCCATCAAATCGGTATTGGTGGTGGCCGGAGCATTGAAGAGAAGCGACAGACAGAGACCAGAGGACCAGGTATTTGTTTATTTATTTATGTATTTATTTATTTATTTATTTTGGTTTTTTTTATTTATTTATGTATTTATTTATTTATCTATTCTTTATGACCACTTAATGTCACAGCAGATTTCTCTGCGTGAAATTTGGGCTGCTCTCCCCAGGCACTCGAGAGTGGAAAGACGGTGGGTCCATCGATTTTTAGGGGTGTCTGTATTAGTAATGATAAAATAATAATACCATGGAATTTATATAGCGCGAAGCTTTATTTTAATGTTGTTGTGCTTTGAAATATTCTTTTCAGATTGTCTTCATCCATAACACTCTTTTGGCATAATAAAAACAACCTATAATCTCTATTCTAACAGAAACATAAAGACATCAGAAACCCATATATAGCTACCTATGTAAAAAGAAAAATAGACATCACGAAACAATAGCACACACACAACACACAACACACACACACACACACACACACACACCACACACACACACACAACACACACACACACACACACACACACACACACACACACACACACACACACACACACACACACACACACACACACACACACACACACACACACACACTTTTCACCCCATATAATCACACACCGCTTCATTAGCAATTCCCACGTGTGAGCATAGTAAGACAGAATACATTACTCCGCATAATGCCCCCCACATACCCACACCCACCCCACCACCACCCAAAGGATATAAACTCTAGAAAACACTCCCAAGCAGCACCAACAACATCACCACCATCAACAACAACAACAACAACAACAACAACATCAACATCAACAATAACAACATCAACAAGAACAACAACAACAACAACAAAATCCACCAGTCAAATACAGTGACAGTGTTTCTTATCATTCCTGTGATGTGAACAACTCCAGGTGTTGATGAGAGCTCTGAGAGATTTCAACATCCCCAAGATCATCGCGGACGACATGCCGGTGTTCATGGGGCTGATCGGAGACCTGTTCCCCTCCCTGGACGTGCCCAGGAAGAGAGACATGGACTTCGAGAAGATGATCCGTCAGGCCACCCTGGACCAGAAACTGCAGGCTGAGGACAACTTTATCTTGAAGGTATGTATAGTGTGTGTTGTGTGTGTGTGTGTGTGTGGTGTGTGTGTGTGTGTGTGTGTGTGTGTTGTGTGTGTGTGTGTGTGTGTGTGTGTGTGTGTGTGTGTGTGTGTGTTTATCGCTCTCTATTTTTGTTTGTCTCTGTCTGTCCGTGTCTCTCTTTGTCTCTCTCTGTCTCTCTCTGTCTCTGTCTGTCTGTCTGTCTGTCTGTCTCTCTCACTCTCTTACATACACCTACGTACACATTCATACATACCACCCTTTCTTCTCCCCCCCCACCACCACTATAATCACCACCAGTTCTGCACCCTCTCCCCTACCCACCCACCCTTCCCACATACACTCACATACATAGAAACCAAAACAAAAAACCACCCAACACACTCACATACGTAGAAACCAAAACAAAAACCACCCAGCACATCACATACATAGAAACCAAAACAAAAAACCACCCAACACAATCACATACATAGAAACCAAAACAAAAAAACACCCAGCACACTCACATACATAGAAACCAAACAAAAAACCCAACACAATCACATACATAGAAACCAAAACAAAAAAACACCCAACACAATCACATACATAGAAACCAAAACAAAAAAAACCACCCAGCACACTCACATACATAGAAACCAAAACAAAAAAACACCCAACACAATCACATACATAGAAACAAAACAACAAAAAAACACCCAGCACACTGACAAACCCAAAACTGTGTGTCTGTT
>CM060316.1:108298362-108305862 GCA_030674155.1 Stramonita haemastoma
TTGCTTGAGTGATTATTTGATTTTTTAAATAATTTGATTCCAGTTTTGTCACAAAGTAAGCACGTTCTATGATTTTTGGCAGGACAAAAAGGTATTCATTTTCTAGGTCCTTTCAAAATACTTATGAATACACACATTGTTGTGGATGTTTTTTACAATGTTTGACACAATTTATATGTGGATAATCGAATAAAGCAATATGGAGAGAAATGTTGGGTAGTGTGGGTAGTGTGGGTTGGGTGTGTGGATATAATATATGAATGGAAGGGGGTTGGGGTTTGATTCATGCATAATTTACTGATTGGTTGGTTCATTTTATTGCCTTGAGTGATTATTTGATTTTTAACAATAATTTGATTCCAGTTTTGTCACAAATGTAAGCTTGTTTTATGATTTTGGCAGGACAAAAAAGTATTCATTTCTAAGTCCTTTCAAAATAAGTATAAATACACACATTGTTATGGATGTTTATACAATGTTTGACAAAATATTTTTATGTGGATAATAGAATAAAGCAAGAATGAGAAATGTAGGTAAACGTGATTATTGAACCACGTAAATAATCACAAATAGACAAAAATAAGTATGGCATCAATGTGTATTCATCGGTACTGCTATCAGCTAAAGTCTCGCTCTCTCTCTCTCTGTCTCTCTCTGCTCTCTCTGTTTCTCTCTATCTCTGCCTCTGTCTCTGTCTCTCTCTCTCTCTCCCTCCCCCTCCCTCCCTCTCCCTTTCTCTCTCTTCTCTCTCTCTCTGTCTCTCTCTCTCTGTCTCTCTCTGTCTCTGTCTCTGTCTGTCTGTCTGTCTGTCTGTTCTGTCTTCTCTCTCTCTTCTCTCTGTCTGTCTCCTGTCTCTGTCTCTGTCTCTGTCTCTGTCTCTTCTCTCTCTCTCTCTCTCTCTCTCTCTCTCTCTCTCTCTCTCTCTTCTCTCTCTCTCTCTCTCTCTTCTCTTCCCCTCTCTCTCTCTTCTTTCTCTCTCTGTCTCTCTCTGTGTGTCTCTCTGTCTGTCTCTCTCTCTTTCTGTCTCTCTCTGTCTGTCTGTCTGTCTGTCTGTCTGTCTGTATCTCTGTCTCTCTCTCTGTCTCTCTCTTCTCTCTCTCTTGTCTCTCTGTCTGTCTGTCTGTCTGTTGTCTGTCTGTTCTTCTCTCTCTCTCTGTCTCTCTCTCTTCTCTGTCTCTCTGTCTGTCTGTCTCGTCTGTCTGTCTGTCTCTCTCTCCTCTCTCTCTCTCTTCTCTCTCTCTCTCTCTCTCTCTCTCTCTCTCTCTCTCTCTCTCTCTCTCTCTCTCTCTCTCTCTCTCTCTCTCTCCCTCCCTCCCTCCCCCCTCACACACACACACACACACACACACACACACACCACCCCCCCCCCCACCCCCCCCCTCACACCCCCCCCCACACACACACACAACACTCACACTTTCTCTCACTCTCTCTCATACACACATAACAGGCAGCCCTGGTGCACACCTCCGAAACCACTCGCGTGCGCTACTTCTTGGACATGCTGATCGAGAAGCGAAGACCCGTGATGTTGGTGGGTAACGCCGGATCGGGCAAGACGGTACTGATGCAGGACAAGCTGTCCACGCTGTCGGATGACTTCATGGTGGGCAATGTGCCCTTCAACTTCTACACCACCTCCGAGATGCTGCAGAGAGTGCTGGAAAAGCCCTTAGAGAAGAAGGCGGGCAGGAACTACGGGCCTCCTGGAAACCGCCGTCTGATCTACTTCGTGGATGACATGAACATGCCTGAGGTGAGTTTGTGAGTTGAGGGAGTGTGTGAGGGAGGGGGAGGGAGTGGGGGGAGTGTGTGAGGAGGGAGGGTGTGGGTTGAGGGAGGGAGGGAGGGAGGGAGTGGAGTGAAGTGAGGGAGTGAGGGAGTGAGTGTTGAGTGGATTGATTGAGGAGGGAGAGAGGGAGGGAGTAAGTGTGTGAGTGGAGGGAGTGAGGGAGGGAGGGAGGGAGTGTGTAAGTAAGAAGGGAGGGAGGGAGGGAGGTTTTGGGGCGGGGTACGGTTCGGTTTTGGGTTTGGGTTGATTTTTGTTTGTTTGGGGGTCTTTTTTGGGGGGGTCGGGTGGGGGGGTGGGAGAGAGGGAGGGAGGGAGAGGGAAAGGGAGAAGGAGGGAGGGAGCGAGGAAGCTAGCGAGCGAGCGAGCGAGCGAGCGAGCGAGCGAGCGAGAGAGAGAGAGAGAGAGAGAGAGAGAGAGAGAGAGAGAGAAGAGAGACAGAGAGACGAGACAGAGAAGACAGAGAGACAGACGACAGAGACAGAGACGACGACACAACAAACACAACAGACACAACACACACACACGACACACAGACACACAACACACACACAGCACAACACACACAGAAAAAAAAGAGACAGAAAGAAAAAGAAAAATTCATGTACACATCACAGAGAATGTATAATACGTGTGTGCCCCAACAGGTGGACAAGTACTACACTGTCCAGCCCCATACGCTGATCAGGCAGCACATTGACCACGGTCACTGGTATGACCGCCAAAAGCTGACCCTGAAGGACATCCACAACACACAATACGTGTCCTGCATGAACCCCACTGCTGGCTCCTTCACCATCGACTCTCGTCTGCAGGTCAGTGTGCTGCCTCTTGTTCTTTGTTTGCTATCTGTTTTTGTTACTTAGGGGTTTTTTTTCCTCTCGTTGATTTGCTGTACATGGTTTGTTGATTGTTTGGTTTGTTTGCTTTGGTTGGCTGACTGGTTGTTTTTTGTTGTTGTTGTTGTTGTTGTTGATGGCATGAACATGCGTGAGGTGATATTTTCAATTTAGTTGAATTTTTGAAGGAAGAGAGAGAGAGGGGGGGGGAAGAGGGGAGACAACGAGAGACAAAGAGAGAAGATAACGATAACGATATTATTCAAGAAGGCCATAGCCCCATTTGAAGGGGTTTACAAAAAGCACATAATTATAAGAACGTTATACACAAGTACACAAACATGTTCATACAACTGACTGCAATGCAATACGTACACTCATAGTTATACTGTTTTCTGTGTTATGAAATCAAACTACTTCTCCTTTTTAAAGACTTATAGATATACATAGCAAGATTTTTCATAACATTTTCATTTTAGAAGACAGGAGCAAAACCATTCTAAAGTGAGCTGGTCTGCAATAATATTTTTCAGGAATGTATTCTGTTCTTAAATCATTTAGCACTGGACAAGAAAAAAGAAAATGAACTTCATCCTCTCTATCAAGTCTACACATAGGGCATATCAAGTTTTATCTCACCCTTACTGTATCTTTGACTATGAACTGCTATTTCAGAGACACCAAATCTGAATTTAGCTTGCGCACATCTGATAAACTTGTTCATATTCATTTCAATATATGTTTCTTTAAGGTTATTCATTTTCAGTAGCTTATACAATGAAAATCGATCACTATTCTCAATATGACTGGCCAATCTTGCCACCTACAATCTATTATGCGCTGCTTAAACAAAGAGAGACAGAGAAAGAGAGCACACACACAGACAGACAGAGAGAGAGAGACAGAAGAGAGAGAAGAGGACAGAGAGAGAGACAAGAGACAGACAGACAGACAGAGAGTGAAAGAAAGAGAGACATAGAAAGAGAAGACAGACAGACAGACAGACAGAGAGAAGAGAGACAGACAGACGGACATAGACACAGACAGAAAACAGCTGTGAATAATTATAAAACGATAGTGACATTCTCAACACAAAAGAAGGGAAAAAACGCATATCCACATCATTCTGCTTTTTATTTATATTACATTCTCCCTCTCTCTCTATTATATCTATTATAATTTTCCCTTTAAGGAATGAATTCAAGAGTTTTTGACTTGAACTTTAACCTTGACTCAACTCTCCCTCTCTCTCTTTTTCTCCAGAGGCACTTCTGCGTGTTCGCCATCAGTTTCCCCAACGGCGAAGCTCTGACCACCATCTACACCAAATCCTCAGCCAGTTCCTGTCCCAGAGCGGATTTCTCCATCCCAGTGCAGAAGTTCGCCCCTAACCTAGTCAGGGGGCACTTGCTCTTCACAACAAGGTGGCCACCACCTTCCTGCCCACAGCCATCAAGTTTCACTATGTCTTCAACCTTCGGGATCTCTCCAACATTTTCCAGGTGAGGTTGGTTTTTATTGTGGGTGGGTCAGGGTGGTGTGTGGTGGGGTGTGGGGGGTGGTGGGGGGGGTGGCTGTGGGGGGTGTGGTGTGTGTATGTCAAGTCAAGTCAAATTTTTATTTCCAGATGGTACATTGAGTAAGCATTGATTTGTTGTTGTTTTTTCATCAAGCAATCTATCTAAAGAAAAAAGCCAACAAAAAAATGTGTGTTTATGTGTGTGTGTGTGTGTGTGTGTGTGTGTGTGGTGTGTGTGTGTGTGTGTGTGTGTGTGTGTGTGTGTGTGTGTGTGTGTGTGTGTGTGTGTTGTGTGTGTGTCGTGTGTGTAGATTGTGTGTGTTCAAGCAAACAGCTCTTACCGTATCATCAAAACAAAACCTGACCAAACTCAACATGGCCCTGGGCCCAAAACAACACAAAAAAACCACCCCACACCAAAACTAACACCGGCTAACATCTTTCACACTCACTCTCTCTCTCCCACCACATATTCTCAGGGCATCCTGTTCTCTGGACCGGAGTCGGCCAAGAACTCCTTGGAGCTGATTCGCCTGTGGATGCACGAGTGTGAGCGTGTGTACCGAGACAAGATGGTGGTCGGGGAAGACATGGCCATCTTCGACAAAGTGGAGAAGGACATCGTCAAGAGAGTCTTCGAGGACGCTGATGAGAACGTGGTCTTCCAGAGGCCGCTCATCTTCTGCCACTTCGCTCAGGGCATGGGCGACAACAAGTACTGCCTATTACCGGTGAGGGGAGTGTCTGTGTGTGTGTGTGTGTGTGTGTGTGTTTGTGTTTGTGTGTGTGGGGTGTGTGTGTGTGTGTGTGTGTGTGTTTGTGTTTGTGTGTGTGTGTGGTGTGTTGTGTGTGTGTGTATGTGTGTTGTGTGTGTGTGTGTTGGGGCGGTGTGGACGGGGTTGGGTGGGGGTGGGGGGGGGGGTGGGGGTGGGACTGTGTGTGTGTTGGGGGTGGGTGGAGGGGTGGGGGGTTGTGTGTGTATGTGTGTGTGTTGTTGTTGTCTTCAATTTTACGTCTGTTCACTCTCAGTGATATTAGACGATGTTAAAAAAAAAAAAAAAACCTCAAAAACATGTGTCACCCTCCATCCTAAAAAACAACAAATACAAACAAACAACGCCCCCCCCCCCCCCCCCCCCCCCCCCCCCCCCCCCCATAAGGAAACTTGGTTATGCAATAGAAATAACAGAAATATAAGAACTCATTAACGTTAATGTAACTATAACAAATGTCCTATCGGACTGTGATAGAGACCCTTTACAATTTCAAATGCCAATTTTAAATTACTGAATATGTTGGTGAGAGAGTTTTCAGAAAAATGGGGCATGGAAGGCTTTACACTCTTGCAGTCAAAAAGTATATGAGTATTAGTGATATTCTCACCACACAGACATTTACCATTTTTGCTGAACTTGGTTATCAATGCGTTTAGTTTCATTCTATAAAATAGTGTATTAATTCTTCTTGATGTGAAAACATTTACACAAGTCTTTGCGTAGTTGACAACTGTTTAACTTATTGGTATTGATCACAGTTCTATTTAAAAATATCTTATTTTGCTGATTAGTTTTGGTGACATGTCTCCATGATTTTTGTTCTAGTAGACTGTACCCCTCTTGCAAGGATAAAGGCACATTCAATTCTATTGAATCCTGTCCATGTTTTGCACCCTTTTTAGCAGCTCTATCTGCCCACTCATTTGGAAAGAATCCAGAGTGTGAAGGCACCCAACAGAAATTGACGCTTATCCCTTTAAGATCAAGAGATGTATGACATGCTTAATCTCTAATACAATTTTCGAAGTTTTGTTGTAACATGGGGATTTTAAAGCATACAATACCGACTTAGAATCAACGCAAAGAAGGATCTGAAATACACACAAATGTGTGTGTGTGTGTGTGTGGGAGGAGGGGTGTTGGGGTTGGGTGGGGGTGGAGTGGTGGGCCAGGGGTGGGGGTGGGACTGTGTGAGTGTGTGTGTGGGGGTGGTTGGGTGGCGGGGTGGGGTGGGGGAGTGTGTGTGTGGGGGGGGGGGGAGGGGGGGTTGTGTGGGTGTGTGTATGTGTGTGTATGTGTGCATCTCTGTCTGTGTCTGTGTCTGTGCATGTGTGTGTGTTCATGTGTGTGAGTCTGTGTCTGTGTGAGCGCTTGCTTTTGTGTGTAGAATGCACCACAAGACAGCACAAAAGCTGGAGACAAGAAACAAAACATTCACTTCGTTTCAATGCATCAACGGGCAACATGCAACACTATCAGCAATGAGTCCTCATGCGACAGACAGAGGGAGAGAGAGAGAGAGAGAGAGAGAGAGGAGAGAGAGAGAGAGAGAGGATGAGAGAGAGAGAGAGAGAGAGAGAGAGGAGAGAGAGAGAGAGAGAGAGAGAGAGAGAGAGAAGAGAGAGAGAGACAGACAGACAGACAGAGACAGACAGAGACAGACAGACAGGGCAGACAGACAGACAGACAGACACACACACACACACACACTCACACACACACACACACACACACACACACACACACACACACACACACACACACACACACACACACACACACACACACACAGAAATTTGCCCAGATAGTTGACAACACACAGTAACAACCCATCGCTGCTGCACAGGCGACATTCATAAAAAAAACTCTTCTCAGTACCATACCCCGCATCGTGCGTAGACTAGACCAACCCTCCCCCCTCCCTCCCTCCCTCCATCCCTCCCTCCCTCCCTCAGTCTTCTCATTCCCATTCCTCGTGCAGGCTGGGAGGAGCTCAACAAGATTCTGGTGGAAGCCCTGGAGAGCTACAACGAACTGAACGCCGCATGAACCTGGTGCTCTTCGAGGACGCCATGATGCACATCTGCCGCATCAACCGCATCCTGGAGTCTCCCAGGGGCAACGCCTTGCTGATCGGGGTGGGAGGCAGCGGAAAGCAGTCCCTGTCCCGTCTGGCCGCTTCCATCAGCGGTCTGGAGGTGTTCCAGGTGAGTCAGCTCTCATCTTTGAGCTGAGGTAGACAGGCTTGGAGAAAACAGAACAAAAAGTGAATATCTAAGTTGCTAGAAATCTAAACTTCTGGTCTGCGCGCAAAAGCCAACCCTTCCAAATGTTATATGTCATCTTTGGTGTGTGTTTTTTTTCTTCTCTTTTTTTCTCTTTTCTTTTCTTTCTTTGTTTCTTTCTTTGTTTGTTTGTTTCTTTCTGTCTTTTCTATTTTTCTTTCTTTTTTTCTTTCTTTCCTTTCTTTCTTTCTTTAATGTTTTTCTTTCTTTCTTCTTTCTTTCTTTCTCTAGGTTTCCAAGTTATTTGGGTGCTCACTTAGTTACTTACTTAGCATTTCATTTCATTTTGCTT
>CM060316.1:108320862-108325862 GCA_030674155.1 Stramonita haemastoma
ACACACACAACACTACAACACTCCACCACCACCACCACCACACCACACACCACACACACACACACACACACACACACACACACACACAATCATTCCTCCCTCCTACTATTCTATCTTTCAAACCACACCCACACTACTACTCTTCTATCTGCAAGCATTGGTTTTTGTAAAATTCTATATACCCCTTGGGAGGGGGGGGGGGGGGGGGGGTTCTTGAAATAAAATTTTGAATTTGAATTTGAAATTTTCCATTCTGTGCACACTTCACAACTTCACAGCGCCTTCGTGGAAGAGAAACTCGGCTCCAAATACACAGAAGGCAGAGCCGTGGAGTTCGCGAAATCCTACGAGGAATCTGGACCAGGCATCCCCGTGTTCTTCATCCTGTCCCCTGGGGTGGATCCCCTGAAGGACGTGGAGGCTCTGGGCAAGAAGCTGGGCTTCACCGAGGACAACCGCAACTTCCACAACATCTCTCTGGGCCAGGGCCAGGAGATCGTGGCCGAACAGGCCATGGAGCTGGGCGCCAAGGAGGGACACTGGGTCGTTCTGCAGGTGAGCTGGGTTTGGGAGTGGTGTGTGTGTGTGGTGGTGTCGGGGGGGGGGGGGGTTGTGTGTGTGGTGGGGGGGGTAGTAGTGTGTGATGGGGGATAGTGTGTGTGTGTGTGGGTGGGGGGTGGTGGTGTGTGTGGTGTGTGTGTGTGTGTGGGGGGGGTTGTGTGTGTGTGTGTGTGTGTGTGGGGTGGGGGGGTATTGTGTGTGTGTGGTGTGTGTGGTGGGGGGGGGTATTGTGTGTGTGTGTGTGTGTGTGTGGTGGGGGGTATGTGTGTTGTTGTTAGTGTGTGTGTGTGTGTGTGGTGTGGTGTAGTGTGTGTGTGTGTGTGTGTGTGTGTGTGTGTGTGTGTGTGTGTGTGTGTGTGTGTGTGTGTGTGTGGTGTGTGTGTGTGTGTGTGTGTGTGTGTGTGTGTGTGTGTGTGTGTGTGTGTTGTGTGTGTGTGTGTGTGTGTGTGTGTGTGTGTGTGTGTGTGTGTGTGTGTGTGTGTGTGTGTGTGTGTGTGTGTGTGTGTGTGTGTGTGTGTGTGTGTGTGTTGTGTGTGTTGTGTTGTGTTGTAGTGTGTGTGTGTGTGTGTGTGGTGTGTGTGTGTGTTGTGTTTTGTGTTGTTGTGTATTTATTGTCTGTCTGTCTGTTGCTACATGCTATGTCTGTTGTTGATGTAGTTGGTGATGTGGTGTGAGGTTGTAGTGGTAGTGGTGGTGGTAGCTTTGGTGGTGGTGGTGGTGGTGGTGGTGGTGGTGGTGGTGGTGGTGTGGTGGTGGTGGTGACGTTGTAGAGGTAGTGGTGGTGGGGGGGGAGGGGGAACTGGGGCCCAAGGAAGGACACTGGGTCTTTCTGCAAGGTGAGGTGGGAGTGTTGTGATGTATGCATGCTGAGTGCGGGTGGTGTGGTTATGGCTGATCTGATTTTGGGTTTGGTTCAGGATCGGTTCCACCATGAGGAACAAACCAACAAATTAAATGATCCGACTTGATACTGAATAAATAATTGTCTCCATTCCTCCTCCTCCTTGTTCTCCTCCCCAGAACATCCACTTGGTGGCTAAGTGGCTGCCCAAGCTGGAGAAGAAGATCGAGGAGTACACGGAGAACAGCAACGACAACTACCGCCTCTTCGTCAGCGCCGAGCCGGCAGGCACCCCGGACAACCACATCATCCCCCAGGGCATCCTGGAGTCCGCCATCAAGATCACCAACGAGCCCCCCACAGGCATGTTCGCCAACCTCCACAAAGCCTTGGACAACTTCAACCAGGTAAGGTGTTAAATCCTGTTCCTGCTTTTCGTAAGAGTTAGGCCATTGTGCGCCAGTGGGAACGGATGACATTTTATATTTGTATTTTTTGTATTTTGTACAAAAAATACAAATACAAAATGTCATCCGCCATCCCATCGTGTGCCGGTGGGAACGGATGACATTTACGAAACTGTATACACACGGGGACTGGTTGTAAAAAAAAAAAAAGCATAGGATTGCTTATTCCATTATCCTCGATATAAAAGAATAAATGAAATGAAATAAAATAAACAAAATAATAAATAAGGCCAGATGTAGCGCGCGAGGGTTATTGAGTTAAGGTTAGGCTTGGGTTTGGGCTGGGTTGGGTTAGGTTTCGGTTGAGTTGCTTTTTGTTGTATTATGCCATTTATTTACCATTTGGTATTATGCCATTTATTTACCATTTGTTTATTTATTCTTTTATATCGAGGATAATGGAATAAGCACTCATGTGCTTTCTTTTTCTTACATCCAGTCCCCGCTATGTCGTGTCGTGTTGTTGTGTTGTGTTGTGTTACATTGTATTGAGCTTTGTTGTAATCCACTTTCTGTTACGGCAGGAATATTTTTGTGTGTGTGCGGACAGGACAGCTTAGTTGTGAGAGCGCTAGCGCAGCACTCGCTCACCCCGAGCAAGGGTGAAGCAACATTGAGCGTGGTTTTCTCTTGGATGGGTAACCGTTTGTGCACCTTGGCTTCAGTACAGTTCCCCAGTCCACTCAGCTGTAAATGGGTATCTGCCCTGTTTCGGGACAGGGAAGGTAAAGCAGCGAGATAGAGGAGATGGCCGTCGCCCTCAAAATGCTAACCCTTAGAGAAGCTGAGGTTTCAGACACCTCGCTCCCCAACGAAGGCACAGGTCATAGGAGCACCTTTACCGCTTTTTACTAGATATAAAGATACCGTCTCGATCATTTGAGAGCTAAGCATCGAAGCCCTCACCCTCATTTAGTGCTAAATTAACGGGGGACTGGTTGGAGAGGGGAGTCAGATTTTATTTCGGATTCAAACCGCGAGCCCACAGTCATTGACAGGTCCAGTAAGTGAGACATGTTCTGGATCGTCATCGTCATCATCATCATCATCATCAATCATCGTCACCACTAACCACCCACCACCACCACCACCACACCACCACCACACTCATCATCATCATCATCTCATCATCATCATCATCATCATCACCATCATTACAGAAACAGACAGACAGACAAACAAACAAAAAAATAAAACAGATAAAAGCCGCCAAAACCTATGAAATTTCACCACCATGTGAACTGGCCTGTTGTCTAGGAAACCATGGAGATGTGTGCCAGGGAGACGGAGTTCAAGTCTATCCTGTTTGCCCTCTGCTACTTCCACGCGGTGGTCTGCGAGCGGCGAAAGTTCGGCCCTCAGGGTTGGAACCGTGTCTACCCCTACAACACTGGAGACTTGACTATCAGGTAGTTCTGGAGTAGCAGAAGGTGTAGTGGTGGTGGGTGGTGGTGGTGGTGATGATGGTGGTGGTGGTGGTGGTGGTGGTGATGGTGGTGGTGGTAGTAGTAGTAGTAGTAGTAGTGTAGTAGTAGTGAGTAGTAGTAGTAGTAGTAGTAGTAGTAGTAGTAGTGGAGGGGAGGGAGGAGAGTAGTAGTAGTAGTAGTAGTAGTAGTAGTAGTAGTAGTAGTAGTAGTAGTGTAGTAGTAGTAGTAGTAGTAGTGGGAGGAGGAGGAGGAGAGTAGTAGTAGTAGTAGTAGCAGTAGCAGTAGCAGTAGCTGTAGCAGAGCAGGGCTAGAACCGTGTCTACCCTTACAACTCCGGAGACTTGACTATCAGGTATTCATGTAGCAATAGTAGTCGTAGTAGTAGGAGTAGGAGTAGCAGCAGCAGCAGCAGCAGAGTAGTAGTAGTAGTAGTAGTAGTAGTAGTAGTAGTAGTAGTAGTAGTAGAGCAGCAGCAGCAGCAGCAGCAGCAGCAGCAGCAGCAGCAGCAGTAGTAGCAGTAGTAGTAGTAAACACATGACTTCAGCGCCTGGGCTTTATCACAGTTCTTGATTAATCCATTTGCGCTGGGGGCAACAGCAAAGTGAGAGGCTGTATGATCAGTGGCTTTCCCACTCATAGAATTCCACTTTACAGCTTAGTCTTTAATGATTGACTATGACTCTCTGACTAGGAGGCTTGACTTTCACAGTCCTTATGTGCTGCAGCCAGGGGGCTAGTTGGCCTTTGGAGAACGTCTCCAACGCTGACTGTCCTTATGCCCACTTGGCCAAGAGGGTGGGGATGTACTTGTGGGCAAAGGCATCTCCACTAGTATCAAATTTCTGCCCTATTTCCGAAACAGCATCTGCCTGCTCTACTGTTTTGGAGGTCATCGTAGTAATAGTAGTAGTAGTAGTAGTAGTAGTAGTAGTAGTAGTAGTAGTAGTGGTGGTGGTGGTGGTGGTGGTGGTGTGGTAGTAGTAGTAGTAGTAGTAGTAGTAGTAGTAGTAGTAGTAGTAGTGTAGTGGTGGTGGTGGTGGTGGTGGTGGTGGTGGTGGTGGTGGTGGTGGTAGTAGTAGTGGTAGTGGTGGTGGTGGTGGTGGTGGTGGTGGTGGTGGTAGTAGTAGTGGTAGTAGTAGTACTGTGGGCAAGGCATCTCCACTATAATCAAATCGAACTAAATTTCAAAGTTATTCGGATAAGACTATAAACCGAGGCCCCGTGTGCGAACGCACGCAGAACATCTTGCGCACACGTGAAAACCCCGTTCCGCCTTTCTGAAGAACAGGCCATCGTGTGCCGGTTGGAGCGGATGACAAAATTATCAAACAAAAAAAAAACAGTATGCACACAGGTGTCGTGTTTAAACACCATCCGTGAGAGAAAAAAAAATAATGGGTAGGAGCTGCACTTGTGGCGACGCGCTCTCCCCAGGGAGAACAGCCCGAATTTCACGCAGAGAATCTGCTGTGACATAAAGTGGTATAAAATAAAATAACAATAAAATAAATAGTAGTAGTAGTAGTAGTAGTAGTAGCAGCAGCAGCAGCAGCAGCAGCAGCAGCAGCAGCAGCAGCGGCAGCAGCAGCAGCAGCAGCAGCAGCAGCAGCAGCAGCAGCAGCAGCAGTAGTAGTAGTAGTAGTAGTAGTAGTAGTAGTAGTAGTAGTAGTAGTAGTAGTAGTAGTAGTAGTAGTTTTAACCAGA
>CM060316.1:108335862-108350862 GCA_030674155.1 Stramonita haemastoma
CATGTAGAAAAAATGTTGCAGTAATCTGTCAGTGCATATTTGCCTACACAAAACACACCACTGGCCTCTTTCGCAATAGCCCTACAGGGGCCCATAACTCTTCTAAGAGCGTAAACATGTGGTGTGACGTCACTGTAATCTGTGTACACATTCTGTGGCTCTCCCCATGCTTCGCAAGGTCGGGATGTGGTGCCTACGAACATGCCTGCTTTCAGTTTACGAAGAAATCGCATCATGATCACGCTAAGAAAGTCCCAAGTTGTGCTGCAAAGGTGATTTCGTTTCTTAGATGTTACGTCTTGTACTGCTATTTTGTCTGAACTTCACTTATTTGTCAGTTCACCAAGTCTGGACTGATTTCGTCAGTCATCGATCGAATCAGCTGTTCGGCCTACACTGGGCTACAGTGTTAGGCTAGCCCAACATTCAACAGTAAGACGTTTAGCAGAAGGAATAGGTTTTTGTTGGTTGGTTCGTTTACCCTGCGATCGAACCTTTTCCGTCTATTAACTATGAAAAAAGGGCATTGTGTGATACTGATAGGCCTGTGGAGTATGCTTATAAAAATATACTTCAGAACTGCAACAAGTCTCAAATTATTATTATTTTGCAGAATTTTTTGGTGAAGATTTGTTATTGTTGTACATTTGTGACACTTTAAAAGCATCGTCAGGTATAAAGCTACAATTGGAGTTTGCTAATCAAAGATTCAGTGGTTTTAGTTTTAAAAGAAAAGATAGATTGTGATGATTGAAAGAGTTCAAGGAAGAGCACTGAACTATACTAGTATAGTCTACAGTATGATTTGAATCACTCACAGGTGCACTCATGTGTGTATGTACACACACACACACACACACACACACACACACACACACACACACACACACACACACACACACACACACACACACACACACACACACCACACACACACACACACGCACACACACACACACACACACACATACAAACACTCACACAAACACACACACATACACACACACACATACACAAATGCACACACACACACAGTCACACACACACACACACACAAGCACGCTCACATGCCTGGTGGTTAGAATTATACGCATCACGCTCGTGATTACAGATTAGATGACCAGGGTTCGAATCTCATTCAAGAGGATTTTTCCTCTGGAGTTAACATCAGTGTCGATTCCACTATCCCCAGAAGTCCTTTTGATGAGACTATAAACTGATGTCCTGTGTGTGAACTCTTCAGAACATTTTGCGCACATGTAATGGTGTATGTTAAAAACCTTTTTGGAAAAGTAAGCCATTGTGTGTCAGTGGAAACAGATGACAAAATTTACAAAACTGCATACACATGGGGACTGGATACACATGTAAAAACACCCACATGAGTTCTTATTCCATTATCCTCAAAATAAAAGAATAAATGATAAAAAATAAATAATGATAGTTAAACTTAAAGTAAACAACACACACACACACACACACACACACACACACACACACACACACACACACAACACACACACACTCACACACACACACACACAGAGTGACACACACACACACACACACACACACACACACACACACACACACACACACACACACACACACACACACACACACAGTGACACACACATACATACATTAGAGGAGGGAACCTACACAAACACACACACACACAAACACACAACACACAACACACCACACACACACACACACACACACACACACACACACACACACACACACACTGACACACACACACACACACACAAACAGTGACACACACACACACACATCACACACACACACACACACACACACACACACACACACACACAGAGTCACACACACACACACACACACACACACACACACACACACACACACACACACACACACACACACACACACACACACACACACAGGCTCAAAGTTCACACTCACACTTTCTTTGTTGTACATAACATAATAATATTAATAATTTCTCATCAATTGTTCTTCATAATCTTTTTTGGCAACACAGATGCCTGAGCCGTGGAGCATCATACAGCACGTCCTCAGCAGAGAGAGATGTCGCCGTCAAGCTTCCCTCCATCATGCTGGATGCTTGGGCCAGCGCCATCTATCAGAAGTTTGCCTGGATGGGACATTACGGCCCCTGTTTCCCGCTGCGTGGGGAGCAGATTGTGGTCCTGACGGAGCCAACACAGTTCTATGAAGTGCTGAAAGTGAGTTTAAGCACTGTCAAGTTAGCCCCCCGATAACGAAGTGAGATAGAACATGTATAATTTTGTGTTTGAGGCAATTTCCCTGGATTGGAAATTTCTACAGTTTATACTTTATATTCTCAACAACAATGTAAATAATGCTACTTTTTAAAAAATCAAACTGTTATACATGTGTTTATCACACTTGATTATGATAATAATTGCACTTGATAATGTTGCTAAAATTTTATGAAATAAGTGTATCAAGTTTTCAAAAGAATTTTGAAAATCATAGTATTAGATGTGTTTGCCTGCATATCTCATCTGGTTTGACTTAATAACTATATGGTCATGTCTCATTGTCTGAAGACAAACTTTAATAATATGTTGTCATACAAAGTGTAGAATGTGCCATAATTTCAAATAACAATCATGAAAGCTTTTGCTGTTAATACAGTAGATCAGATCATTATCTAAAATATTTTATCATGAATCTAACTCTGATTTCATGTGTGCTTGGACAGGTAAAGACGAAGAAAGCCAAAAAGCGAATAACTCTTGCATCTCTTTACTTAGGGACGGGATCTCTGGAGAAAGAACTGGTAAGTTAACGTGTTGAAGGTAGGAAAGTTTTAAATAATTTGAAATCACTAATGAGGCTTGTATCATAAAAGTTAAGATGTTGAAACATGTAATGTTTTATTACAAAAAAGTGTGAGGCATAATCTGTAAACAAGAGCTATGGTAGATCTAGAATAAAAAGGATGTACATAACCAAATGTTATACAACATTACAAGATCATTTTCTTCTTTATATCAATTCTAACTGTATATCTGTAGATTTTGTTGAACAGGTGTTGCGTTTTGTATGCTCCAAGAAAATCTTATATTTATCAACATTTATGTAATTGATTTGTTTTTCTTTGTGTAAATCTTTTCTGCTCTGTTCTGTTTCTATTATCTACAGTACGTGTTATGTTGAAAGAACAGAGAACACATTTTTTTGTGTTGGAGCCAAAACATTTTTGACACCCTTAAAAGAAGATAAAGTACCATGTTAGTGTGTGTCTGTATGAACTGTATGTGATTATGACTTGTGAGCATATGTATGATGGATGGATATCTATTTTTTACAGTTTGATTATAATAGTTGTACCTCTTGTTTCTAACAAAACCCTTTTCAACCTCAACCAAAATAAATCCATGTATATATAATTATACGGCGCAACTGTCTAACAAGCTGTTTAAGAAATTCATTCACGGAGAGAGTTCTTGATATCATTTCCTTTTTCCACTGTTTGTCCCTTCAGGTGTCCTGTGTTCATGAAGCCTGCAGCAACGCCACAGCGCACAAGGAGAACCTGAAAGTGAACGTTCTGCTGGACATGACCCGGGGCTCCCGAGGGAAGGTCAACTCCAGGACCATGCTGAAGGGCCTGCTGAACGAATTCCCGCAGCAAGTCTCCGTCAGTCTCTACCACACGCCCGACCTTCGAGGTGTGCTGAAAGCCGTTGTGCCAGAACGCTTCAACGAGGTCATGGGTTGACCCACCTGAAAGTCTACCTTGTTGACGACAGTTTGATCGTCAGTGGGTGAGTCGGTGTGTTTACCTGTTTTCTGTTTTGATCTGCTTTGTTGAAGGTGGTGTCATCATCAGGTGATGAATATAGTGTCCTGAGAGTTTCTGTAAGTGCACCTAATGTCAGTGTAAACTTTTAAAAAATGGTATCAATACTATCAGATTTGCAATGAGGTTGATCTCCAAATAGGTTAAGATTGAACATTCAGTGTTCTCTTTATGTATGTTCCACTCACAAAGAGTGAGACATTTCAGTTAACCAAGTAAGAATGTTGTATGGGAAAGGGAGTATGTTACGGCAGGATATTTCTCGTTTTTTAAAGAAAAGTTATTTTTTATTGAAGGTAAAATTGTCAAAAGTATTTAAATGCAAATGTAAATATTTGTTAAGTGTTGGGGTAGACAGAATTCTCTACTTTGGCAGTCTTGAAGGTTAATCATGTTATAGTGGGATGGTTATGATTATTTTTTCTTCCTCAGCTAAAAGTGTGAGTAAAACTCCATTGCCTCAGTTGTGAGATTTAGTGTGTACAACCATTTTTGTCCACTATGGAGGTAGCTGTATTCCAACTTCAGTGTCATAAACTTATCCTGCAGTACGGTCCATCCACTTATGAAAATTTCAAATGATTATTTAGACCTAGAAGAACTGCCATCATTCATATTTTAAAAAAAATTAATTGTAAGATCAGTTCAACATGGTGCAAGTAGAGGGAGATAATTACAGGGTTTTTTTTTTTTTTAAGGTCCATCTCAGAAAATGTCTACTTTTTTATGTGGTCACTTAGTTCAAGTGTGTTGTGTAGATTTCCCAAGGGAAAAGATCAGAAAAAAGCTACCTGACTGTAAATTAAAGCACTCCACACACAAAAAATTATTATGCTGTTATTCATGTTGACATAGCTGTTTACCTACTTTCCAAAGTTTATTATGAATGATATCATTATCATTGATATTTTCTTTGTGCAATAGTTGATTTTTCTAGGATGTGTGTTATATTATGATATTTTCAAAAAAAATTTAAGAAATATACAAATCAGTTTGTAAATGCAGTTATTCTCAATCTTTTTTGTTTTTTTTCATGAGTGACTGTTTTTAAACAGTTGTTTTCCAAACAACCTGTGTTCAAAAGAAGGTACATCTGCTGGTGAATTTTTGCTGAATCTTAAGAACTAGGTAGAGGTTATTTTCAGCAGAGAGCCTGACACATACTATAGCATGTATGTATCTAAATACGCAAGCACACAAATATATTATCAAACACATGCATGCACACACGCCTACACACACATAACCATAATGATGTACTCTCTTGTGTTTCTGTCTCTGATCTGTCTGTTCTGTCTCTGTTCTGTCTCTCTATCTCTCTCTCTGTCTGTCTGTCTCTGTCTGTCTTCTGTCTCTGTCTCTCTTCTGTCTCTGTCTGTCTGTCCTGTCTCTCTTCTGCGTCTGTCTGTCTGTCTGTCTGTCTGTCTGTCTCTCTGTCTCTGTCTCTGTCTCTGTCTCTGTCTCTGTCTCTCTCTCTCTCTCTCTCTCTCTCTCTCTCTCTCTCTCTCTCTCTCCCTCCCTCCCTCCCTCCCTCCCTTCCCTCCCTCCCTCTGTATAAAATGACCTATCCTGATAATTCTTTTTTCCCCAGGGCCAATCTGAGCAACGATTACTTCACCAACAGGCAGGACAGGTACATCCTGTTCAACTGACTGCAAGGACATGGCTGATTTCTTCGATGAACTGGTCAAAACCGTGTCCTCTTTCTCCTTCCAGCTCCAGAAAGATGACAGCCTTAAGCTCCACAGCTCATGGGAGACGCATCCATATCAGGGTAATTGTGGTGTATATAGTACAGACGTTTCAGTAGTTTCCCTGAAGTCCGAATGCGGCTACCTTCGTGGTGGTTGCATACGCAAAATCTCACTTTGGGGACTTGGAGCTCTAGCCAAGGAACAAAAAAACAAAAAGATAAATTGATAAAGGTAAATAGGTGGTTGGCATGTACATTTATATAATATATTAAATTATATAAATATGTTTATTACATTTATTAATGTATACATTAAATATTATATATAGTGCACAGACATTTACAAGTGCTTGCACACACACTACAGACGTATATGCTTTCAACACATGCACCAGCTACTACGCACACCTTGAAACACACAGACACATGAAAGCAATGTTGCATTCTTGCTTAAATTCACTACACACAAATATCTATACATACATCTATCCACACACACACACACACACACACACACACACACACACACACACACACACACACACACACACACACACATACACATTGTGTGTAACGCAAATGAATTTTTTAATATTTTCTGTGACTGCTGCTTAAAAACGACCTAGCAAAAGGATGCAGATATGTGTGTGTCTGTGTGTACTGTACTAGTGTGCCTGTATTGTGTGTGTGTGTGTGTGTGTGTGTGTGTGTGTGTGTGTGTGTGTGTGTGTGTGTGTGTGTGTGTGTGCTGCATGCTGTGTGCGTGTGTGTGCGAGCGTGTGGTATGTGTTTGTGCACATGATTGTTGGCGAGTGGGAGTGTGCTTTTCCATTTTATGAGTGGGGGACAGTTTTGTTGTATCACCCAAGTTCTGAAGCAGTGAAAACTTAAAGTCTTTACGATCTAGTTGGGTTTTTTTTTTATAACAACCATCTTTTATCCTTTTTGTAAGTGTTTCTCCATTTCTTTTATCAATGTCTTAATCAAGAACTTTGTTTTCTTTATTGATGAGATTGCTTGCATGTTTGGTTGTTGTTATTTTTGGTGATTTTATGTGGTGTTTGTGTGTGTGTGTGGTGTGTGTGTGTGTGTGTGTGTGTGTGTGTGTGTGTGTGTGTGTGTGTGTGTGTGTGTGTGGTGTGTGTGTGTGTGTGTGTGTGTGTGTGTGTGTGTGTGTGTGTGTGTGGTGTATGTGTGTGTGTTTGTGTATATATGTGTTTGTGTGTGTGTGCGCATGCACGTGTGCGCGCGTGTGTGTGCGTGCGTGTGTATGAGATTTCTTTTTTTGTGTGTGGATAAAACATGTATATTGCACATAGTGTATTTTATTTTCCAGGCAGAAGAAACTACTTTAAATGGGCAGCAAAGGAGAGGGTTGAAAGTCTCCTTCGATCTCAGACAGATTACAGAAAAGGTCTCTCAGGTAATTCAGATAATATTTTTATTTTTCCATTTTCTTCTGTATGGAAACAGCCTAAAAGTTCTTTAAAGACTTTTTCACCCAACAGATTTACAACATTATTTGTATAATAAGGAAGATAGGAGTTAAGATGGTGAGGCAGAGACATGACATATGCAAAAACATGACACAAATGCAAGTCAGGCACATCCTATGACACAAGTTAAAATATGCACAAAACACAACACAGCACAATCCTAGATATGCACAATCCTAGGACATGTAAAGCTGTCAGAATAGCATAATCACCTATGAATATTTAGATTTGTTGTTTGTTTGTTTGTTTTGATTTGTTTTGGACTTTACAAGCAATACTTTAACCTAGGGCAAAGAACTCTGTGTGTGTGATGAGTGTGTGTGTGTGTGTGTGTGTGTGTGTGTCTCTACCTGCTACCTACCTCTCGTCCTCATCTCTCTGCTTACAACTTGGATGCTCTCTCTCTGCTCCCTCTCAGTATCTCTCAATCTCTCTCTCATCTCCTGATCTCTCTCTACTTCCTAGTAAATATAATATCTGAAACAATATTCTAAAACAAACATGGAAATCCTTTTCAGGGAACTAGCTCTCACCTCTTTCTCCTTCAAGGGCGAGAAGTCCCCACTTGTCTGGCACCAAACAGCAGAAGTGGACACGTGGGTGTACCCTCTGGTTCAGATGGGGCCCTTTGGGGTGTACAACGACGAGTACGCCACCCTGGATCTGCTCAGGGGGGCCTCCAAGCACGACGAGATTCTGCTGGCCTCGGGCTACTTCAACCTGACTGACCACTACATGAACGTCATTCTCCGGGAGTCTCCCGCCAAATATCGCCTCATGATGGCAGCGCCTGAGGTAGGGGATGGGTTTTTTGTGGGATTTTTTTGGTTTTTCTTTGTTGTTGTTTTTGTTTTTGTGGGTTTTTTTTGTTTGTTTGTTTTTCATTCCTCGGCTAGAGCTTTGTAGTTCACCTGTGATGAGTTTTTTTTGCGTCTGCAACCCACAGCAGTCAGTGTCTCCCACTTTCAGCTCCTTTTAGCGTATTCCGTCCGATCCCAGTCCAGATGGGGGCCAAGTGGTGCTAATTATAGCATGAACTGGCCACACTTGGACTAGGTAAAATAAAGGGGCATGCTAAGTTTAGCACTTTGGACTGAGTGATGTTGGATTTGTGTGCTGTGTTAACGGTTTTTTATTCCCCCTCACCATTTAGGTAGTCGCATTCTATCTTCAGGGATGGATGGGGTTTTGATGTAGTTGTTATGGGGGGGATGGCTGTTATGTAGGACTGAAGTTTTGTTGGTGCTGTTGAAAGGAATTCAGAATTATCAGATTGTGTTATTTAATGATAGTTAAACATAAGATACGTACCCATACATCAGATACATACTCATAGAAGTGTACACATATATGTCACGCTTTTACACACTCACATATAGAGAGGTCCTTCAAGGCTTTAATCAGGGCCATTCTGGTTCTGTATGTTAGTACTGTATATTCAAACTGCCATATGCTGACAAGACTTTGATTTGAAATACTGATTAGTTGCATTATCAGGCAGAATAACCTTGCATGATTTTACCAGCAAACCCACCCCCACCCCCACCCCCAATCTTATTCAGAAAAGAAAGAAAACAGTTTAAATAAGAGCTGCTTTTATTTAAATAAGCAAGTTATATAAAAGGAAACTTTGGAACTAATAGCTGAAATTTTTTCTTCTAAAAAACAAGTTTGTATAAAAACAGACTTTTGAAACAGTGCTTTTCTTTCTGGATGCCTCATCTTCTGCTTCGTCCCTGTCCTGCTGTTCCCACGCCACTCATCTCAATCTCCCTGCCACAACCATATCCAGATTTGTTATGTCTCATCTCCAGGGTCAGAAGTCCACTGGAAGCCCATCAATATCAGGCTGCAATGGGGCCACCAGCCAGAGGAGCCCTGCAATGCTGCTGGGTCACTTTGGTGGTGGTCAATGGTGCCTGTTCTGTGCTAACATACGCAAGACACCAACTACTAAGCACCTTACTTTTGACAGTATTACCTCAGTTACGGAGCCAGACTGAGTGAGTTGCCCACCCAAGGTGGCGACCACCACAACGTCCCTCCCAACAACCATCTCCCATGAACATCCAACCCCAAAGGCTATGACACAAACTCACCACAGGTACAGAAGAGTATGGGTAAACTGAATCTGAGGTCACCATGAGACCAGAGCAACTGGGATCACTGAATCAGAGGCAATTTTTATTATTGCATGATGATCAATGATGATGATGATGATGTAATGATGCTGCTGTGGAAGTGCATCCGCTTTGAGACTACTTGACATGGTTGTACTGTAAGTTTACTATCATAATATACCCCAGCATCAACTGGACCCGAGAGATACAGACACATGTAGTGTTGGTCAGGTTATTTGAGCAGCACTCTCGAAATCGCATGATAAAGACGATGAAGCTCGACTGTGTGGTCCCAGTCTTCCCACTGAGCCCATAGCACAATCACTCTGGGTAGGAGCCAGCCAGAGTCCAAAAAATCCCTATGACTCTTATAAGATTCAAATCCCCCACCTTCCAGTCCAAATTCCAAGGTACTAACCACTTCACCATGGTAGCTGGTTTGAGAGAATATTAAAAAATTTCTTTTATTCAAGATACAGAAGAAAAAAGACAGTAAAAAAAAACCCAGCTGACAGATACTTGTGACAAACGGTTCAGAAGCGCTTTGATTTGTTTTTTACAAGATATGGCGCTATATAAATTCCATGTTTTATTATTATCATTAAGTAATCTGTTTTTTTTTCAGGTGAACGGTTTCTTCAATGCCAAAGGCATCGCGGGCTACATCCCTCCTGCCTACATCTACATTGCCCGCACCTTCTTCCAGCAGGTGCAGCACCTGAAGCAGCAGCAGCGGATCCAGCTGTACGAGTACTTCAGGGAAAACTGGACCTTCCACGCCAAAGGACTGTGGTACTACCTGCCTCACAAAACCCTGCCCTCCCTCACCCTCATCGGATCACCCAATTTCGGTGAGGATTGGAATTGAGGGGGGGGGGGTGGGGGGGGGTGTATGTATGTGTGTGCTTGTGTGCTTGGGGTTGGGTGCCCATGTTGATATGCACATTTGTGCATGGTATAAGTGCTGTGTGTGTATATATATATATATATATATATATATATATATATATATATATATATATATATATAATTTCTTGTCAGCTCTTTTACAGCTTCTGTGGTCAGCCAGGGTTGAAAATAGCATCAGATCAAATTATCTGTGTGTGTGTGTGTGTGTGTGTGTAGGTGTAGGTGTGTGTGTGTGTGTGTGTGTGTGTGTGTGTGTGTGTGTAGGTGTAGGTGTAGGTGTGTGTGTGTAGGTGTAGGTGTGTGTGGCTGAGTGTGTGTGTCTGTGTGTACAAGTGGCAGCAGCACAAATATTGTGCTGTATAGTCTATCACTGTGAGTTAAATCACATCCCCAGTGCTGCCATCTGTGTACAGGATACAGGTCAGCATGCCGAGATCTGGAATGCCAGGTTGCCATGATCACAGAGAATGAGAATCTCCAGCAACAACTGAGAGAGGTGAGGAAATGCGGTATAGGGGAATGTTCTTTGTTTCTAGAAAGAAATTGGTATTGTCATAGTGCTAGATCTGTTAATTAAACTCTCTGTGGATAACACAAACCAGACCGCTCAGCCTCGCTTTCTAGAGGCAAAGAAGAGAGGCACAGGAGATTATGTCAGGAAATCCATGCTGAACAGAGCCACAGGATAATTATTATCACATTTGTAGGTCGTTCCTAGTCTTCAACCTAAGCTTTAGAAAGGGGAATGGGAAAAAGAAAGGGATGTGTGGGCTTTGAGTTTATTTTTGTTATTTTTAGAGTGAATCAGAGGGGGCAGGGGGGGGGGGGGGGGGGGGGGGGTCCTTTTATGTGTAAAATGGATTAATATGATTTCTTTTTTCCTGTCTTTCCAGGAGCATGCGCGGCTGTACCAGTCTTCAGTGTTGGTCACTGCAGAGCGGTTTCAGCGTGCTGACCGAAGGATACCTCTGTGGGTGACCTATGTCACCGGGTTTATCAAAAACTTCTTCTGATCTGCTCCTTGATCTGTTTTGGGTTTTTAAAAATCCATAATGCTGTATTGTGTGGTGGAGTGTCTGTTTTGTGCAAAGTGTGTGTGTGTGTGCGTGCGTGAGTGCGTGTGTGGGGTTTTTTTTTGGGGGGAGGGGGGATGAGTGTGTGTGTGAGCATGCTTTTCAATCTGGTTTTTATCCATCAAGTCTTCAGGGGTGCCCCCACAGTCACCAGACTAAGGGATAGGTAGATAGAGATAGATAGATTTTATCCATATATACTGCTGTATTGTAATGGGATGTTGGTTTTCTTTGGTGTGTGTTGGCGGAGGGGGGGGGGGGGGGATGTGTGTTTGTGCATGTGTATGATTTTCATTCTGGTTTTCATCAATAATGCTGTTGTATTGAGTGATGGAGTGTCTGTTTTTTTGCTCTGTGTGTGTGTGTGTGTGTGTGTGTGTGTGTTTGCGTGTCTGTGTGTTATATAAACATTTTTTTTTATCTATTGTGGATGAAAGTAATTGTTTTGATCAAACCAAATTTTCTCAAGTGTACTTTTTCTACATGGTGTATGAGTTTTATGCTTGTGAGTATACATAAAAACACTTATTGTATTGTGTGCACTTACTCTGTTATGATATCTGGATAGATGTGTATGTATATGCATGTGTGTGTGTCTGCATGTTGAATAAAGCATCCTATGTATGCTTATAGTGTGTGAGTAACAATTTTTTCTGATTAGCAATCAAATAAAAGAGAAGTTGGAGGAACATGTGAGATGAAAAAGGAAAATTTGATAAAACGCATTTTATTTGAAATTCGATGTGAAAGTGTGTTGGAAGAAAGATTGAGGGAATAGGAGAAAGATGTGTGTTGGCAAACAATCTCAATGAATTGCATTTATCAACTGTTTCAAGAGATGCTGCACAAGTGCCTTGCAGTTACATGTTTCTGTTTTTGTATGGTGATAACCCAGCAACTGGATATAAGTCTGTTGAAATATTTATGTTGGTGTACTGTATCAAATCTATGCATTTTGCAGTATTATTGCCCAACAATCCATAAGTCTTAAGGCCAGGCATATGTTCATCTAGAAATTGATTTTGAAGCAGGATTACTTCATATTGATAGATTGTACTTTGATGTTTTTGTTGATATTGTTAGAATGTGGCCATCCAAAGTAGCTTTAAAAACTGTACCCACCCTTTAAGAATTTTGTTTTGTGCGTTGGATAGAATGTGAAGTTTTTTGTAGATTAGACAGGTGTGTATTTTCATTTCCAGCATTCCAATCATGGAAAATGTGACTTGCCAGTTATTCATTTTATTGAGTTTGTAATCAGTTGAGGTTTTGGCTATTACTTGGGATTTTTTTTTCATTTCTGTTCTGACATAAAACCACTTGATGCATTTATTTTATGAAGTTGTAACCAATTGTATTCTTGACACTGGAGAGGTTTTTTTAATTGATCTGTCTTAAAATCCAACTGATGTATTCATTTTATAAATTTGTTACCAATTCAGTTCTTGTTATCTATGGGAAAGGGGAAGGGATGGCATTGTTTGTCATTCTGTTTTTGAAACCAACGGATGTATTTATTTTAGAGGTTTTAGCCAGTTGAGCTTTGGTTACTTGGTTTTTATTTTTGTATCATTGTTGTACTTGGCTCAGGGTCATGTGTCAGTTTGTTCCCTCCCCCCCCCTCCCCCAACACTTTTTCTATCTAAACACACCACCTGTGTGCATGCCTTTTTTTGTGTTTAAAAAAAAAAAATTATCCATTGCTACTGGCACAGAATAACCTACTCTTCCAAAAAGTGAAACAGGTTTTTGAATTGTAAGCAAGGTGTTCTGTGTATGCTCACACGTGGGGCCTCTGTTTATAGTCTTTATCTAAAGGACTTGAGGGGATTTAGCCCCAGCCGTTAGCAGTAGTTCCAAAACCTTTTGCCTCTCAACCTTTCAGATAAGACTTTAATTAAGTCAAGAGTACACATACCCTTGCCAATTCAAAAATACTCATCTATCTCCCACTTTATAGGAGGGTAGCTCTGGCCGATGTCATAGGTATAACTCAGATATACCCAGTATACAGATCTGTGACATGAAGAAAGATGGGCTCTTGCTGTGGTCAGTTTGCACAAAGACACACACAACACAGGCTGAAAGTTCCAGTCTGGTGGTGCAGCACTTCTCAAGAAGTGAAGGGAGAAGTCAAATCAAGTCACTGTGTGTTCATTATTGGTTACAAAAGAATGAATGATGAAGTGGGTGAAAAAGCCATGTTTGGAAGCGCTGAAATTGAAATTGGTTGTTATTGTGTTCTTCTCAGCAGGCAAAAATGTTAAATGCATACTGATACGTATGTACTACTTAATCTTGATGGTGTATTCATGCGTGTGTGTTTATTTTGTGTTTGGTATGTGAGGTTGAAGTTTTTGATAAGGTGTATTCGTGCGTGTGTTTATTTTGTGTTTGGTATGTGAGGTTGAAGTTTTTGATAAGGTGTATTCGTGCGTGTGTTTATTTTGTGTTTGGTATGTGAGGTTGAAGTTTTTGATAAGGTGTATTCGTGCGTGTGTTTATTTTGTGTTTGGTATGTGAGGTTGAAGTTTTTGATAAGGTGTATTCGTGCGTGTGTTTATTTTGTGTTTGGTATGTGAGGTTGAAGTTTTTGATAAGGTGTATTCGTGCGTGTGTTTATTTTGTGTTTGGTATGTGAGGTTGAAGTTTTTGATAAGGTGTATTCGTGCGTGTGTTTATTTTGTGTTTGGTATGTGAGGTTGAAGTTTTTGATAAGGTGTATTCGTGCGTGTGTTTATTTTGTGTTTGGTATGTGAGGTTGAAGTTTTTGATATCTAATTTTGGTTTCTGTGTGTGTTTTGATTGATGTATTATGTGCTGATGGATAGATGTTTTTTGTGTGTGTATGTGTTCTTTGATTGATGATATGCAAATGGAAGTAAATTGATTGATTCATTGATTGATTCATTGATTGACTTATTCATAGATTCATGAATGGATGGACAGATTGGCTGATAGGTGGTTGGTTGGTGAGTTGATTGCTTGGTTGGCTGGTTGCTTGGTTGGTTGGTCAGGTGATCGGTTGCTGGGTATTAATTTTTGTTGTTTGAATTTCAAGTGGGGGGAAAGGGAGCGTCAAGCATCTAGTTTGATTTTTTTTCATTTGCCATTGATGGTCTGTCCACTAGGTTGGTTATCAAAGTCAGAACTACTGAATTGTTTAGGATAAGAAAAAAAAAAGAAGAAAAAAACCAGTTACTCACCTTTACATACAATATTGTAAATTCACTTAAAATGGCTTGCAACAGACCCTCCTTTTGACCTCATGCTCACAATACGCAAGAGATGCTTAAGATATCTTGGGCACATCCTTCGCATGGAGCCTGATGGTCTAGTGAGGTGCACTCTCATGGCCCTCACCCAAGCTGGCTCAGTCTATCCAGAGGGCCCCTCCCTTTTCATGGATGTTGAAAACAAAAGTCTCACTGAACTTGGCCAAACGCAAAAGACGCCGGACAAAAATTAGTTGATGGCCTAAACCGCTTATCATAAGAATTGTGTCTGTAGCATCGCACCTTGTAGGTGCCCTACTATCATAGAATGCAATATGTGCTGTACTGTACTGTACTGTACTGCGCTGTACTGTACTTAAAATGGCTCTGTCACTCATATCATTTAAGTTTTTTCATGCATGTAGATATATAAACTTAAAATCATATGCTACTGCTTCATGAGATACACCCCCCCCCCCCCCATCCCACCTCTCCCCTCTCTCTATCTCTGTCTGACAATATTAACAAAACTGCATACACACGGGGACCGGATGAAAAAAAGCACATGATTGCTTATTCTGTTATCCTCGATATAAAAGATTAAATAAATAAATAAATAAATAAATTTTTAAAAATGCCTGTCCCCCCTACATTTT
>CM060316.1:108355862-108363362 GCA_030674155.1 Stramonita haemastoma
AGAGAGAGAGAGAGGAGAGAGAGAGAGAGAGAGAGAGAGAGAGAGAGAGAGAGGCAAAGCAAGACAAATTCTTTTATTTCGAGGATAATGAATAAGCACCCGTGTGCTTTTTTGTTTTACATCCAGTCCCTGCGAGAGACACAAAATTAATTATAACGCAGCTGCGCAAAAGCAAGGCGTGTAAATCTTAGCGCGCATCTTGTCTTCGTGCGCCCGAGTATGTACAAAATAACACCAACTACGACACTCCAAGCCTCTTAAGGATGAGTGTCTAGTGTCAAATGCCTGTTTGTCTGTCACATTACGCAGTCAGTCTGCATGGCACGCAGTCTTCATGTCACAGACCTTGGTACTTGTAGCAGCAGAAAGTTTTGGTTGTGAAATAAGTGTTTACTTTTTTTTTTGTCTTCTTCCCTTTATTTCGCAGAGTAAGTTCTCTGCTGCGTCACGAGATAATAATGAAAAGAAAATTCTGAGGAGAGAGAGAGAGAGAGAGAGAGAGAGAGAGAGAGAGAGAGAGAGAGAGAGAGAGAGAGAGAGAGAGAGAGAGAGAGAGAGAGAGGAGAGAGAGAGAGTACATGCCAGCACTCAGCATACACACTTTCTTGCAGGTAGGCAGGCAGGCAGGCAGGCAGGCAGGCGCAACACACACACACACACACACACACACACACACACACACACACACACACACACACACCAGCACACACACACACATACACACACACACACACACACACACACACAAGCACATACACACACACACGCACGCACGCACACACGCACGCACGCACGCACGCACACACACATGATTGCTTATTCTGTTATCCTCGATATAAAAGAATAAATAAAAGAATAAATGAATAAATAAATAAATAAATAAATAAAATAAATAAACAGGCACCTGGTCTTAAATTTCGCACGGTGCTCTGTGCGCGTTTACGTTTATGCATGCATCCTGTCACTCAGTGTCACCAAACCTTGCCCTGTGTGACCCAATTTCAAGGTATAGTGTTCCCCGTGACAGAGCACTTTAGGCCGCAATATGCAGCTACACCAAAAGTAAATTAGTATCTTTTGTTCTGCTTATTCTGTTCCTTTTGCAAAATTATGAACATTACCTATTTAACACGATTTAAATGCAGGTGTGGCAGTTAGTACCGGAGTAAATGTGGAGTCTCGATGCTTGTTTGAATACAGCCATACATACACAGAAATAAACAAACACCAACTGGGGAATGCACGACAAGAATGATTAATCAAACAAACAAAATATCCGAATACACAGTATAACATAATGTTATGTAATCGAATCACATCACATGTTGTTCAAGAGTTAATCTATGAAGGTTTCCAGTTCAAGTTTCCGAGAAGGTCTATGATTGTTGTTGATGCCAGTTTAAATGTAATGATGATAGTAATGCGATGGTTTAGTGTGGGATCATGTGTACGTTTACGTCACGTATACGTTTCTGCTAAGTTTCTGCCTGTCTTTGTGTCTGTCTATGTCTGTCTGTCTGTCTGTTTCTCCTCTTTCTGTGTTTCTCTGCGTCTGTCTGTCTGCCTCTGTCTCTCTGTCTGTCTGTCTGTCTGTCTGTCTCTGGGAAGGAGGCGAGATGCTAGTACCTGTGTCCATGCAGTCCTATGTTTTATGCCTGTGCATGCGTGCGTACTCAGAATCGCATACATATATGTCTATCCTATGTCGGCCGTAATTGCTTTGTATTGTACTGCATCGGATTATATTGCACTGTATTCATTATTCAAGTCAAGTCAAAACACTTCAAGTCAAAACACTTTAATCATCCCTGAAGGGCAATTACAATTCATGTATAGTGTATATCCTGGTATTTAAAAACAAACAAACCATCTATCCAAAACTTTTATATTCAGTAGATTCAGACTGTCAACATCCTTTGTGGTTAAAATGACATCATTTTCAGTCTAATAATGTAACTGCGAATCGTGACCACTCTATCTGATGATTGTGTTGATTTTCCTTGTCTGTCATCAGCACTTGACACAGATCCTTGCCCTCTGGACTGTCCTTCCGCTTTGGCGTGAAGTGTCTGACAAGTCTATGTGAGAGAATCTGACAAGTGTAAGTGATAGTATCTGACAAGTGTAAGTGATAGTATCTGACAGTCTAAGTGATATTATCTGACAAGTGTAAGTGATAGTATCTGACAAGTGTAAGTGATAGTATCTGACAGTCTAAGTGATATTATCTGACAAGTGTAAGTGATATTATCTGACAGTCTAAGTGATATTATCTGACAGTCTAAGTGATATTATCTGACAAGTGTAAGTGATGTTATCTGACAAGTGTAAGTGATATTATCTGACAAGTGTAAGTGATAGTATCTGACAAGTGTAAGTGATATTATCTGACAAGTGTAAGTGATAGTATATGACAAGTGTAAGTGATATTATCTGACAAGTGTAAGTGATAGTATCTGACAAGTGTAAGTGATAGTATCTGACAAGTCTAAGTGATATTATCTGAAAAGTCTAAGTGAGGGTATCTGACAAGTCTAAGTGACAGTATGTGACATGTCTAAGTGAGGGTATGTGACAAGTCTAAGTGAGAGTATCTGACAGTCTGAGTGAGAGTATCTAAGTGCGAGTGTCTGACAGTCTAAGTGAGAGTATGTAAGTGCGAGTATCTGACAGTCTAAGTGAGAGTATCTGACACGTCTAAGTGAAAGTATCTGACAAGTCTAAGTGAGAGTATCTGACAGTCTAAGTGAGAGTATTTGAAAGTCTAAGTGAGAATATCTGAGAGTCTAAGTGAGAGTATCCGACAGTCGAAGTGAGAGTATCTGATAGTCTAAGAGAAAAACGCTGGGCTCCAGTTCTTATCGTATAAACTGATCCCTCGCCATCTAGAAATTCCATGTCATAAATTTCCGTTTTTTTAAGTTCCCTGGGCGCTGCCAATGTTTGACTTCGGTGAAAAACTGTTAGTCAAGTTTTATTTGTGTCTAGAAAACTAGAAGTCTTGGGATTCGATTTTCGTCAGAAACCAGTAAACTTTTCATTTCATCCTCAACATCGTGAATGGAAATATGGGTCACTAGATCTAGTAGCCTAGTGGTTAGGATGAGACGATAAACAGACAACCTTCGCGCAACGCACGCCCATTTAAAACATGGGGAAAAAACCCACAACGGTAAGAGCTGTTTTGTTCCTGGCCAAAGTCAAATCTGTGAGGAAACACTACCAACATAGACAAACACATACATTTACGTAGTCAGGAAAATGAATTGATCATTATCGTAGTATAACTTCCTTTTCTTAGAGAAAGTATGTATCTTTCTATCTATCTATCTATCTATTTATCTGTCTGTCTGTCTGTCTGTCTGTCCGTCGGTCCGTCCGTCGGTCCGTCCGTCGGTCCGTCCGTCGGTCCGTCCGTCGGTCCGTCTGTCCATCTATCTATCTATCTATCTATCTATCTATCTATCTATCTATCTATCTATCTATCTATCTATCTATCTATCTGTCTGTCTGTCTGTCTGTCTGTCTGTCTGTCTGTGTCTGTCTACCTATCTACCTATCTACCTATCCCTCTATCTTTCTATCTCTCTGTCTGTCTGTCTATCTATATGTCTATCTATTTATCTATCTATCTATCTATCCATCTATCTATATCTATTTATCTATCTATCCATATATCCATCTATCTATCTATCTATCTATCTATCTATCTATCTATCTATCTATCTATCTATCTATCTATCTATCTATCTATCTCTCTATCAATCTATCTACCTATCTATCTATCTACCTACCTATCTACCTATATACCTACCTACCTATCTATCTATCTAATTTTCACCCAGAAAAGAGGCCTACCAAACTATGCACTGATGGAGACCGGAAGTGGATATGGGAATCTTGGGAGACGCAGTTCCCGCCAAACTTCCCTGACGACACCGGAAGTGATACGTCTGGAAGATCGTGACGTCCGTCCGGCGCGGGTGGAAGGTACCTGCGACGTCTTCCGAGCGCCCATGTTTACCTTGGTGAAGTCGCGGTGGGTGTCTGATGCTGAGGTGGCCTCGTGCACAGCCTGTGGCGCCAAGTTCAGCCAGCTGAGGCGAAAGCACCACTGTCGTCAGTGCGGGCTTGTCTTCTGCAACAAATGCTGCAGGGAAAAGGTGAGTAGTGAGAGTGTGTGCGCTTGCGTGTGTGTGTACGTTTGAATTTGCTAGGACCATAGTTTGTTATTGCTTGCTTGTGTGATGTGTGGGTCGAATGCAGCGCTTGGTTATTTTACAAGATATAGCGCATATAAGTTCCGTGTTATTATCATTATTATTATATTTTATTGTTGATATTTTTTATTATTATTATTATTGATTAGTTATAGGAATATATTATTATTATTATTATCTATCATTATTAGTTAGTTATTATCATATCAACTTTGATAATACTTTGGCCTTCAGCACCTGGGCTATATCACCGTTCTTGTTTTAAACTGTTGACGCTGGGCGCAACAGTAAAGTGAGAGGCTGTATTAAGATCAGTGGCTTTAATTTCCCACTCATGGAATTCCTCCACTTTACAGCTTTGTCTTCAGAGATCGACTTTGTCTCCCTGGTAGGAGGCTTGATTGCACAGTCGTTATGTGCTGCAGCCTGGGGGCTAGTTGGCCTTTGGAGAACCATCTCCAACACTGACTGCCCTTTATGCCCTCTTGGCGGAGAGAGTAGGGGAGTGCCGTGGGACAAGGCACCTCCACTGTAATCATTTGTGTGCTGGTGGGAATGGATGACAAAATTGACAAAACTGCATACTACCGGAATTGGATGTAAAAATAGCACAAGAGTGTTATTCTATTGTCCTCGAAATGAAGGAATAAAACAAAAAAGAAATAATCAAATTTCTACCCATTTCCAAAACCGCAGCTGCCTCATCTGCTGTTTTGGGGTCATCATCTAACATGGCAGACAAACATGTGTGGTATTACTTACATTTTGGGGATGTTATTTGGGGGGTTGGCGGGGGATGGGGGTTGGCGGGGAGTGGGGGTGGGTATAGTCATCTTCATGATGTCGATACGTTTTCATAATAATTATTAGTTGTTGCTTTTACTGTTTGTCGTTGGCTGGTCTTTTTGTTATGAGTGGTTTAAGGAGAAGGGGAGTATCGGTATACTTTGGTGTTTTTACGTTTTTGTGTAGTTGTCTTAATGTTGTTGTTACGTCTTCACGATGTTAAAGACGTAATAATAACATTCAACATGTGTTGTTCGTTATCAATTGTCATCATTGTCTATGTCATCATTATCGGTGTCATCATGTTGCTTGCTATTATGGCGAGGTGACAGCCCCGATATGGACTGTGTGGTCGGCGGGGCTATAAACAACATGTTTGGGTTGGATTAGCTTGCTATTCATTGAGTCAGATGGTGTTGGTTCTCACAATGGCCACGATCCCCCCCCCCCCCCCCACCCACCACCACCACCACCACCTATACCTAGGTATTTTCATTATCATCACGGCACTAATCGCCACCACCTCTACCAACACCTTTCTAATAATGATAATGAAAATAATACATGGAATTTATATAGCGCTATATCTTGCAAAAGCAAATCAAAGCGCTCTCTGCCTACCATTACCACCTACAATACGCGGTGCTTGTGTTATCAGCGTCAGCACAGGTGGTGGTGTTGGGTTGTTGGGTTTATTTTTGGTTTAGTTAATCTGCGACTTGTTTCGTGAGATTTCAGAGGCTTATCTCTGTATCTGGGATCCCCGCCAACTTGTTGCATGCCTGACTGTTGATTGCTGTGTAACAGTTTTTTTTGTTTTGGTGGTAGACGCTAAAACAGTTGAAGCATTAGCACCTAAGGCCTAGTTTTTTGATTAGCTTCAATATCACCCACCACCAAACCTGTGCTGATCCCTGTCACTCTGCTCACTCATCACACACACACACGCGCGCGCGCACACACACACACACACACATCACAAACAACCACACGCGCGCACGCACACACACGCACACAGCGCACCACGACGACACACACACAACACACACACACACAACGCAGCACACTCACAAAACACACAACAAACAGTACACAAAACATCTCTCATCTTCTCTCTCTCTCTCTCTCTCTCTCTCTCTCTCTCTCTCTCTCTCTCTCTCTCTCTCTCTCTCTCTCTCTCTTCTCTCTCTCTCTCTCTCTCTTATGTTCTCTTGTTTGCTCTTTATCTATTAACACTTTTCTTTTCTGCAATAATCAAAATCATTTTATTGTGACTTCTGATTTTCGTCTCTGAATGAGTGCATTTTGATTACCTTATTATATGTAGTGTCCTTATTCTTCTATGTTGTTTGGTACTGCGTATAGTTTTTATTGTTCAGTATCTTTTTATCTTGATGTTATCCCTGAAAATGGCGGGGACTGGATGTAAAAAAGCACACGAGTGCTTATCTATTATCCTCGAATAAAAGAATTTGCCTTGCCTTGCCTTGCCTTGCCTTGACTTGCCTCTCTGCTCTCTCTCTCTCTCTCTCTCTCTCTCTCTCTCTCTCTCTCTCTCTCTCTCTCTCTCTCTCTCTCTCTCTCTCTCTCTCTCTCTCTCTCTCTCTCTCTCTCTCTCTCTCTCTCTCTCTCTCTCTCTCTCTCTCTCTCCCCTCTCTCTCCCATCTTCCAGCCCGTAGTATGAGTGGAAATTGTTCCATGTTGTAACATTTTTTTTGCTATAGTGTGTGTAAAATATGTCCATGCTTTCTTTTTTCACTGCGAGTATACGTGAACTTTATCCATTTTTCAATTTTTCAGTGATATAGTACGTGGGAAAATGTTCCATGCTTTCATTTTTCATTGCCAAAGTAGGTGTGGAATTTTTTCATGCTTTCAGTTTTTATTGCTACAGTATGTGTGACGTATCAATGCATTCATTTTTATTGCTATAGTATGTGTGGAATCTGTTAATGCATTCATTTTCATTGCTATAGTATGTGTGAAACTTATCCACGATTTCATTTTTCAATGCAGTAGTAGGCATGAAATTGTTCCATGCCTTCCTTTTTATTATTATAGTATGTGTGAACTTTACCAATGGTTTCATAATTCTTTTCTATAGTGTGTGGGAAATGTATCCATGCTTTGATTCACCATTGTTTTCATTTTCATCGCTATAGTATGTGTGAAACTTATCCACGACTTCATTTTTCAACGGTTTCACATTTCATTGATATAGTATGTGGGAAATGTATCCATGCCTTGTTTCATTATTGCATTCATTTACAATGCTATGGTATGTGTCAAACTTATCCACATAACCACATTCGCATGATAATTTCATTTTTCATTGCCAAAGTAGGTGTGAAACTTATTCATGCTTTTAATTGTTATTGCTACAGTATATGTGACTTGTATCAAAGCATTCATTTTATTGTTATAGTATGTGTGAAACTTATCCACGATTTCATTTTTCAATGCCATAGTACGCATGAAATTTATCCATGCCTTC
>CM060316.1:108375862-108382685 GCA_030674155.1 Stramonita haemastoma
TGATGGTGATAGTTGTGCTGGTGGTGATGGTTGTGGAGGATGGTTGGTGCTTGTGCAGAGTGGTTGTAGTAGTTATGGAGACTGGTGATGGAGTTGGTGGTGATGGTGGTGGTGGTGGTGGTGAAGAGTGTGGTAGTGATGGTGATGGTGGTGGTGTTGATTGTGGTTGTCGTGGTAATGGAAGTGGTGTTGATAGGGGTGAGGAGTGTTGTGGATGATAACACACACACTGCCTACAAGCAGAGCATGCTTTACCGATTGTAGTTCTGTAGACATGCTATGTAGTACACACTGATGATGGCTCTGACTGATTGTAGTTCTGTAGACATGCTATGTAGTACACACTGATGATGGCTCTGACTGATTGTAGTTCTGTAGACATGCTATGTAGTACACACTACTGATGGCTCTGACTGATTGTAGTTCTGTAGACATGCTATGTAGTACACACTGATGATGGCTCTGACTGATTGTAGTTCTGTAGACATGCTATGTAGTACACACTAATGATGGCTCTGACTGATTGTAGTTATGTAGACATGCTATGTAGTACACACTACTGATGGCTCTGACTGATTGTAGTTCTGTAGACATGCTATGTAGTACACACTGATGATGGCTCTGACTGATTGTCGTTCTGTAGACATGCTATGTAGTACACACTGATGATGGCTCTGACTGATTGTAGTTCTGTAGACATGCTATGTAGTACACACTAATGATGGCTCTGACTGATTGTAGTTCTGTAGACATGCTATGTAGTACACACCAATGATGGCTCTGACTGATTGTAGTTCTGTAGACATGCTATGTAGTACACACTACTGATGGCTCTGACTGATTGTCGTTCTGTAGACATGCTATGTAGTACACACTAATGATGGCTCCAATACCTGACTGACGTCTGGGTCTTACTCGTACTACTGATGTACGGCGTCCTTGGGCTGGCAAATGCAATTAGTTAATAGGAAACCTGTCCTGTGTGTCTTTTAATGAGGGCTACAGGTGATAAACGACAGGTGATAAACGACAGGTGACAAACGACCGATGACAAACGACAGGTGACAAACAACAGGTGACAAACGACCGGTGACAAACGACAGGTGACAAACGACAGGTGACAAATGACCGGTGACAAACGACAGGTGACAAACGACAGGTGCCGTGTTAGATTATAATTGCTGCTCGCGTCGGCGGTAAGCTCAGTGCTTATTTATTAGAGCCGATATGCGGCTGACAGGTGCAGCGCAAATTTATTGTGACTGTTATTGTAGATGGTGGGTACGTACGTATTAATCATGGCTGTTGTTTAGAGAGCAGGTGCTGAACATGTTTATCATGGCTGTTGTGAAGATGACAGCTAAGTGTAGTACACATTTACCATGGTGGTTGTTTAGATTGCAGGTGCTGTACATATTCATTACGGCAGGCGCAGTATGTTTTTGTTATGGCTGGTTTAGGTGGCAGGTGTGGTAGGTATCCATTATGTTTGTGGTGACGATAGGCATTGTACAAAGCATGAGTGCAAAACATGTTTATTTATAGTTAGTCCTCCGACAGTCATGGGGCTTAGGACACATTTATTGGGGCTTCTAAGCAGGTGGCAAGTGCATGGGATGTTGATTTAAAAGCCTTTTATTAGCATTTATTTGTAGTTGTACCCCTTTATGTCACAGCAGATTTCTTTGCGTGAAATTCGGGCTGCTCTCCCCGGGGAGAGCGCGTCGCCACTAGTGCAGCGCCTACACATTTCTTTTTCTTTTTCCTGCATGCAACTGTATTTGGTTCCCTTTGACAGTGGCTTTTTTCTACAGAATTTTGCCAGGGTCAACCCCCTTGTTGCCGTGGGTTCTTTTACGTGCGCTAATAGTGATGTGTAACACACGCGACCTCGGTTTATCGTCTCATCCGAAAGACTAGCGCCCAGACCACCACTCAGGGTCTAATGGATGGGGGAAAAGTTTTATACAGGTAACATAAGTAGGAGACGTATGTAGGATGGCTCTTGTGCAGCTCACAGGCGCAGCATATGTTTATGACCTGCAGGCGTTTTGCAGACGACAGGTGCATACAGGGTTTAGTTTATGAAGACACATCTGTATGCAACAGGTGTCCTACGTCTTTATGAGAAGTATTTTGCAGATCACCATCTTAATAATGGCTATTCCGGGCGAGACTTGTTTATGGTGACTGCTCTGTGCATGGGCAACCAGTACACTGTGTGTTTAATTAATGCCATCAGTTTTCGTTCAGCTGAGATAAGCTGCTGCTCGAGTATGTATCATGCGTCTGCATCAGCATCATACATATTACATGCGTTTGTATTTCTGTTTTTTTTTTTTTTAGATGGTTAACAGGTGTAGTGTATGACCATGACTGAGCTATTGCTGATTTGTGGGTGTTCTTTATATTGTGATGGGTGCGTACTGATATATATATATATATATATATATATATATATATATATATATATATATATATATATATATATATATATATATATATATATATATATATATATGTGTGTGTGTGTGTGTGTGTGTGTGTGTGTGCGCACGCGCGCACTTGTGTACATATATATATATATATATATATATATATATATATATATATATATATATATATATATATATATATATATATATATATATATATATCTGTGATATTATTTTTACACGTTTACTGTTTTTATGTATGGCTTGTAACCCGCCGGAATTCTTCTCTTTTTTTGAGATAATAAAGTATTTTGAATTTGAATTTGAATTGAATTTATGTACTTGAGTCTCGTGCACTCACACACATGTTAGACACGTGCTCGACGGACACTACAGCTAGCCGAGAGGTTAAAATTTGTTCAACATAAACCCCGTTGGTCCATAAAAGTTGTGCGTTCATATCTCTGTGGCGTCTGATGAATTAAGGGTGAGGATTTTTACGATCTCCCAGGTCAACTTTAAGTGCAGACCTGCCAGTGCATTGATTTCTTTGGTGTGTATATACACATGCAGGAGATCAAATTATCATGCACTCTATAGATCCCGTAATTCATGTCAGCGTTCGATGGGTTACAAAAACACAAACATATCCAGCATAGGCTACATTCCCGAAGTTGGAATGCGGGTACTTTCATGGTGGGGGCAAAAGTCGATCACATACGCAAAATCTCACCATTGGTAAACCTCGGAGCACTAGCCAGGGAACGAAAACAAAAAAAAAAAAAAAAAAAAAAAAAATGTGCTTGTCCCTCTTTGTTTGGCTAGTGGCTCACAGGTGGTGCAGTAAAAAAAAAAAAAGACTATCGTGTATTCACTATAGCCCAGAATACATGTGTACCGTAAACTAAGCCAGTCCTGTCGTGCGAGCCCTGTATACTGATAACACCAGCAGCTCACGTGCTTCATTCATGTCTGGCGGTCGTGGGGACAATAATTATTGTCTGGAAATTAATAAAGATTTTCCTGTGGGGCATGGGGGAAGCGGGGAGGGAGGGGAGGCGGGGGGGGGGGGGGGCTGTTAATACTACACATCTATTCTTTTTTTTCCAGACGTACGCTTTGTAGCCTAAACCTCTTTCCGGTGTGTGTGTGTGTGTGTGTGTGTGTGTGTGTGTGTGTGTGTGTGTGTGTGTGTGTGTGTGTGTGTGAGTGTGTGTGTGTGTGTGTGTGAGTGTGTGTGTGTGTGTGAGTGTGTGTGTGTGTGTGTGTGTGTGTGTGTGTGTGTGTGTGTGAGTGTGTGTGTGTGTGTGTGTGTGTGTGTGTGTGAGTGTGTGTTGTGTGTGTGTGTGTGTGTGTGTGGTGTGTTCCAGTCCCTAAATTAAAAATCTATGCTGGGATGTAAATACAATTAAAACAATAATAATGAGTATGTGTGTGTGTGTGTGCGTGCGGTGTGTGTGTGTGTGTGTGTGTGGTGTGTGTGTGTTGTGTGTGTGTGCGCGCGCGCGCGCGCGCGCGCGTGCGTGCGTGCGTGCGTGCGTGTATGAATATGTGCGTGCGTGCATGGGCGTTGTGTTTATGAATATGTGCGTGCGCGTGCGTGTGTGTATGAATATGTGCGTGCGTGCGTGTGTGTGTGTATGAATATGTGCGTGCGTGCGTGTGTGTGTGTGTGCGTGCACGTGCGTGCGTGTATGAATATGTGCGTACGTGCGCGTGTGTGTGTGTGCGTGCGCGTGTGACTGACACAGGTGCAGTACGCGTCAGCAGTGGTGCGGACGTGCCTGAGGTCCAGCATTGCTCCTGCCCGCACACACGCCCTCCGCCTCCTCCTCTCCCTCCTCTCCCACCTTCCCGACCAGACAGCCGCCATCCTCACCAGGTAAAAGTAGCTGTGGATAGGACAGTCACCATCTGTCGTTGTTGTTGTTGTTGTTGTTGGGCGTTCCCTCAGCTTAAATAACACCAGGGGGGTTTAGGCTACTCAGAATGTGCGCCGCTCTGTCTCAACGGTGTCCTACCTCTGTCCGGCCCAGTGTAAAAGCTTTGGCAGTTAGCTTATTGATATAGGCTATGCGGCAAAGTCTGCATTCACATGTTGTTATGTTTTGAAAAGATATGTTATGTTATGTAAAGACTGTCTTCAGCCATAGCAAGCTCTTTGTCGTATAACAGTCTGCATTATGTAAAGATTGTCTTCAGCCATGACAAGCTCTTAGTAAACAACCTGCAGTCTTCCTTACAGGAGAAACCCTCTGAAGTGTGAGTTGAGCCTATGTCTGCCGACATGGCGAAATACTGCAAAAGTATCATACACGCTAACTGTTCATCTAGTGTGTATTTGACAGTTTCGCAGTGGTTTCCAGGTGTGATGAGTGAGTTAGAGTGCGTATTGTGGGTGCCCCTTAGTGTGTTAAGCTTTGGAACGTGCAACAACAACAGCAACAACAACAGACGACATCATTTCACTTCTTGTAGCTAGCTTATCGCACCGCCGACCACCACCAAGGCCATGACTGTCACCCCTATCACTTCCAAGACTCCCACCAGCATTCAGTTCAGCTCAAATGCAACACATTCCAGTCTCCAAAATCTGTTTGTTTGTCCGTCGTGTTCGACAATGATATCCAAAACAGCAGAGGAGGCAGCTACTATTTCAGATACTGGGCAGAAGTTTGATTATTGTGGAGATGCCTTGCCCACGGTACATTCCCACTCTCTCGGCCAAGAGAGCATAAGTTCTTTGTTATCCAAAGGCCAACTATAGCCCCCAGGGCTGCAGTACACGAGTACTGTGCAAGTCAAGGCTCCTAGTCAGAGAGTCATAGTTGGTTATTAAGGACTAAGCTGTAAAATGGAATTCCATGAGTGGGGAAGCCACTGATCAAACAGCGTCTCACTTTGTTGTTGCCCCCAGCATCAACGGTTTAATCAAGAACTGTGATAAAGCCCAGGTGCTGAAGGCATCCTCAAAATCTACACAAATGACTATACCATAATAGTTATTTTTATCTCCACAGTAGCACAACGATCGTCTTTGTGCTCATTCTTTTACCCTTAGGGTGAATATAGCAACAAGGAAGTCAATCTATAAATAACGAACATGTCAACTATCCTTTACTATCTCCATGGTAACCCCATACTTAATAATAATGTGTATTTAATATTCTTTTTACCCTTATGGCGAATATAGCAACAAGGAAGTTATTCTATAAATAAACGAAACAAAAATTGACATCTATCCTGTATTATCTCCATAGTAACACGAGGCATCATCTTCGTACTTTTCTTTTAACTCTCATGAAATAAAATTTTCAACAACAAAAAAATCGTTTCGTTCTCCTCGCCCTCCTAACAAAACTTCATTGCTTCTTTCCTGTCTGTGTCATCAGGGACGGGGCCCAAGAGTTGCTGCAGGCCCTGGGTTCGGTTCCCGGTTGATGGATGGGGTGAAGTCTTCTTTGATAGCCCAAGCCCCGGACAAAACCAAACCGCTGTGACATGACGTGACCGATTCTGAAGCATCTTTGGCTGCTGTTTATGTTCTCTTGTTTAGTAGTGTGTTTGATAGCTGGTGGGTGTTCTTGGGGTGAAATGGGGCCGGGGGGGGGGGGGGGGGGGGGGGGGGGGGGGGGAGGGGGAGGGAGTGATGTAGCAATATAATGTCATGTGATGTGCAATACAGTGAACTATGATTAGGTACGAGGAGGGGGGTGAAGGGGAGGGGAGAGGGAGTTATGCTGCAATGTGATTCTTTGTAGAGGAATAGAATATAGTGCCTTATATTCTCGTCAATGTGTATTTTGTGATATGTTGCAGTATTGCCTTGTGCTGAAAAGTACGTTGTAGTTATAGGGCAAGAGACATTTGACCGCACCGCGCTGTACTGCACGGCATAGCATTATAATCACATGAGATCACATCACATCACATCACATCACATCACATCACATTACATCACATCACATCACATTACATTACATCACACCACACCGCACCACATCCCATCACACCACATTACATCACACCACACCACATCACATTACATCACATCACATCACACCATATCATATTACATTACATCATATTACATTACATCACAAACACATCACATCACGTCACACCACATCACGTCACACCACATCACATTACATCATTTTACTTCACATCACAACACATCATAGCACATCATGTGACACTACACTACGCTACGCTACTCTACAGTACACTACAGTACACTACACTACAGTACACTACAGTACAGTACACTACAGTACAGTACAGTACAGTACAGTACAGTACAGTACAGTACACTACACTACACTACACTACACTACACTACACTACACTACACTACACTCCACTACACTACACTACACTACACTACA
>CM060316.1:108382785-108402785 GCA_030674155.1 Stramonita haemastoma
GCACTGTACTGCACTGTACTGTCTGTACTGCACTGCACTGTACTGTACTGTACTGCACTGTACTGTACTGTACTGCACTGCACTGCACTGCACTGCACTGCTCTACACTGCACTGCACTGCACTGCACTGCTCTGTACCGTACCGTACCGTACCGTATTGCACTCCACTCCACTCCACTCCACCTCTACTCTACTCTACTACTACTCTACTCTACTCTACTCTACTCTACTCTACTTACTCTACTCTACTCTACTCACTCTACTCTACTCTACTCTACTCTACTCTACTCTACTCTACTCTACTGTGGTGTGGTGTGGGTGGATGTGGACAGGAGGACTTCAGCAGTGGGCGGAGCCTGCAGACAGCCCTGGGCAGCAGCCCGCAGAGGAGCCAGGTGCTGTGCAATGCCGCCTGTCTGGTGGCCAACCTGGCCACCAGCCCTTCCGATCAGGTACACTCGGCTCCCCCACCCTCACACAGGTACAGACAGACAGACTGACAAACAGACACAACACACACAGATAGACAGACAGACACAGACATACAGACAGACAGAGAGGCAGACAGGCAGGTAGGCAGGCAGACAGACAGACAGACTCAGACAGACAGACTGACAGACACACACACACACACAGATATACAGACAGACACAGACATACAGACAGACAGATAGACAGACACACAGACAGGCATACAGACAGACACAGACATACAGACAGATCAGACAGAGACAGACAGACAGACAGACAGACCGACCGACCGACCGACCGACCGACCGACCGACCGACCGACCGACCGACAGACAGACAGACAGACAGACACACACACACACACACACACACCACACATACACACACACACACACACACACACACACACAACACACAACACACACACCACACACACACACACACACACACACACACACACACACACATAGGCAGAGAGGGAGGGAGGGAAGGAGAGAGGGGAGGGAGGGGGGAGTGAAAGAGAGGGGGGGAGGGAAGGTGAGAGATAGAGATGGAAGGGGAGAGAGAGAAGAGAGAGAGAGAGAGAGAGAGAGAGAGAGAGAGAGAGAGAGGAGAGATGAGAGAGAGAGAGAGGAGAGAGAGAGAGATGGAAGGGGGGAGAAAGTGGGGGAGAGAAAAGATAAGAGAAAGAGATTGAAGGGGGGGGGGGGGGGGGAGAGAGAGACAAGGCAAGGGAAGGCAAAGTCTTTTATTCGAGGATAATAGATAAGAAACTCATGTGCTTTTTTACATCCAGTCCCCGCCCTTTTCAGGGATACATCAAGTTAAAAATATACTAAACAATAAGACTTTACGCAGTACCAAAACAACACACAAGAATAAAGGACACTATATATGATAAGGTAATAAAATGCACTCTTTCAGAAGACAAAAAATCAGAAGTCACAATAAAAAAAATTTTGATTATGGAAAAAAAGAAAAGCGTTAGTAGATAAGGAGCAAACAAAGAAAAAAATGAAAATAAACAACCGAAAACATCAATCCACCACTATCTATCAAAAATTGTACATGTAATATAAATCATACATTTGGATAAAAGGGGATTTTTTTTTTTTTAAAGAGGAGAGAGAGAGAAGAGAGAGAGAGAGAGAGAGAGGAGGAGAGAGAGGAGAGAGGAGAGAGAGAGAGAGAGATGGGTGGTTAAAAGTGGAAGGGAAATTTTTTTGCTTGGAAGATACATTTTTCAGAAAAAAAACTTTAAAAAAAAGAGGCGGCGTCTTTATCCGAAGCTAAACGATAGAAGCCGGCCCATATACTGACCCACTGAGAGTTAACGTATGTGAGCACGTGCGCGTGTGTTTCAGCTAGTGTTTGCCTGTGATTTATGTAAATTATATTTTCAGTGTGTGTGTGGCTGTGTAGTGATAATGATAGTAAAAACGTTGATGATGATAATGATAGTGATAATGATGATAATAATGATACTACTACTACTACTATCTACTACTACTTACTACTACTACTACTACTACTACTACTACTTACTACACTACTACTGATGATACATATGTATATATATTATATATTATAAGATTATATTATGACAGTAAGCGTTGAGTACAACCTGTCAAGTAGACTCACAGCGGATGCACTTCCACAGCAGCATCATTACATCAATCCCCATGACCATGATTATCATGCAATAATATCATCATCATCATCATCATCATCTCATCATCATCATCATCATCATCATCATCATCATCATGTAACAACAGACAACGATCATAACGATGAAAGAATTTACAACACCTAATCTCATGAACACCAAAGTCTAGGTTTTTACAACAGCAGAGACAAATAAAAAATGTGTGTGTCTTCAATTTTACGTCTGTTCACTTAATGTGATATTAAGACGGGGGAGGGGGGGGGGGGGGGGGGGGGGGGTGGAGGGGGTTTGATGAGATGGAAGATGTAGCAAGATACTAATTCCAAACAATACAAAAAATAAAAAATAAAACAAGGCAAAGAAACACAAAAAGAACAACCCTCATAACAACAACAATAGCAACAAAACTATGCTAACAGCAGAACCTAAACATTTGGAATCATTCTGATTTCAAATCTGTTGCAGATGCATTGTCAAATTTTACAAAAATGAAGCTACTGGGGATCGCATCAGGGATAATGCTATCTCACACAATAGCCTTGGATTCGTAAGAACCTCGTGTAGGGACTTATTTTGAAATGATGGTAGGAACTTTTTTAAACCTGAACAGTGATACAAAACATGAATATTTGAAAGTTTTTCACCGCATATACATTGTATATTTTTTGCAAATTTTGCTCGAAAAGCATTTAGTTTCAATCTGTAGATTAGAGTAACAGTTTTTCTGGTACAAGATTTTTGATAACCGTACTGAGTACAAAGAATGTTCTCAAAATCTAGATATGAACAATTATACAGGGGATATCCAGCCTCTTCCTGTTTCTTTTTAACATGTTTCCAGCAAACATTTTGAAGCAGTGCATAACCCTCACGAATAGAAAGCGGAACATGTACGACAGTAGAACAGGAAGAATGATTTGCTGCTGAATTTGGCTACTTTGTCAACCTTTTCATTACCATAAATACCACAGTGAGATGGAACCCAGCAGAAAGTAACATTAGATCCTCTCAGAATTAAAAAGTGTACTAAATGATTGATTTCAGTTATAAAGATCCTGTCTAGCATTAGATTCTGAGTTACAAAGTGACTGTAAAACAGATCTCGAGTCAACACAGAACAAAACCTGCAAAATAGTTTTAGGGAAATCAAGCAGGAAGTACAAAGCCATTAAAACAGCTGTAAGTTCAGCTGTAAAAATGGAATGATGTTTGCTGATATAAAAGGATTTTTCAACCTTTAAAGTAGGAATAAAGAAAGCAGCCCCTGCTTCCTTATTTTCAAGAAGAGATCCATCAGTGTAAACTTTAACATGAGAAGGGTATGTGTTTTCTAGATGCACCTTTACATATGAACCAAGGATAAGCTCATTGTCCTCTTTTTTTAAAGATGAATAATTGATATCAAAATTTGCCCTCTGAAGTTCCCAATTTGGACACGGTGATAAAGGAGGTGTAGAATTTTGCCATTCTTTAATATTGATTTTTGACTCTTTGAGAAGACCGGCAGTGTAAGTACCAATTGTAGCAAGAGAAGAAATATTTTTAGCTCTTTTGGGGAAATCTGAGTCAGATCTGATTGTAGTTTCCAATGCAATATTGTTTTCAATAGTTGAACTTCTCAAAATATACTTTGAAACGGCTAGATTACGATATTCATCTAAAGGCAGTACTTTTAGTTCTCTGTATGTTCCTAAAGACAACGTATGAAATGGAACTCCCAAAGCAATACGGAAGGCTTTACAATCCAAACTTTGAATTTTGTTCAATAGATATTTAGGGGCACTGAAAAATAATTCTTGACCATATGTTAGTTTGGAACGAACCAGAGATAATGCTAAATGTTTTAAAACTAATGAATTTTGTGCCCATACTTGTCTACTGATTGCCTTTAAAATATTCAGACTTCTTCTGGCTTTGTTCAAGGTATATTCAATATGACAATGCCATGTTAACTTTGAAGTAAGTGTAATACCTAGAAACTTTATCAAAGGCTTGTAATCTAGAACTTTATCACCGATCTTAAAGACAGGAAGGTTAGGAGGATCAGCACCACTGTTAAAAAGCATCATTTGTGTCTTTTCTGTAGAAAGACTTAAGCCGTTATCTACCATATACTTATTAATCCTATCCAATTCAAGCTGATATAATTTTCTAACATAGTTTAACTGTCTTTTTGGTGTTATCTTTTTCATTGTTACTCTTTTCCACATACAAACGTCATCAGCATACTGAACAAGAACAACATTGTCCGATACAGACTTTGAGAGGTCATAAAGTAAAATATTAAATAAATAGGGTGCAATCACTGAACCTTGTGGTATACCCATTTGTAAAATTCTACTTGAGGAATAAGAATTTCCAACTTTTGCCTGGATGCTTCTTCCACTAAGAAAATTTTTCAGATAGTAATAAATAAAACCTGACAATCCAATACATTTTAGTTTATATAATAGTCTAGCATGCCAAACCTTGTCATACGCTTTGTTAATATCAAAGAAAGTGGCAAGTATATTTTTTCTGCGAGCAAATTGATGTTTAATTTGAGTAGTCAGCTTACTAGGTGGTCCATAGTTGATCTTCCTTTTCTAAATCCTGCTTGATTTACTGGGAGGATTTTATTTTTATCACAGTAATACACCAGCCTGTTCAAAATAAGTTTTTCCATTAGTTTCCCAACATGTGATGTAAGTGCCACAGGTCTATAACTACTTGTATCACTTTTTGATTTACCTTGTTTAAGTATGGGAACGATGATAGACTGCTTCCATATTAGAGGTAGTTTACCTTCTATCCAGCACTGTTGGAATAATCTATGTAGTAAAATAACCCAGTTTTTTGGTAAATGTTTCAACATTTGATTGGAAATTGCATCTACTCCTACTGAGGTTTTCTTATTGCCAAGAGATCTAATGACATCCTCAAGTTCTGGCACTGTAATCGACGCGTTTATAAATGATGTATTATCAGGAAAAGGATCTTTATACATATCTTTTGGTATTTCTTTATTTCTAAAAGCAATTTCTGACTGTGAAAGACTTGTATTGCTCATGTATTCGCAAACATATCAACAAAAGCTTCAGCCTTGTCAGAGTTAGATGGGAACTCTTTATCTTTAATTATGATTGGACAAGATGGTTGCTGTATACCATTTTTCATTTCCTTAAACTTTTTCCATACTTTCTGCAGATCCTTATGTGAAAAAAACCTCCTGCTTACAAAAGTTGGACCAGAATTCAAGTTTAACTTGTTCAATAACTTTATCACATGCTTTATTAGCTAGGTCTATCAACACAAATCATTCGTATCTTCTTCAACATCTTGCCTCAGTGAAGTATGAGATACTTATTTTTCAGTCCCTGAATGTAGATGAAAGTAACTTACCAAAGCTGCCTTCTTTTCATTATCCTCCTATTCACGAAGGAGCAGGCACTAATAATAAAATAAAGACAGCCATTTATGTACATGAAACATTGAAGTATAGCCCATGCCCCTCTCCTGTTTCAGACAATACTCAGAACATACATTCATGTGCAGTTCGAGTAAAACTAAGTGATGATCACATCGTAAATATTGTTTCTGTTTATCTGCCAAAAGGTCCACATGAAGATAACACAGATTGGGTGAGATCTATAAATCTATCAAAAGAAAAATGGATAATAGCTGGTGATTTCAATGCTCATTCTCCTTTTTGGGAGAAGGATAACTTGTATTCTATCACTAGTAAGCGATTTCTGGAGAATATTATTGATTCCTCTTTATACCTCCTTAATGACGGAAATGTTACGAGGATTTCAGATATCGCAAGTCAAAGAGCTAGTGCTATAGATCTCTCCCTTATTTCTACTCTTTTAGCTCCATATTGTACATGGGAAACCTACAGTGATTCTCTAGGTAGTGATCACTTACCTATTATCATTACGTTATATGGGAGGCCAGCACATAATGAAAAAGTCAAAGATATAATTCCAAAATATAACTACAATAAAGCAAAATGGGACCTGTTTCAATCTTTTCTAAAAGTATATGACACCAGCAGTATACAATCTGATGACATAGATACGTTTTATGACAGATTTACAAAAATAGTTTTAAGAGCTGCAGATTGTTCTGTTCCTAAATGTTCATCTGTGAAGTCTGATATACATGCAGGGAACATATGGTGGAATGAAGCCTGTGAAAATGCTGTTATAAAGAAAAAAATAGCATTCAAAACTTATTTAAAAAATAAATCACAAGATAATTATAGATTGTTGAAATAAAAATGTGTGCATGTGTGTCTGCTTATGTGCGTGTATGCGCGCGCGCGTGTAATTATGTGTATGTGTATTTGTGTGGTATACGTACGCATGCGAGTATGTGTGTACGTATGCACACGTGTATGCATACAGGCAGGTGTGCGCTTGCATATGTGTTTGTGCTTTTGTGTGTGTGTGCGTGTGCGTGTGTGTGTGTGTTTGCGTGCATGCGTGCGTGTGTGTGTGTTTGCGTGCTTGCGTGTGTGTGTGTGTTTGTCTGTCTGTGTGCGCGTGCACGTACGTGCACGCGCACAGGCAGTCGTGCATCCGCATGTGTAAGTATCTGTTTTCGGATATAGACTGAGGGTGTTCTCTGCTGCCTGTCTTCCTGCAGGGCGGGCTTCAGGAGGTGATGGAATTGGCAGGCTCCCTGCTGCAGTCAGACCCCTCAGGCACGGAGCTCCTCTGTCACCTGGTCCGCGCTCTGGCCAACTTTGCCGCCTTCAAGCAAAACGCCAACAGACTGGTGAGTGACAGAGAGAGACCAGACGCTGAGGTAGCTGTGGTAGAGACAGACAGGTAGCTGGGGTAGAGAACAGACAGACTCTTAGGTAGCTGTGGTAGAGACAGACAGACTCTTAGGTAGCTGTGGTAGAGACAGACAGACACTTAGGTAGCTGTGGTATAGACAGACACTCTTAGATAGCTGTGGTAGAGACAGACACTCTTAGATAGCTGTGGCATAGACCAGACTCTTAGGTAGCTATGGTATAGACAGACACTTAGGTAGCTATGGTATAGACAGACACAGGTAGCTATGGTATAGACAGGTAGCTATGGTATAGACAGACACTTAGGTAGCTATGGTATAGACAGACACTTAGGTAGCTATGGTATAGACAGGTAGCTATGGTATAGACAGACAGGTAGCTATGGTATAGACAGACACTTAGGTAGCTATGGTATAGACAGACACAGGTAGCTATGGTATAGACAGGTAGCTATGGTATAGACAGGTAGCTATGGTATAGACAGACACTTAGGTAGCTATGGTATAGACAGGTAGCTATGGTATAGACAGGTAGCTATGGTATAGACAGACACTTAGGTAGCTATGGTATAGACAGACACTTAGGTAGCTATGGTATAGACAGGTAGCTATGGTATAGACAGACACTTAGGTAGCTATGGTATAGACAGACACTTAGGTAGCTATGGTATAGACAGACACTTAGGTAGCTATGGTATAGACAGACACTTAGGTAGCTATGGTATAGACAGACACTTAGGTAGCTATGGTATAGACAGACACTTGGGTAGCTGTGATATAGACAGACACTTAGGTAGCTATGGTATAGACAGACACGTAGGTAGCTATGGTATAGACAGGTAGCTATGGTATAGACAGACACTTAGGTAGCTATGGTATAGACAGACACTTAGGTAGCTATGGTATAGACAGGTAGCTATGGTATAGACAGACACTTAGGTAGCTATGGTATAGACAGACACTTAGGTAGCTATGGTATAGACAGACACTTAGGTAGCTATGGTATAGACAGACACTTAGGTAGCTATGGTATAGACAGACACTTGGGTAGCTATGGTATAGACAGACACTTAGGTAGCTATGGTATAGACAGGTAGCTATGGTATAGACAGACACTTAGGTAGCTATGGTATAGACAGACACTTGGGTAGCTGTGATATAGACAGTGTCGTGGTATCTCTGAGTGCTGCTTTGTCGAATTAGGTGGTTGGTGGGTTGGTTGATTGGTTGATACGATTCACTAAATCGGAGAACTCCCGCTAGGATGCTAATATAACCCAAGAAAAGAAAGGAGAAGACAGAGTGTGACCAAAAAGGGATCCCACTTTACACTATGAAGCTTAGCTATGGCGGTGGTGATGATGGTGATGGTGATAGTTGTGCTGGTGGTGATGGTTGTGGAGGGTGGTTGGTGCTTGTGCAGAGTGGTTGTGGTAGTTATGGAGACTGGTGATGGAGTTGGTGGTGGTGGTGGTGGTGGTAGTGGTGATGGTGGCAGGGGTGAAGAGTGTGGTAGTGATGGTGGTGGTGGTGTTGATTGTGGTTGTCGTGGTAATGGAAGTGGTGATGATAGGGGTGAGGAGTGTTGTGGAAGATAGATAACACACACATTGCCTACAAGCGGAGCATGCTTTACTGATTGTCGTTCTGTAGACGTGCTATGTAGTACACACCAATGATGGCTCTGACTGATTGTCGTTCTGTAGACATGCTATATAGTACACACTAATGATGGCTCTGACTGATTGTCGTTCTGTAGACATGCTATATAGTACACACTAATGATGGCTCTGACTGATTGTAGTTATGTAGACATGCTATGTAGAACACACTAATGATGGCTGTGACTGATTGTAGTTATGTAGACATGCTATATAGTACACACCAATGATGGCTGTGACTGATTGTAGTTATGTAGACATGCTATGTAGTACACACTAATGATGGCTCTGACTGTCGTTCTGTAGACATGCTATGTAGTACACACTAATGATGGCTCCAATACCTGACTGACGTCTGGGTCTTACTCGTACTACTGATATACGACGTCCTTGGGCTGGCAAATGCAATTAGTTAATAGGAAACCTGTCCTGTGTGTCTTTTAATGAGGGCTACAGGTGATAAACGACAGGTGATAAACGACAGGTGACAAACGACCGATGACAAACGACAGGTGACAAACAACAGGTGACAAACAACAGGTGACAAACGACCGGTGACAAACGACAGGTGACAAACGACAGGTGACAAATGACCGGTGACAAACGACAGGTGACAAACGACAGGTGCCGTGTTAGATTATAATTGCTGCTCGCGTCGGCGGTAAGCTCAGTGCTTATTTATTAGAGCCGATATGCGGCTGACAGGTGCAGCGCAAATTTATTGTGACTGTTATTGTAGATGGTGGGTACGTACGTATTAATCATGGCTATTGTTTAGAGAGCAGGTGCTGAACATGTTTATCATGGCTGTTGTGAAGATGACAGCTAAGTGTAGTACACATTTACCATGGTGGTTGTTTAGATTGCAGGTGCTGTACATATTCATTACGGCAGGCGCAGTATGTTTTTGTTATGGCTGGTTTAGGTGGCAGGTGTGGTAGGTATCCATTATGTTTGTGGTGACGATAGGCATTGTACAAAGCATGAGTGCAAAACATCTTTATTTATAGTTAGTCCTCCGACAGTCATGGGGCTTAGGTCACATTTATTGGGGCTTCTGAGCAGGTGGCAAGTGCATGGGATGTTGATTTAAAAGCCATTTATTAGCATTTATTTGTAGTTGTACCACTTTATGTCACAGCAGATTTCTTTGCGTGAAATTCGGGCTGCTCTCCCCGGGGAGAGCGCGTCGCCACTAGTGCAGCGCCTACCCATTTTTTTTCCTTTTTCCTGCATGCAACTGTATTTGGTTCCCTTTGACAGTGGCTTTGACAGCTAGCCCGAGAGGTCAAAATTTGTTCAACTTCAATCCCGTTGAGTCCATAAAAGTTGTACGTTCAGATCTCTGTGGCGTCTGATGAATTAAGGGTGGAGATTTTTACGATCTCCCAGGTCAACTTCAAGTGCAGACCTGCCAATGCCTTGATTTCTTTAGTGTATATAGACACATGCAGAAGATCAAATTGCTATGCACTCTAAACATCACATAATTTATATCAATGTTCGGTGGATTACAAAAACACAAACATAACCAGCATACATCCCCGAAGTTGAAATGCGGGTACCTTCATGGTGGGAGCAAAAGTCGATCACATACGCAAAATCTCACCATTGGTAAACCTCGGAGCACTAGCCAGGGAACGAAAACAAAAAAAGAAAACAGAAAAAAAATATGTGCTTGTCCCTCTTTGTTTGGCTAGTGGCTCACAGGTGGTGCAGTAAAAAAAAAGACTATCGTGTATTCACTATAGCCCCAGAATACATGTGTACCGTAAACTAAGCCAGTCCTGTCGTGCGAGCCCTATACTGATAACAACAGCAGCTCACGTGCTTCATTCATGTCTGGCGGTCGTGGGGACAATAATTATTGTCTGGAAATTAATAAAGATTTTCCTGTGGGGCATGGGGGAAGCGGGGAGGGGGGGGAGGGGGGGGGGGGGGGGGCTGTTAATACTACACATCTATTCTTTTTTTTCCAGACGTACGCTTTGTAGCCTAAACCTCTTTCTGGTGTGTGTGTGTGTGTGTGTGTGTGTGTGTGTGTGTGTGTGTTTTGTGTGTGTGTGTGTGTGCGCGCGCGCGCGCGCGCGCGCCAGTCCCTGAAATTGGAAATCTCCGCTGGGATGTAAATACAATTAAAACAATAACAATGAGTATGTGTGTGTGCGCGTGTGCGTGCGTGCGCGGTGTGTGTGTGTGTTGTGTGTGTGTGTGAGTGCGTGTGTGCGTGCGCGTGTACATGCGTGCGTGCGTTTGTGTACGCGCGCGTGCGCGTGTGTATGAATATGTGCGTGCGCGGTGTGTGTGTGTGTGTGCGCGTGTGTGTGCGTGCGAGCGCGCACGCGTGCGTGTGTGTATGAATATGTGCGTGCGTGCGTGCGTGCGTGCGTGTGCGTGTGTGCGTGTATGTATGCGTGCATGCGCGTGTGACTGACCCAGGTGCAGTACGTGTCAGCAGTGGTGCGGACATGTCTGAGGTCCAGCATTGCTCCTGCCCGCACACACGCCCTCCGCCTCCTCCTCTCCCTCCTCTCCCACCTTCCCGACCAGACAGCCGCCATCCTCACCAGGTAAAGCTAGCTGTGGATGTGACGCTCACCATCAGTCGTTGTTGTTGTTGCGGTTGTTGTTGGGCGTCGCCCCAGCTTAAATAACACCAGGGAGGTTTTACTCAGAATGTGCGCCGCCCTGTCTCAACGGTGTCCTACCTCTGTCCGGCCCCCAAGCCAAAATCTTTGGCAGTTAGCTTATTGATATAGGCTATGCGGCAAAGTCTGCATTCACATGTTGTTATGTTTTGAAAAGATATGTTATGTTATGTAAAGACTGTCTTCAGCCATAGCAAGCTCTTTGTCGTATAACAGTCTGCATTATGTAAAGATTGTCTTCAGCCATGACAAGCTCTTAGTAAACAACCTGCAGTCTTCCTTACAGGAGAAACCCTCTGAAGTGTGAGTTGAGCCTATATCTGCCGACATGGCGAAATACTGCAAAAGTATCATACACGCAAACTGTTCATCTAGTGTGTATTTGACAGTTTCGCAGTGGTTCCCAGGTGTGATGAGTGAGTTAGAGTGCGTGTTGTGGGTGCCCCTTAGTGTGTTAAGCTTAGGAACGTGCAACAACAACAGCAACAACAACAAGACGACATCATTTCACTTCTTGTAGCTAGCTTATCGCACCGCCGACCACAAAGGCCAGGACTGTCACCCCTATCACTTCCAAGACTCCCACCAACATTCAGTTCAGCTCAAATGCAACACATTCCAGCCTCCCCAAAATCTGTTGTTTTTTGTTCGTCGTGTTCGACGATAATATCCAAAACAGTAGAGGAGGCAGCTGCTATTTCAGAAACTGGGCAGAAGTTTGATTATTGTGGAGATGCCTTGCCCACAGTACATTCCCACTCTCTCGGCCAAGAGGGTATAAGGACAGTCAGCGTTGGAGGTGTTCTCCAAAGGCCAACTAGCCCCCTGGGCTGCAGCACATAAGGACTGTGCAAGTCAAGCCTCCTAGTCAGAGTCATAGTTGGTGACTAAAGACTAAGCTGTAAAGTGGAATTCCTTGAGTGGGGAAGCCACTGATCATACAGCGTCTCACTTTGTTGTTGCCCCCAGCGTCAATGGTTTAATCAGGAACTGTGATAAAGCCCAGGTGCTGAAGGCATCCTCAAAATCTACATAAATGACAACTATTATATAACTGTTTTTATTTCCACAGTAGCACAGCGATTCTCTTTGTGCTCATTCTTTTACCCTTAGGGTGAATATAGCAACAAGGAAGTCAATCTATAAATAACGAACATGTCAACTATCCTTTACTATCTCCATGGTAACCCCATAATTAATAATACTGTGTATTTAATATTCTTTTTACCCTTATGGCGAATATAGCAACAAGGAAGTTATTCTATAAATAAACGAACCAAAAATTGACAACTATCCTGTATTATCTCTATGGTAACACGAGGCATCATCTTCGTACTTTTTCTTTTAACTCTCATGAAATAAAATTTTCAACAACAAAAAAATCGTTTCGTTCTCCTCCCCCTCCTAACAAAACTTCGTTGCTTCTTTCCTGTCTGTGTCATCAGGGACGGGGCCCAAGAGTTGCTGCAGGCCCTGGGTTCGGTTCCCGGGTTGATGGATGGGGTGAAGTCTTCTTTGATAGCCCAAGCTCCGGACAAAACCAAACCGCTGTGACATGACGTGACCGATTCTGAAGCATCTTTGGCTGCTGTTTATGTTCTCTTGTTTATTTAGTAGTGTGCGTGATAGTTGGTGGTGTTCTTGGGGTGAAATGGGGGCCAGGGGGGGGGGGGGGGAGGGGGAGGGAGTGTAGCAAAATAATGTCATGTGATGTGCAATACAGTGAACTATGATTAGGTACGAGGAGGGGGGTGAAGGGGAGGGGAGAGGGAGTTATGCCGCAATGTGATTCTTTGTAGAGGAATAGAATATAGTGCCTTATATTCTCGTCGATGTGTATTTTGTGATGTGTTGATTGCCTTGTGCTGAAAAGACGTTGTAGTTATAGGGCAAGAGACATTTGACCGCGCCGTGCTGTACTGCACGGCATAGTACCTTATCACACCACATCACATCACATCACATCCCGTCACATCACATCCCGTCACATCACATCCCGTCACATCACATCACATCATATTACATCACACCATACCACATCACAACACATCACACCACATCACATTACATCACATTACACCACATCACATTACATCACATCACGTCACACCACATCACATTACATCACATTACATCATTTTACTTCACATCACATCACATCACGCCATAGCACATCATGTGACACTACACTACACTACACTACACTACACTACACTACACTACACTACACTACACTACACTACACTACACTACACTACACTACACTACACTACACTACACTACACTACACTACACGCTGCCCCTCCCCACAATATTATATTTTATTTTCCTGCGTACAGAGCTTAACATAGGCTGTGTCAAACACGTTAATAAACATTCCAGCTCAATTCAGTTGGGTTCAGAAAAGTGCAAATAAGTATACAGACACAGTACAGTTCAGTCCAGTCTGGTACAGTTTACTAAAGTACAGGTCAGTACAGTACAAAATCAGTTCAGTGCAGTACGGTTTAATACAGTACATTTTAGTGCAGTACAGGTCAGCACAGTACAGTACAGTTCAAAGCAGTTAAGCCCAGTTCAGTTCAGGCCAGTACAGAACAGTTCCGTCCCATTCAGTTCAGAACAGTGCAGTATAGTACAAAGCAGTTCAGTTCAGTACAATACAGCTAGCTCAGTCCCTTACAGAACGGTACAGCGTAGTACAAAGCAGTTCAGTACAATACAGCTCAGTCCCCTACAGTTCAGTTCAGAACAGTGCAGTGTAGTACAAAGCAGTTCAGTTCAGTACAGTATGGCTCAGTCCCCTACAGTTCAGTTCAGAACAGTGCAGTGTAGTACAAAGCAGCTCAGATAAGTCCAGAACAGTACAGGACAGTACAGTATTATGTCAGTGCAGTACTGTACAGTTCAGTCCAGTTCAGTACTGTCCAGTTCAATCCAGTTCAGTACTGTCCAGTTGAGTAGAGTTTAGTCCAGCTCAGTACAGTTTAGTCCAGTTCAGTACAGTACAGTTCAGTACAGTTTAGTCCAGCTCAGCTCAGCTCAGCTCAGCTCAGCTCAGCTCAGCTCAGCTCAGCTCAGTACAGTACAGTACAGTACAGTACAGTACAGTACAGTACAGTACAGTACAGTACAGTACAGTACAGTACTGTGCAGTACTCTTTAGTTCAGTACAGTACTGTCCAGCACAGTTCAGTCTAGTTCTGATCAGAACAGTCCAGTATAGTACAAGGCAGTTCAGTATCGTCCAGTTCAGTATGTACAGTTAAGTATAGTACAGTTAAAGTATGTACAGTTAAGTATATTGCACTTCAATATATAACAACTTAGCACCGCACGTCACATCACACCATAGTACTGCATACTGCAATAACTGCTGTGAAGTCAATGCAATTATTCGTACAGAATCGTATAGTGCAATTATTGTGATGGTAAATCCCAGCACAGCACAATACTCGAAGAAGACAACGGTCAGCATTTCTGAAAAAAAATATTGATCGCTCAAATAAAAGGATTGTACTTTGACTGGAGAATGGAGGCTTGGAGGAAGAAACAAAAAAAACACATCATACTGGCAATACACAAACGCGCGCGCGTGTGCACGCCCGCGTGGACTGATGGCATATCAAAATATTTTTGTCGAGAAATAGCCATGTACCATTATTATTAGTTATATTAGCAGTGTTCAGTTTGGTTTTTACACCTCTTCTTTTCAATTTTTAAGAGAGAGAGAGAGAGAGAGAGAGAGAGAGAGAGAGAGAGAGAGAGAGAGAGAGAGAGAGAGAGAGAGAGAGAGAGAGAGAGAGAGAGAGAGAACTGCATTTGTGCTGAATTTGCATTGCATTTGATTTTTTTTATTGCATTCTTTCGTGGTAAATAATCCTTTTGACATGCAAGACTGACTGACTGGCTTATTCGTTTCAACTGAGAAACTTATTGATTACCAGTATACTGATCAATTAAAGGCCTTTCTGATTTTTTCATATTTATTCTTTGTAACGTAAGCTTTAAAAAGTAATCTTTGGTACACGTTGACAACGCTTACACTATAGTTGAGAGAGAGAGAGAGAGAGAGAGAGAGAGAGAGAGAGAGAGAGAGAGAGAGAGAGAGAGAGAGAGAGAGAGAGAGAGAGAGAGAGAGAGAGAGAGAGAGGTTTCAGTGCTCCAAGTAGTAACGCTGTGTGTTAGTACTGTAATTATTCTGTTCATAAATTAATGTTAGTTGCGTTTGAAAATGATTTTTGTGCAATATTGCTCTGTGGGAAAAATAAAAGAGACCACCGTAGCATTTACACTGAAGAGTGAATCAAATGATACAATAAACGCATTTAGTCATGAAAATGAATTGCAGAAAATAGAATAAAATGTGACGCTCCACCACGAAATGAGTAGCTTAGCACATATTCCACCTTTCCGCTAGAAGCCATTAAAGGCAGGTGGGGGTAAGGTTCTCGATTTTGGAATTTTGATGGATTATAAAACTATAGCACTTATTCTACTTTGCAGCGAAATATCAAGGCATACATTTGTTTCCTTTTGTCTTTAAATGTGCTTTGAAAATGGCAAAGCCCTCATTCTGACTACCTATTATGATGCTTAACTTGTCAATTTCTCATTTTGACATTTCCTGCAGTCTATCATTCAATTTGTGATAACTTTTGATAGAATTGTCAAATTTTCAATCTGTTATTTTGTATTGTATAGCTATTTTATTGCAAATTAACAACATGTTAATAACTAAAAATTGACCTCTGGTGCAATGCGACTCATTATCTGGTGGAGCGTCACAAATGTGTTCAGTGAAAAAGACAGAGACAGGGGAGAGAGAGAGAGAGAGAGAGAGAGAGAGAGAGAGAGAGAGAGAGAGAGAGAGAGAGAGAGAGAGAGAGAGAGAGACAGGCAGGCAGGCAGGCAGGCAGGCAGGCAGGCAGGCAGGCAGGCAGGCAGGCAGGCAGGCAGGCAGACGGAGACGGAAAGAGAGAGAAGAGAGAGAGAGAGAGAGAGAGAGAGAGAGAGAGAGAGAGAGAGAGAGAGAGACAGACAGACAGACAGACAGACAGACAGACAGACAGACAGACAGACAGACAGACAGACAGACAGACAGACAGACAGACGGAGACGGAAAGAGAGAGAGAGAGAGAGAGAGAGAGAGAGAGAGAGAGAGAGAGAGAGAGAGAGAGAGAGAGAGAGAGAGAGAGAGAGAGAGAATAATGTGCAGGTTTATATTCTGGTCAAAACTGCATGTGTTACGCATGCGTATCAACAACTCCCACCCATTCAGAATGTTTGAATATGAATGCACGATGATTTTGATTTTAGTTGATTTTATTTCCCGTTATTAAACGATTGACAAGTTAATCAACAGAATTGTGCTTGTTTGTTCAACGCCCGTCTCTCTGCTGTCTGTCTGTACATCTTTGTCTGTCTGTACATCTTTGTCTGTACGCATATCTCTCTACATCTATGTATGTACATATATCTCTGGATCTATCTCGTGACATATATATGTCTGTACATCTATGTCTGTACATCTATGTACACCTATCTCTGTACATCTATCTCTGTACACCTATCTCTGTCCATATATCTCTGTCCATCGATCTCTGGACATCTATGTCTGTACATCTAAGTACATCTATGTCTGTACATCCATGTCTGTATATCTATCTCTATACATCATCTCTCCGTTCATCTCTATATCTCTGTACATCTCTCTCTCTGTCTGTCTCTCTGTCTCTGTCTCTCTGTCTCTGTCTGTCTGTCTCTGCCTGTCTGTCTGTCTGTCTGTCTGTCTGTCTGTCTGTCTGTCTGTCTCTCTCTCCTTCTCTCTCTCTCTCTCCTCCTCCCTCTCTCTCTCTCTCTCTCTCTCTCTCCTCTCTCTCTCTCTCTCTCTCTCTCTCAATGCATCTATAATCTATCTCTCTGAGTTGTTTCTATCGATTGTGGTATCCCTTTGTGGCCTGCAGGGGTTTATTCATGACATTCATGGAGGGGAAGGGAAACCTTGATTTGATACACATAAACACAGGGGCGGGCACTAAATCATCCCAAACCCAGTCCCTCATGAAATACTGGTTTCCTATCATCGGCTGGACCAGCCATGGGGAAATGTAAAGAAAATCAAATGGAATGAAATGTTTCTCATCGTTTTGATTTCATTTTATTTTAGTTTTAGTTTTACTTAGTAATTCTGGAAAAAAAAAGTATCATATTATGTGGAAGTTAGGAGGTGAGGGTTTGGAGGCGGAAGGGAGAGATGGCTGTGTACATGTGTGTGTGTCTGTGTGTGTCTGTGTGTGTCTGTGTGTGTGTCTGTGTACTTGTTGTGGTACATGTTGTGTGTGTACATGTGTGTGCGCGTGCACGTGTGTGAGTGTGTGTGTGTACATGTGTGTGTGTGTGTGTGTCTGTGTGTCTGTGTGTCTGTGTGTGTGTGTAGCTTGCGAGTCTCGTGTATACAAAAGCAGCTTTCTTTTGGGATGTATACACTCCACATCAACTCCTCCGCTTTTCTGAAAAAAAAGGAAAGGAACTGTGAATGGCGTTCTGACTAAATTCTGTCATGACGTTAGCAAACAAACCGCAGAAATGCACGTAGGCACACACACACACACACACACACACACACACACACACACACACACACACACACACACACGTACACACACACGCACACACACACACACGCGCGCACGCACGCACACACACACACACACACACACACCTCTCTCTCTCTCTCTCTGTCCTCTCTCTCTCTCTCTCATCACACACACACACACACACACACACACACACACACACACACACACACACACACACACACAACACACACACACACACACGCACGCACGCACGCACACACACACACAAAAACACACGCACATACACACGCACGCACGCACGCACCACACACTCACACACACACACACACCACACACACACACACACACACACACACACACACACACACACACACACACACACACACACACACACTATACACCGATGTTTCCTATCACTTTCAGTTTCCTATGGATTTGTTTTCTCGGTTAGTTGGTTTCTTCTTCGTCTCTAGATGTCTTTCCGTCTCTGTCTCTATCCCTGTCTCTTTGTCTGTCTGTCTGTCTGTCTGTCTAATAATATATATATATATATATATAATATATATATATATAATATATATATATATATATATATATATATATATATATATATATATATATATATATATATATATATATTAATATATTATATGCTTAAGTGATAATCCGCAGTGTACGTCAGCAAGATGACGCAGCTATGTGAATAACCGACGTTTCAGCAAGCTGGTCATGTGACTCTCTCTCTCTCTCTCTCTCTCTCTCTCTCTCTTCTCTCTCTCTCTCTCTCTCTCTCTCTCTCTCTCTCTCCTCTCTCTCTCTCTCTCTCTCTCTCTCTCTCTCTTCATCTCTCTCTCTCTCTCTCTCTCTCTCTCTCTGTGTTCCCTCGCTATCTCCATCATCTGCTGTTATGATAGCTCTACCTATCTCTTTTTCTCCTTTCTCACTTTTTTTTCTACCCACATCATTTGGAATTCTGTGTGCTCGTGTTTGAATGATGACATTTTAAAGATGTTTATGACTTGTTTTCCTTCCTGATTTTTTTTGGTCTTTTCATTTTTTCATTGCTGAATTGGCTTTTGGGTTTTGACATTAACGCGTGGTTGATTTTCATTCAGATCTTTGTTTGTTTGTTTGTGTGTTTGTTTGTTTGTTGTCATCAATATTCCATGACTGAGGACTAGATCTCAGCAAAACAAACCATGATGTGTGATTTTTCCTTTTTCCTCAATCAAGAATTCATTCATTCATTCCTCTTAATCCTCATCTTCCTCCTTCTCTTCTTTTTTCTTCTTCCTCCTCCTCTTCCTCCTCCTAACCTCATGTGTATGCATTCAAATCGGTTTAGTATAGATAAACACAGGCAGACAAGATAAGATAACAGAAAGATAAAATTAGAATAGATAGATAGATAGAGATAGATAGATAGATAGTAGATATAGATAGATAGATAGTAGATAGATAGATAGATAGAATAGATAGATAGATAGATAGATAGATAGATAGATAGATAGATAGATAGATAGATAGATAGATAGATAGAAGATAGATAGATAGATAGATAGATAGATAGATAGATAGATAGATAGATAGATAGATAGATAGATAGATAGAATAGAGTAGATAGAGTAGATAGATAGATAGATAGATAGATAGATAGATAGATAGATAGATAGATAGATAGATAGTAGATAGATAGATAGATAGATAGATAATGATAGATAGATAGATAGATAGATAGATAGATAGATAGATAGATACAACTCCCAAGCAGTGGCTCTACATGTGCACTTTATCTACAGAAATACAAAAAAATGCATACATCTACATCGTGGGGTGAATCTTTGTTTCGTTGTTTTGATCATGTTTTTCGTTTATATTTTGTTTTTATCAAGTCTTTTTTTTAGTGTTGTATATCATCGTTGTCGTGGTGGTAGGGGGAGGGGTTGGGTGGGGGAGGGGAGGGAAGATTTGGGCTGGGCTTTTTCTTTCTTCTTTTTTTTTTTAGATCGTATTTCAAGACATAACGTGCACGCACATACATGCGTCACTGCGTGCGAGTTCATGCATGTGGCGGCTAAGGAGCAGAAGGCACAGGAGGTGAAATCGATCAGCTTTCGTCAGCAGGACGCGAACCAGCGACACGAACCCACAGCCAAGGCGATGA
>CM060316.1:108407785-108412785 GCA_030674155.1 Stramonita haemastoma
TATCTGTTTAATTGTTACGCCATTTAATGGTCTGTATATGAAGCAATCACCCAAACGATTTCAAGTTGTTGAAATAGTTTGTTTTGTCTTTGTATGTAGGCCTACTGGCGTGCATACGAAATCTTGGACAAGTAAAGTTTAGGGAGTCGATCATCTGTATCCAAAATATGGCCTTGGTGTAAAAAGCAAGATTTTCTTTCAGTCAGAAGACACACAACATCAACACATGAATCAGGAGTACAACCAGTTTAGTAAGCCTTAAAGAGTTGGCCACTCTAGAAAAAAAAAAAATTAGCACAAAAGTAGGCTGCAGCTAAACGTTATCATGTTATACTGTTGGAAAATAAAGTAATCACAAAACGTGTTTTGTACTGTGAAAATATCGGGAGAAGTAATTGGCACAAACCCAGGAAAACCAAACAACAAAAAAGTACATAGCCTATAAAAAAAACAAAACAACAAAAACAACAACAAACACCTTCAAAACCACACAAGGCAAAAGCGGAAAAAAAGGGAAAATGATACAAAGGAGTGGATGAATCATGACAAGCGCGACCACGCAACATTATCTTGAAACAAAAGGCCTCAGTGCCTGACTTGTATCCTAAAACATAGGGCCCATGTTCAGTGTTCAGTGTCATTTCACGCCGTTATACACAGCGTGTGATATCAGAGGGGAAACAGAGAAGGGGCGGGAAGGGGGAGGGGTGGGGGTGGGGGTTGGTCAAGAGGGGAGAGGGTCATTGTTTTACTCATAACAGCGAACAGTAAAAGGAAATTGGCATTATTGGAGTACGATGAACTGTGCGTAAAATTGTTTTTAACAACTACGTAAAAAGGCCTTTGTATAGAGGCCTGTTGGTGCTTTTTATTCATTCCTAATGTTCAATTTCAACCAGTTTTGGACGGAAGTTGGGAGAGGCTTAATCTGAGTATGCTTATTTAATTTTTTTAAACTACGTCGTCTACATGAAAATCGACTTTTGTGTTTCTGTATTTAAAAAATCGCTTGACGTAGTAATTTCAAGTTAGTTTTTGTGGCTGAAGTTGTGTGCTTAGTTACATATATATATATTTTTTTTTAGTTATCCCCCCTCCCCAGTTTGTTTCTTACGTTGCTGTGACCCATTGACCTTTTGAAGTTAAATCTGGAATCCTCCACGCTTTCCCCCCTTAGTCTTTAAATGTTTGTATCGATTTAAAATTAGACACGCACCCACCAACGTACGCTTTCATCTAAGAGAGAGAGAGAGAGAGAGAGAGAGAGAGAGAGAGAGAGAGAGAGAGAGAGAGAGAGAGAGAGAGAGAGAGAGATCAAACTTTGAACTATGACATTTTAAACCTTAAAATGGAAGTCCTACTTCCTCCCCTTTGCCCCCCCCCCCCCCCCCCTTCCCTCCGCGAATATCTTTTCCCACCTTTTCTATCATCGCCTCACTTTTTTTTCTTTTTTTTTTAATCTGATAATTGAGATTACACCTCCAGTAGTCAACGTCACCACAGAACCGAGATTGGCTGGGGAAAAAGGGAGGAGGAGGAGGAAGGGATACGCCACCATTACAACATTCTTAGTTGTCTGCCTCTCACGTGCACACACGGCGCGATCTCTATTTTTATCGTTCGTCACGTCACTGGGCATGCGTAGTAGTTGCCAAGCATTGATTTTTCTGGGGAAGGAAGGGGGTGTCATTCTCCCCCCCTTTGCCGCTTGACCCAAACTGAAAGGAAGCAGACGACAACTGCTAGGCCTAAGTGAAGACAGTGATCGTTTGGGGCGTTGGAACATGGAAGTAAATGGAACTACGGTTCTGTGGACTGAAGGGATACAAATAGTGAGTGGATATTCTGTCATCATGATGTGATTGTGAATAGAAAGTGGATGGATCGAGAACGTTGTGGTGGTTGACATTCAGGGGTTTGTTTGTTGGTTAAAAGCTTCGCAGAATCTTGACGTCTGCTCGAGACCAACATCGAGAAACTCTGAGATTTCTGGACTGGTTAGCCTACTGGTAAGTGAGAATCGTCGTGTTTTGATTGCGTTAAGTGGTGAGAGATATTATGCATGTGAATATGTTTAACTTAGCAGAATTTCTATTTTTTCTTGGCTTATCGATTGGTTGATTCCCATTCCCTAACCGTTTGCAGAAATCGGTTAAGTGGTTAAGATAAAAGGGTTAACATGGGTTAAACTGGATTAGATCTAGGTTTTGTTGCTGTTTTGTGTTGTTGTTGTATTTTGTTTTGGTATTTTAATCCTTAGAAAAGTTGTTTGCATATCGCAGCAATAAAAATTGAACCAGAGAAATCAATAATAAGAAAAATAATGGTAGATATTTGTGTACAGTAACGATTTGGCTAGATCTAGATCTAGACCACATCTATGAGAATAGGCCTAGTCTTGATCACATCTGCAGAACAGCAATAAAGGCTCTTTGCAAGGTTCGTATCAACAAGGCTGAAGTTGAAATTGTTATCCACAATAGTTTGTTTGATGGTCACAACTAAGTAGTTTTCAGCTCAAATAAGCTTTAAGTTAGGCCCAATTGATAGGCCTTTCAATCATTGCACTCCCAATGCTCAGTTGGAGCGATCGATGCATTGGGAGTGCAATGATTGAAAGCAAAAGATCAAGTGACCACTTTGCCTCCACTTTGTGTAGGCCTATTTTGTAAAACATAGTAACAAAATCTGTTTGTGGTTATCTAAGAACGTATTTCTATTTTGTGGTAATCTCAAAACATAATTCTTGCAAAATGTGGAACTTTCTTAACTTCATAACAAGACAAAACATGATTCTAAGCAAACATTTTGATTCTATTCAATGATACTTTGATAGGATCATACCAACAAATATTAGGTAACACTTGAAGAAATAAAGTTACTACTTTAACATGCGAGAATGGACTTTGAAAGTGATGGACTGGAGGCCGTATCTGTCATATACCTTCACTGTAAGATTGTTTTAATTCAGTTATCATTTTTGTTTGTAAAACTCGTTAAGCGATTTCCAGTCCACCTCAAGTGTTAGATCATCCAAGACGTCAGTATTCACATGATTGTGTCTCCATCCTCTGCCCCTTCTGCTTTTATTTTTGGGCAGAGAGGGGAAAGGGTACATACCGAGATATGTTTCGGTTGGATCTTTTAGTTACGTGCGTATAACTACTAGTCTATCATAATGATTGAGGTATCAGTTATCCATTATCCACGCTATCCATTGGTTGTTAAATATTTCCATCATTAGTATCAGCAGTTCCTTGATCATTGTTGTCTTTAAGGGTGGGGTGGGGGTGGGGTGGGGGGGGGGGCACATTGGAAGCGTTAGTCGACAATATATACTTCATACTGGTCTGTCTTCAGGCTTTTGCAGCAACACCGCCATGTCAAGGATGGTGTAATATTTGATGTTTCTGATTAAGTTCTTCATTTTCGACCCCTGTGTCTTCCTTCCTTAAATGTGCCCTGTAGAATAGTCTTGGCAAGAGAGTTAGTTATGTCATGTGATGTGACCAGGCCGCACAGCCTCCCTCTTCCAACAGCCGAAGAAATACTTTGAGAAAATATATCTGTGAGGCCCATCTTGAGTGTTGACATGTATGCTGTTCACAACGTATGGGTTATAAGACACACATGTACGGATTGGGGAGATGTCACTATAAGTACCCCCTGAACAATCTAAACTAAAGCTAAAGCTATAATAAAAGGACGAGAAGACCCACAAAAATAGGGGTGTTTAAAAGCAACATTTATCAATTTACTTTTGTTTTTGTTTTTGAGAGAGGCAAGGGGATTATCAAAATGAGCTAGCGGAGCACGCACAACAACAAATCATTTTGTCAGTTTGACAAGAGCTGAAACTGTGATTCCTTTTTTAATCGAAAAATGGTTGATCAGGCTTACAATGTACAGTGAAAGTAAACAGCTAATGACAAAAAAAATTCAGAAATAACATTCATGCTGGACAAAATGAAAGGAAAAGAACATAGTATAAACCATTAATATTTTTGCAGCGGAGAGAATGGTGAATTTGTCAAGTTGAGCTAGTATAACAACAACAATAAAGTCTCCATCCCGTCAGCGCTATAAATCATTGTCTTAAGGCTTGTATTGATCCTTGCTACTGCAGACCATACCAACTAGTCAGGAATCGATTTTGCTTCTAAAACCTGAACATGACAAAGATCTGTCTGTCCCTAGTAAATCTCCCTGCAGCTTAACACATTCCATGGATGTAGACTACGCGCGGAGAAACTAATGAAGGTGGAGAATAAGTTAGAGAGAGAGAGAGAGAGAGAGAGGAGAGAGAGAGAGAGAGAGAGAGAGAGAGAGAGAGAGAGAGAGAATCTCTATGTTGGTGTTTTCAGACGGTTCATAAACTGAGAAGGAATATTGTAGCTGTTGCTATTTTTTTGTGTTAATGCGCGATATCTAAATCCCTAGATAGATAAGCCTACAATAAAAAAGAAAAAGAAAAAAGGGGGGGGGGGGGGGGGGGGGGGGGGGGGGGAGAAATGACTATCAGACAAAAAAAAGGTTGCATCTGAGTGGTTTAGGTGACTGATCAAAAAGTGTGCCTGAAAATCAATGGCACAGGCTTATTTTGTATGGATTTGGCTTTTTTTCGCTCAAAAGTGGTCACTGAAACATAGCTATTTTCTCATAATTCAGTCAAAAAAAAGTACAGGGAAAACTTCATTGTTTCGTCTAATCTGAAAAGTTGTAGATTTTGATATTCACGTCAGTTTCTTCAAAATATTTAAATAATATTTTTTGTATATTCTCCTTCTTCTGTTCTTTTTTTCCTCACTTTTGCGTAATATCTTTCATTTTTAAAGAACCTGTTACCTGTGAACAGCTGCTATTCCAGGTAGACTCCTAGTTACAAACCTCTTCCCCCAGCTTAATTCTTTCCTCTGAACCATCCCTTAATCCAAGACACACATATATATATATATATATATATATATATATATATATATATATATATATATTATATATAT
>CM060316.1:108420285-108422785 GCA_030674155.1 Stramonita haemastoma
CCAACTTCAACATTGATGTTGCTACCCCCTACCCCAACTTCTTACTGTGTGCATGTGTGCTCTTTCTGTAGAAAGTTTTAAAAAACAAATATTTGAACGAAATAAAACATGAAAAAATAATCATGTGATTTGGAGTGATGCAGTGTGTGTGTGTGTGTGTGTGTGTGTGTGTGGTGTGTGTGTGTGGTGTGTGTGTGTGTGTGTGTGTGGTGTGTGACTGAAATTGTAACAGGCAGTTGGAAGGGAGAAAACTTGTTTAAATTTGGAAAGCTGTAGTAAAACGTTACGTGTTTGATTGGCAATTTAATGGGTGGTTTGAGTAAATTACTGTACTGTGTCATTTACATGAACAGTAAAAATAATGTTATGGTGCACTATTGAAAAGCTAATATTCGAAGAACCATTTCGTTTTTATTATAATGTGGTGTCTTTTGCATGAAATGAATTTCACTTGATGGAAAGAAATCGCAAAACATGGCTGTAATATCAATTTATAATGTAGTTTATATCATTGAACATATGTATATCTTGCGTTTTGGAATTTCAAGTTTTTATGTAAGGCGCTATCCAAATGAAGAATTGCTATTGTAGTAATCATTTGTTTTATCATTACTATCAGTGATGTAACTATCATCGTAATGATCATTGTTATTTTCATTATTACCATTACTATTATCATTATCATCACAATAGTATTATTATTGATATGATTACTATAACTACTATAATTACCATTACTACATTCTTATCACCATTATAATCGATATTGTTGTTGTTGTTGTTATTATTATTATTATTGTTAGTGTTGTTGTTGTTATTATTTTATCATTTTATCATTATTATCTTATTATTATTGTTGTTATTTTATTATTATTATTTTATTATTATTATTATTATTATTATTATTATTATTATTATTATTATTATTATTATTATCATCATCATCATCACATTATTATATTATTATTATTATTATCTATTATTATTATTATTATTATTATTGTTACTGTTGTTATTACTATTGTCATATCATCATCATCATCATCATCATCATCATCATCATCATCATCACCACCACCACCACCACCATTGTTTTAATCGCTATTGTTGTTAGTGTTGTTATCATAGTGCTTCGCATTTCGATGACCAGAAAGCGCAATGTCGGTCATGGTCTTTCCTATTGAGCCCTATGCATGTAAACATCAACAGGGCGGCCATGGAAGATGTGCACACTGGCTCTTTGAGAATGTTTTGTAGCGCAGTACAGTTTGTTTACCATTACAGATATACATGTATACGTCACACACACACACACACACACACACACACACACACACACACACACACACACACACACACACACACACACACACACACACACACACATACACACACACACGCGCGCGCGCGCGCGCGACACACACACACACACACACACACACACACACACACTGCTCGCTCAAAATTTATGAAAAATATACTGAGGATTACAAATCTGTCGATCTATAACTCGGACAGAAAAAAATCAGCAACCCACCAACCGAGAACATAAATGTACAACAGTGGCTGCTTTGATGTCACGTAAGACGCAGCTGCTGTTGATGTAATGCCTACCTACATTTCTGTATCGATATTTCTTCGTCTTGGCAAATATTGCGCCGTTCGTGCCTCTTTACAATTTTTCCGACGCTCGTCATACTATATAAATATCTGAATATATTGGGTCAGTGAGTAGGTTTGTTTACATGCTTGTTGATTCAGGCATTTCAGTTGTCATCCCAGGCTCTGTGTGTGTTCGTTTGTGTGTTCGCGTACGCACGCGTGCGTCACGTGCGTGCGTGCGTGCGTGCGTGGTGTGTGTGTGTGTGTGTGTGTGTGTGTGTGTGTGTGTGTGTGTGTGTGTGTGTGTGTGTGTGTTGTAGTGTGTGGTGTGTGGTGTGGTGGGGTGAGTGAGAGTGAGTGAAGAGAGAGAAAGAGAGAGAGAGAGAGTCTCATGCATGCATGCCATAATATTACTAATACATACATACATACATACATACATACATACATACATACATCACATACATACATACATACATAAACATACATATCATACATACATACACACACAGAGACAAAGAGACAAAAATGGGACCTGCTTTGTAGACAAAGTATGGCTTTTGTTGAGTTTTTTCTCACAGAAAGAATAGACATACTATACTTTCCCGCATATGGAGATAATTAATATTATTCTGATATATTGAGAGAGAGAGAGAAGAGGAGAGATCTGAGAGAGGAGTAGGAGAGGAGATTGAAGAGAGAGGAGAGAGAGAGAGAGGGAGAGAGAGAGTGTGTGGGTTTGTGTGTGTGTATGTGTGTGTGTTTGTGTGTGTTGTGTGTGTGTGTGTGTGTGTGTGTGTGTGTGTGTGTGTGTGTGTAGAGAGAGAGAGAGAGAGAGAGGGGGGATGGAGGGATGGAGAGAGAGAGCAATGTGCAAGGCATGTTAAAGCAGTATGCA
>CM060316.1:108427785-108435285 GCA_030674155.1 Stramonita haemastoma
GGAGCTTCAAATTTTTGTAGACATCATTTGTGATACTTTGAATATTTTCTTTCTTTTAAAAATTAGCATTGCGTTTTTGTCTTGTATTTAAACGGTACCACCATCCTCCTCTCTTCTCCCTTGACATACTTCTACTTTGTGTCTTTTGTTGTTTTGTTCCGGAAATGGGGTGTGTGTGTCTTTTTTGTGCTAAATTTTCTCCTTGGACAGAAATGCTCTCAAGAGTCTTAATTAGAATAAGAGGAATAAGAGGTTCAAAAGCAAGTCACGTGTATGTGATGGGAGTTTTGTTCCCTGCTTGTTTATTTTGCTCGTAAAATCTGTTGAGCAATATATATATTATATATATATATATATATATATATATATATATATATATATATATATATATATATATATACAGAGAAATGTCAGTATAGTATTTTTTATGAAAAATATACATAAATACATAATCAGAGAGAGAGAGGAGAGAGGGGGGGGGGGGGGAGGGGGGGGAGATGAAGGAATAATCTTTATTTTTCAAGGGTTACAGAGTAAGTATAACATACATTTTTCATCCGGCCCTTGCCCTGATTAAGGATATAGCTATAAAAAAAATAAATAAAAAAAGTTATGTAAAAGGTGATAGCAACCCCCTAACCCACAAACCACCATCACCACCAACAAGAATTTAACCTATATTGAAAAAAAAAGGACAATGTGATACATTCAACAAAACTCATTATCTCCAACTGGATACATTGCTAATTCAAACAAGGAGATATATATGTATTCACAACATATAGTCCACAGCTGACCCGAACATTAATGTCAAGACATATGCACTGAGTATAATTACGTAAATGAACTAGATTAAAATCGTAAAAAAGAGGATTAAAATACCCAACCCATTAAACACAAAAAAACCCAAAGAGAGAGAAAAAAAAGAAATTATTTTTTTTAAAAAACAACCTTAGGAGACAGCAGAGAAGATAGGAGAGGAGAGAGAGAGAGAGAGAGAGAGAGAGAGAGAGAGGAGAGAGAGAGGAGAGAGAGAGAGAGAGAGAGAGAGTGGATGTACGCTCTATACTACTCTCAGTGCAGCAGTAATGCGCAGACTCCTGTCGCCCCCTCCCTCCAATCCCGAAGAAAAGAAGCCAATGATAAACCCATGTAGTCGTCTATTCACCTACCATTTACAAGCACGCGTAGTAGCGAAGGTGCAGAAGTGGCACATGCAAAAGCTTTGTTTTGGTATAGCTTTGTTGTTGTTGCTGCTGCTCTTGCTGTTATTATTTTTTTTAGAGTGTTCATTTCAGACTAGATAAGTAGCTTCTTTGTTGTAAATCTGCCAGTTAAAGAACACTCATGAAAATACCCAGGAGACGATGCATTTTAAAGCAGAATTGTTTAAGTAAAAAAAAAAAAACAGGCCTAAAAGCACACTTTCTATTACTAAAACTCTATCCTCAAATTTGATATGAGATCCACTCCTCCCCCCCCCTCCCCTTGTATTGAATTGAAAAAAAAAAGAAGAAAAGCGGTGTCAGTTTTATCAAGTATTTTAAATGGATAATATTCCTTTGACGCCAATCTACCTAGGGGGGGGGGGGGGGGGGGGGGGGGGGAGGGGGAAGGAGGATGGTGGAGAGCAGTTTGGGATGTGGGTGGTGTGGTGTCTGTTGTGGTGTGTGTGTGTGTGTGTGTGTGTGTGTGTGTGGTGTGTGTGTGTGGTGTGTGTGTGTGTGTGTTGTGTGTGTGTGTGTGTGTGTGTGTGTGTGTGTGTGTGTGTGTGAGCGTGTTGTTGTGTGTGTGTGTGTGTGTGTGTGTGTGAGTCTGTATGTGTGTGTGTGTGTGTTTGTGATTCCTTGTGTCTACATAAGGTATATCGCGTAGTTGTGCAAGAATAATTGAGAATAATCGTTTGTACATGTCGGCGTGAAACTAATTAAATAACAAACAGAAATGACTGGGTGAAAAAAAACCCATAAAATACACATTAGATCTATATCCCACACCCATACAGACAGATTTTTCTCCTTGAGTTAACATCAGTGCAGGACTCCACTCTCCCCAAAAGTCCTTCGGATGAGACTATAAACCGAGGCCCCGTGTGCGAACGCACGCAGAGCATATGCACACAGTTAAATCCTGTTCTGCTTTTCGAAAGAGTAGGCCATTGTGTGCCGGTGGGACCAGATGACAAAATAGACAAAACTTCATACACATGGGGGCTGGATGTTTAAAAAAAAAAACAAAGAATGCTTATTCCATTACCTCGACATAAAAGAATAAATAAAATAAATAAGAAATAAAACAAGGTTGAAGATATATATATATTATATATATATTTATAAAATATATATATATATATGATATAATCATATATATTTATATAAATGAATATATATAGTTCATTTTGTATAGATATAATGATAATAAATTGTATGCAGTATTTTTTTCACGCATTCGTTCCTTTTGGTATGAATGAGCAGTATTATATTGTACATCCAATCGCCACAGAGAGAGGAGGGGGGAGGGAGGAGGGTAGTGTGCGTGCGCGCGTGCGCGCGCGCATGTTTGTGTAAGAGAGAGAGAGAGAGAGAGGAGAGAGGGAGAGAGAGAGAGAGGAGAGAGTGGTAGTGTGAGTGGTGGTGCGTGCGTGCGTGCGTGCGTGGTGTGTGCATGCGTGTGGGTGTGTGTGTGGGGTGAAGGTAATTGCTAATGTAACAAAAAAATCTTATATTCTATAGCCGGCGTTACGTTGGTTTTTCAAAATAAAAACCATCACGAAGTCGTAATTGGCTACTTTTATAGTGCAAAAACGGTCGAATATGTAAAATCTCACCATGTATAAACTTTAGAGCACTATGTGAGGATCGGGGAGGGGGGGGGTGTGCAGGGGGAAACAAACCATTACAAACCTAACCATCCTTCCAAAGGACGAAACAAATGTATGCGCAGTCTAAGGTATTTGTAAGCATATATTTTATGCTTATTTTATACAGCCTGTGTGAAAGAGGGGATAAATGAAAAAAAAATGTAAATAGGGTAAAAGGAATATTATAGTTATGATAGCAGGAAACTCTTACAGGGAAATAATACTCCAATGCATTCACCGCAAAGCAGCCGCAAACTTCAATTTATATTCAGTTGCGCACACTTGTGAGCGACAGCGCTATTGTGTCCTCATGAATATGGCTTTACTCTTCCCTTGCACAGTCAACAACCACCCTGTCTCTGGTCTGTCTGTGTGTCGTGTTGTGTTGTCTGTCTGTGTTGTCTGTCTGTGTCTCTCTCTCTGTCTCTGTCTCTGTCTCTGTCTCTCTCTCTCTCTCTCTCTCTCTCTCTCTCTCTCTCTCTCTCTCTCTCCTCTCTCTCTCTCTCTCCTCTCCTTTGGGTTTCCTAATGGTGAATCAGCCAGTGCCAAAATGCACTTTAATTATTCATCTAGCGAACAGCCGATGGGTACGTTTTATTTCTGTGGCTGTCACGCGCGCGCGGTCGTCTGTGTGTTCGTGTGTGTCGTGTTGTGTGTGTGTGTGTATGTGTGATGTGTGACAAAGGAAGTGGTCAGTGTGTGTGATGTAGGGGTGTGTGTTTGAGGATCAGGTGTGTGTGTGTACGGTGTGTGTGTGTTTTCGTGTGGTGGTGCTGTTAGTGTGGGTGTAGGTGTGTGTGTGTGGTGTGTGTGTGTGTGTAGGTGTGTGTATGTGTGTGTGTGTGTGTGTGTGTGTGTGTGTGTGTGTGTGTGTGTGTGTGTATAAAATTTATGACAGGGGTATATGTTTTTTGTTTGTTACCTTTTCAAAGTTTAAGCTTTATCATTGGAAGTATCAATTCATAGGGATGAGATGATAGTGATGGTAAAAATGAACATCTCTCCTCTCTCTCTCTCTCTCTCTCTCTCTCTCTCTCTTCTCTCTCTCTCTCTCTCTCTCTCTCTCTCTCTCTTCTCTCTCTCTCTCTCTCTCTCTGCACGTGGGGAAGGATAGCCTTGTGGTCAGAACATTGCGCTGGCAATTTGATGACCCGGGTTTGATTCCGGTCGAGGAGATTTTTCTCCTGGAGTTAACATCAGTGCTGACTCCACTCTCCCCAAAAGTCCTTTGGATGAGACTTTAACCGAGGCCCCGTGTGCGAACGCACGCAGAACAGCATGCGCACACGTTAAATCCTGTTCCGCTTTTCGTAAGAGTAGGCTATCGTGTACCGTGGGTAACAGATGACATTTACAAAACTGCATACACACGAGGACTGGATGTAAAAAAGCACAAGAGTGCTTATTCCATTATCCTCGATATAAAAGAATAAATCAATCAAATAAAAGACTAAATCTCTTTCTCTTTCTCTTTCTCTCTCTCTCTTCTCTCTCTCTCTCTCTCTCTCTCTCTCTTCTCCTCTCTCTCTCTCTCTCTCTCTCTCTCTCTCTCTCTCTCTTCTCTTCTCTCTCTGTCTCTCTCTCTCTATCTCTGTCTCTCTCTTTCTCTCTCTCTGTCTCTCTCTGTCTCTCTTTTCTGTCTCTGTCTCTCTCTCTCTCTTCCTGTCTCTCTTCTCTCCAGTCTCTTTTAAAACTTAGTAACCCTGCAGAACACAGAAAAAATCTAAAAAGCGTGTATAGGGTACTATACTAGGAAATTTGACACTGATGATTGACGAGAAAGGGGGGGGGGGAACCTAACACACAAACAAGAAAATTTGGACGTTTGTATGACAAATTCTAGAATAGAGAGTTGCCCACGAATGTGATGTGTAGCAACATTAAACTTTTATTTTTGCTGCCTTATCGTCTATGGCATACCTGCCCTGCAGTTCCCACGCCGCTCATTTTAATCTCCCCTCACTGTCATAACCAGATTTGTTATGTTGTATCATCAGGGTCGGATATCTACAAGTACAAGAAGCCCATCAACTTTAGGTCACTGCGGAGCCTCCAGGCAGAGGGGCCCTGCACTGCTGCTTGGTCACTTTGGTGTTATTTGTTCAGTGGTGCCTGCTCTGAGCTAGCATACGCAGGACAATACCTGCTAAGCCCCCTGCTGACGACAGTGTTAGCTAAGCTACAAAGCCAGGTTCAGTGAGTAGCCCATGGGATGGGACGACCACCACAAAGTCCCTACAATGACCCTCCCCCTGAACCTCCAACCCCAAAGGCTTTGATCGAAACTCACCATAGCACAGGAGTGTATTCATGAGGAAACCGGAACTGAGGTCACGATAAAACCAGAGCAACCAGTGCCACCGAATAAGAAACTTAATTTTTTTTTTTATTGCGTGATTAGCGATGATGAGGTGGGTGTAATGCAAGTGCATGTGCTTTGAGACTACTTAACAGGGCGTACTCTGGCTTTGTATTATCATATATCCCGGCGTCAGTCAGGTCCAAGGGAGACAGTACACCTGCAGTGTTGGTCAGGTAATTTGAGCTAGACTCTCTAAATCGCATCCGTAAGGTGGATGAGGCTCGACTGTAAGGTCTCACCGTCTTTCCCAATAGGACTACAGCACGCTCTTGGTTGGAGCCGGCCAAAGTCCAAAAAGATATGACTGTTATGCGATTCGAGCCCACGACCTCCCAGTCCGTGACTCAAGGCACTAACCACTGCGCCGAGGCGGCTGGTTAACATTAAACTTTGATATTGATTTGAGACAAGAAAATAGTGACGACTTCGCTCCTTGTGACCGTCGGATAGGGAAAAAATTTTGATATGGATCATGGTATAATTAATTGAAGCAAGATTCACGATTGTGACATCGCGAGCATCCGTGTTGTGATTTTTGACCCACCAAAAAAAAATAAAAAAAAAAAAAAAAAAAAAAAAAAGCTATGACTAGGGGCATTCTAGGGATATGGAAAACTTGTGGTGTTTAACATAAAAAGTCCTGAACTTGACATAGGCAAATCATGGCTTTGGGCGCTGTTAACATTAAGCTTGGCGGCTGAACATTGTAAGAGTGGGGTTGTAAACTCCTGAGGTGTGTTGAAAAGCAGCTATGACGTTCCAGTCAGTGCGAATTCCGAAGGCAGGTTGTGGAGGAAATGTTTATGCGCGGTGTTGCGAATACATGAAGCAGGACACAGAAAAGTTACAATGTGAAGTGTCTTGAACTCTTGAATGGGGACAAAATAAAAATGAGACAGGACATTGTGAAATCCTGATGTGGGACGTGAGAAAACCCTTTTGTTTGCTATTGTGAACTCATTTAGCCATTACATAAACAGTATGATATGTGAGATTGCCAGCTACTGAGGAAGGAAACGGGAAAACTATGTGCGGCATAGTGAACTTTTAGGTAAGACGTGGGTGGAAAAGGTCTGTGTGGCATTGTGAACACCCAAGGTAGGAGGAGGACATGAAAAAAGTAGGACGCATGGCACTATAAACTACAAAGGCATGACATGGAAACATTTTTGTGTGTCATTATGAACTTCTGGGGGAATATATGTATGAAATATTAGTATGTGGCATTTTATTATGAGAGTATACACAAATTATGGCGTGTGGCATTGTTAATTTCTGAAGTAAGACATGAAATAGTGTGGCTTTCTGAACACCTAAAGACAAGACATGCCCATTGTAAAGTCTTGATCAGGACATTTGAAAATGTGTGATGTTTGGTATTATGGACTCGGGAATTAGGATATGAAAGAATGGCGTTGTTTAAAACTTTGTAGTCCTGAGTAGGATATATAGAAATTTGTACGTTCTAGAGGTAGGATGTGGGAACATTATGATGTGTGGCAATGTGAGCTCCTGACATAGGACAAGGGATTATTATGATGTGTTGCAGTGTGAACTCCCAAGGTAGAACAAGGCAATATTGGAATGAGTGGCAGTGTGAACTCCTGATTTTGGACAAGGGATTTTTATGCTACTGGCAGCGTTAATTTCTAAGATAGGACACAGGAGTATTAGGATGTGTGGAAGTGTGAACTCCCAAGGTAGGACAATGGAATGTTAGGATGTGTGACAGTGTAAACTCCAAGGTAGGACAATGGAATGTTAGGATGTGTGACAGTGTAAACTCCAAGGTAGGACAATGGAATGTTAGGATGTGTGACAGTGTAAACTCCAAGGTAGGACAATGGAATGTTGTTAGGATGTGTGGACAATTGTAAATCCTAAGGTAGGACAAAGGTATATTAGTATTGTGTTGGAAGTGTGAACACTCGAAGTAGGACAAAGGAATAGTAGGATGTGTGGAAGTGTGAACTCTCGAAGTAGGACAGTGGGATATCAGGATGTCTGTCTCCCAAGGTTGGACATCTCCCAAGGTAGAACAAGGGAGTTTTATGCTATCTGGCATTGTGAACTCCCCAGGTAAAACATGGAAAATCGTGTGTGGCATTGTGACATGGTCTGCTTATTTATCGCTTATTGTGGCCAAATATTGTGAAGACAGCTGTCACAATTTGTATGTGCATTATATATCTAGACAGGAATTGAATCAGGTTCCTTGTTGTCCTGGCACAATTATGAATGTACTTGCTATGTGACAAAATTAGAACACAACGCTGTT
>CM060316.1:108437785-108447785 GCA_030674155.1 Stramonita haemastoma
TCGTCTTCATTCTTATCGTGCGTCTTCACATTCATCCTTTTCATCTTTTTTTCTATTTCTTCCTCTTCCCTCTAACCCCTGCTCTTCCGGGTTGTCTTTCTTCCTTGTCTTTTCCCTCTTTCGTTTTTCCTTCTTCCTGTATTTCTTCCCCCCCCCCCCCCTTCTTTCCTTTTTAAGCCCAGTTGTTTTTTGTTTTTTATTTGAAATGAAAATTGTTCATCTTCTGTCTTATTTACTTTATTTTTCCATTGCCTGTAACACCAAGATCACTGTTTTGAACTCCAGGGAGGTCTTTCCATGAGACTTGTGGTCTGAAAAAAAAAGCGTGGTCATCGAATCTTTCCCACCGGTTATTTTTCATCATAGTCTCCCACCAACAACACACACTTATTCCAGTGGCTCTATGGTGCCTCGATTCCGGTTGGATAGGATGCAGTTGTTTGTACCTTAAAATGGCTACCTTTCCACACCTTTTATGACCTCGTTGTTAGTTGCTAAACATCAACAAGCCAGATTTTAAGAAAAAAATGGGAGAACATGTGAAAGTCAAAGAAGGCCATATCTATTATCAGAAGAACAGTTTGCTGGTGGCACCTTTAATTCATATAGATAAGATTTTTAGCTAGATGAGGATGACTGGTCGGAATTGGTCCCTGAGATCACCTTGTTTTTCACATTAAAATTGAAACTATGTCGCCTCATTTGGCATACTAACAACTTTTGTTGAAGACATTTACCAAAAATAGTATATCATGTTTTGGATCTGATCAATACTGTGAGTTTTTTTTTAGGGATCAGTGTTGTTGCGGGTTTTTTTTTTCCCAATTTTATTGTAGATTGTTATTTATGTGGTTCTACCACAGCGTGGTGGTCACTCTGGTGGTACCTCTTATGACTGGCTATAGTTTTGAGACGAGGCACTACGAACGTTTTGATGTTTAGATAGCTAGACAATTCCATTGTGACCTTTAATCCCAAATGAAATCAGAGCTCTCATATGACCTACGTTATTGATAGGGCCATAGCCATCCTAGCTGCCTGACTGACAGACTGTTTAACTAACTGATTGATTGGTTGGTTGATTGATTGATCGATCCAGCCATGCCCCGTATACGGAGCTTCAGGTGTCGGAGCCAGATGCTCCCCCCTTGCTGAGCAAGTCCCGAACCTTGCTGATGAACTTCACCCAGTTTGGGCTCAACTTCATGGTGCTGCTGCTCAGTGTCGTCGGTAAGTGCACAGGCTGCTGGTGTGGTGCTCACAGAGTGGCTGTGTTTGAAGAGAGGCTTTTGTTGTGTATTCGTATGAGAGAGAGAGAGAGAGAGAGAGAGAGAGAGAGAGAGAGAGAGAGAGAGAGAGAGAGAGAGAGAGAGAGAGAGAGAACACTATATCTGTCAATGCATGCGATCACACACACACACACACACACGCACGCACGCACACACACATATGCACATATTCTCTCTCTCTCACTCACTCTCTCTCTCTCTCTCTCACACACACACACATGCACATATTCTCTCTCCCACCCCCACCCCCCTCTCTATCCCCCCCTCTCTCTCTCTCTCCACACACACACACACACACACACACACACACACACAACACACACACACACACACACACACACACACACACACACACACACACACACAACACACATTTAGTTGTTTGTGATTCTGTGTGCTCTCCCCACCTCCTCCGTATGCGTATCTCCCATTTAAACTCCATGTATTAGATTTATCAATTAAAAAATTAATTAATATTTCCACGCAGGTTCCCATTGTGTATCAACACGTTTTTGTTAAAGTTCTAGGGATCACATTTCGCGGCTAGGAGAAGAATGTCATTGTAATTCTACCTTAATTAAAAGGAGTACGGCTTTCAAACAATTTTTGGCAATGTTCATTCTATCAAATAGACAGCTCTGATTTAAAAATTAAATTTTTAAAAAGCATCTTCTTGGGAAAAAAAGGGCGGGGGACACAAAAAATGCCAGTTTAATCACGAATAGAAAAAGACATGATAACAGCTTTTGAACAGGAGCTTATATTGTTAGCTTGTAAAAAAAAATTGCAGAACAGGCCACATAATAACAGTAATTACAGGCTAAAGAATGAAGAGAAAAGTTGGGGAGTTGCAAAGCAAATTCAAACAACACAAATTTCGAGAAAAAAAAATCATGGAAAGAGGAAGATAAGTGGTCCGTGTTGTTATCATTTTCCGAAAGTTTTGGAACAAATGAATAGTTGACTGTAATTCTTCGTAAGGTAAATTGTAAATTGTCAAAAAAAATTGGATTTTGTTTTAGAGGGGTGACAGCCTTGATATGGCCTCCTCGGTTTACCGAGTTGTAGCCATTCTGTTTGACTAATTAATGAAAGCAGAAAGCTGGCAGTAAGAACACGCGTGGAACTGTTCATCAAGAGTACAACCAAACAAGTGATCTTGCTCTTACGGTAGCTTTCAACTTCACTATCCTGATTGAATTAGCAGCCTTTTGTAGTATAGTCTTTATGTTGACACTTATGTTGATGGGTAGGGGATAACTCAGTGGTCAGAGCACTCGCTTTCCCCAGCCATTGGTAAGCAGCATCGAGCATGGTTACCAACTGGATGGGTGACCGTTTGCGCGCCTTGGCTTCATCACAGTCCCCCCGTTCACCCAACTATAAATGGGTACCTGCCCCCTTTAGGGTCAGGGAAGATAAAACAGCGAGGGAGAGATGGGCGCCACCCTCAATATGCTGGCCCCTAGAGAAGCTTAGGTCTCTGGTGCCTCGCTCCCCTACGACCACATAGCTTATGGGACACCTTTACCTTTTTTAGCTTTTTAAAAATTTATCTATTTTTACCTTTTTATGTTGACAGCTTGGTTTAGTTTTTCAGGCTGGCTTGGGTAAACACTGGTCTGTAATCATGATACCAGTTCAGAAAAATGAAACACTCTTTGCGCCAACAGTTACAATTTAAACTGGGTTGGTGTGGCATTGTACAAATTGGGTTTTAAGACTGACACAGCTGCACTAAAAAGCACCAGATAACTTTTCTGCTTAGTTGTTTGTTTTAAAGTGCCATTAATGTGAGAGCGGTGCTGGTTTAGAATAAAATCCGTTTTGTCTTTGCCAGTGGTTCCTGCTCAAATAGAAGCTCTGGTGGGCAGTGGGTCCAAAGGCAGCTGTCTAGGAGGTCTTGTGGCCGGGGGTGCAGGTAGGTTTGTCGACTTTTTGATTTGTTCTTTTAATAGTTATGTGTATCACGTTTTATGTTGCATTGTGATTGTGCTGCATCAATAGAATGTCATGTCGTTTACCTTTCTTTCCATTACGGTGACATTTTCCTTGTAGAACCTGCCCTGAGAATAGTTGTCCATAGCAAAAACAACGACAAAAAACCCACACAAAAACTACCAAAATAAGCCAGTTTCTAATTTATGTGTCTCACTGTGTCTTTCTGTCCACCAGTCTGTATCTTTGCCCTCTCTGTTTCCACAAAGACTATTTTCCTTGGTCCCTCTGTCTCACTTTCTATCAGACTGTGTGTCTCTGCCTCTCTGTCTCATTCTCTCTCTCTCTCTCTCTCTCTCTCTCTCTCTCTCTCTCTCTCTCTCTCTCTCTCTCTCTCTCTCTCTCTCTCTCTCTCTCTCTCTCTCTCTCTCTCTCTCCCGTTTTTGTTTTGTGTTGTGTGTGTGTGTGTGTGTGTGTGTGTGTGTGTGTGTGTGTGTGTGTGTGTGTGTGTGTGTGTGTGTGTGCGTGCTGTGTGCGTGCGTGCGTGGCGTGCGTGCGTGCGTGATTATCTCACTGTCTGTCTATCTGCCTGTGTCTTACTCAAAATCTCAGTGTCTTCGTGCAGCTGTGACCTTCATAGTCAGTCCAGTGATCGGCATGGTGAGCGACCGACTGAAGAGCAAGATGGGCAGACGACGACCTGTCATGCTCGTGGGCACAGTGGTCATCTGGTCAGTGTTGGTCTTAGTCTTCTCTGCAGTGTTGGTCTTAGTCCTCTCTGCTGGGGATATTGTACTGTCCCAGCGCTCATCGTCTTCATAATCATAGGCTTTTACTTGATTTTTGGGTATGCTTGCGTCACCCATACCTTCTGTTAAGCTGGCCTATTCTTTACTTTTCTTTTTTTTTTGTTTAGGAAGATGGGTGGGTTTTAAGCCAATGCACAAGGTGTTAATGCATGCGTTCGTAAATTTGGACCGCAGTAAATAGTGTCATCCGAACGACTGTCGAGGAATGGTGTCAGAGGTATTGTTAAATCAGTGTAAAATGCCCTGTAATATTCGACAGAGCAGAGACACGAACCTGCGCTCTCAGATAACCCCGAATCAAGGGTCGGAGTTTCTAACCGCGGGCTCTCTGCTCCGAAGAGTCTAGTCTGTCTTCGTGGCTACTTGCATAATTTTGGGTCTCCATGTGCTGGTTTAGAAATCATTGTATTTTCTTTCAAGATTGAAATGTAGTTACTGGGTGGCTGACTGCTGGTTAAGTAGCATTCCTTAAAATGTTAAATGAATGATTCATATGTAAGCAATAATGTGTTGGGTTTTGGTTTTTTTTTTAGTTGTGATTATTAGCCACAGTCGAGTTGACTTCCGTGATAGAGAAGTTTGGTTTTCAACTATATTATCTAATACTATGTTGTTTTGCTTTGAGTCATACTGTACATTGTGTTTCATCGTATGATTATCAACTGTTTTAATATTGAATTTTATCATTTTGTTTTGGTGTTGTATTGTTGCAACATATTTCTCTGTTAAAAATTCAATCGCTGCACTTCCAGGATGAACATATTGTCAGTGTAATGTGCACCATTGATTTTATCTTTATTTTTTCCTAGTATTTTTTTTTCTCCCTTGTTATAACTGACACGGATGCGAATCTTCTATACTTCTGTTCTCTGCACTGATTGCCGATGTATGTTGGCAGTATTTGATTACCATCTTTGTGGAGGCGTGGAACAAAATGTTTTACTGATCAGTGTGTGTGTGCGTAAGAGTGTGTGTGTGTGTGTGTGTGTGTGTGTATGTGTGTGTGTGTGTGTGTGTGTGTGTGTGCGTGCGTGCGTGCGTGCGTGCGCACGTGTGTGCGTGCGTGCGTGTGCGCGTGTACTATTCATGTACTGTTATGCAAAAACAGTCACTTGATGTATCGATTGTTGATTAATTAATCCAAGCATATGAATAAGAAGTCTCTGCAAGTAGCTTCAGCGTAAAACAAATAGACGCACTTGAATAAATACTTTATTTAAGAGAGTTGTGATACTTCTGATATTTTTTTTTTATCAAACAAATTGCTTGTCTGTTTGGGTTTTGGTAATGAGCTCATGAATAAAGCAGTTTTATTTGATACTACGTTGCAGTGCTGGTCTTCTTGGGATGGCATTCAGCTCTCCGAGAATAACAATGTAAGTGTGTTTCGTTTTTTGGTTTCTTTTTCTTTTTTTTTTTCTTTTTTTTTTACAAATCTATCTGTGTGAGCAATGTATGCGTGTGCCTATGTGTGTGTGTAAGACAACTCATTAGACACAGGTATTGTGTGTGTGTGTGTGTGTGTGTGTGTGTGTGTGTGTGTGTGTGTGTGTGTGTGTGTGTGTGTGTGTGTGCGCTCGCGCTTGTGTGTGTGTGTGTGTGTATGTGTGTGTGTGTGTGCGCGCGCTTGTGTGTGCGTGTGTGTAACTTGAAGCCAGTGGTTTCTCGCCCCGCAGCACCAGGTAAATGATTGATCCGGGGAAGTAAGCGAAGGCACAGTCGTATCCGTGAGCTTTCATGCGAAAGATACCTGGTCAAAATGATCGGCCAGATTATACAGTCTCTTTAAAATGATCAGCTTATACAGCTACAGCTAGCTCAAATGGCAGGCAATATTCAGGTTTTATTCCCCTGCGCTAGTCATTTATTTACCTGAATGGTTTGCTGGTGGGAAAAAAGTTTAAAGCAACGAAGCTGTGACTTCTTTGTAAAATTGTTTGTAGAAACAATATATCCCTTGTTTCTTTCTTCTTTTTTTTATTTATTGATCTCATATCTGTTTTGGTCTTCAAGTGCATAGTCAAACTAAATTTTGATCTGATTAGTTTGTATGACTGCACAACATCATGTGTAAGACTATTTACAAGAGGGCACACACGAACCCACATGTATTGTATAGACAGATACTGACAGGCAGCCTGGTTTGAATTGACTGAAATTCTCCCCCTTGCCAAACAGAAGCACATCCCAGACAGCCAACATCACGGGTCCGAATTCGACAAACAATACCAGCCACCATGTGAGTACCACACACTCATAATTCATTCATTCTTTCGCTCATTTGTTCATTCATTTGTTTGTTTAATCGTTAATCCTTTATTTCTTCATCTGTTTGTTCATTCGTTTTTGACGGTCTTTTACGTGCTGTTGATTGAGTTTTCAATGTCCTGATTTTATAAATATTTCATTTATTTGTTATTTTCCAACACTTTCCGGAACAGGGCAGCACAGAAAGACTTTAGGGTAGCACAGCATGACTTGTTGTTGCTGCTTTGTTTTGTTAGCTGTTGTGTGTGTGTGTGTGTGTGTGTGTGTGTGTGTGTGTGTGTGTGTGCGTGCGTGCGTTTCGTGCGTGCGTGCGTGCGTGCGTGCGTGCGTGCGTGCGTGCGTGCGTGCGTTTGTCCTACCTGAATCAGGAATACGTTGACGCATGAGGATATTTGCATTGCAAGTCAAATAAATCAAGTCAAGTCACATAAACTTCATTGTTCTAGACAAAATTGCCTCAGTAGTCAAGAGGAATCACAGCACAAATGTTCAAGTAATGCACTGTGGTACATTTGTGTTCCTTACAACAGTTAGCAGATATTTTCTAAAAGAAATGAAAAGTACAGAAAGGTGCTAATGTTCAAGGACATTGGCTACAACAAATTCTTGAAAATATTTACGGCAAGAAACGGTTTATCAGCATGAGCTGTGCATTCATAGATGGTTGTCAGAAAGTGAATGTAAGAATATTACTCACAAAATCTAAATTATTTCATTTCTTAATGTTTTTGAATTCTCTTTGAACAACAATAGATTAAGACATGTAGATGTGTACATACACGGCAATGCAAATCAATTTTCATAACAAACAGCGATATTTTTGTCACTTCATCTTCGGTTTTTCCCTCCTACCTCTGTCCCAATCAGCAAAACATCTACTGCCACCCATACTCCAACACCACCATCTCCTCCCCCTATCCCTCCTTCCGCACACATTTTTGACTGAATTCGTGGGCTGTCAATATCCATCCTTTCCCCTCTCCTAATTTCGAAGATTTGGCACATGGTGCATAAGCGAACGTGTATTGACATTTCTTTCGAGATTTTCTATGCTTTCTTTTATTTTATCTTATTGTGTTATATGATTTGGTTGAAAATTGAAGTATGTGCGACTGATTTGATTTTGACCTCTTTGGACCACAATTTTCTCAGTTACAGTTCCATGGATCTCTTAATTGAGTTTCTCGACACCTTTGATATCTCCACCGATATATATATATCGATCAGTGAGACTTAGTTAAAGTTAAAGTCTGTCCCGAGCCTAAGGCTCATCAGCCGGTGCTTAACCCGGTTCTGTGGCGTTAAGCGACTGAGAGTCATAGACTCCCTCCTGGATAGGACGCCAGTCTATCGCAGGGTTAACCCCCAACACAAGGTTGGTACCCCTTTTACACCTGGGTGGGGTGAGAAAATAGCCGTAAAGTGCCTTTTCCAAGGGCACAACGCCATAGCCGGAAGCTGGGATCGAACCCGCAACCTTTAGATTACGAGTCCAACGCACTAACCACTAGACTACAGCGGCGGCTCAGTGAGACTTAGTAACAGGAAAATTTTTGTCTTTGAAATTTATCAAAGCCATCTTTTTTTTAAAATTTTACTTTGAATTTGCTTTATTTGAATTGATTTTTCTGTTGATTTGATAAAATGCAAAAATTCACGTGACCACATTAGAGTGGGTAGGTGGTGGGTGTGTGGGTTAGGGATTTTTTTTGTATTACTATCATTATTATTTCTTTCGTTTGTTGATCAATATTTCACTGATTTCACTTGTCAGTGCTACCGAGATCTGGTGGCTAAACGGTGCGAGCCCTTCCGAAACAGCAGCGTCAGCACTGAGGACTTTGCCTCCAGCAGCAGTGGAAACCATCCCGGAGGGGCTCTGTTGCCTAGGAAACCTCTCCCGGGGTCTCCCCCGGGGGCTATTGTAGAGAGCGACACCCCGGGAAATCTTGGTAAGGGGCAGGACTCAAGCACTTGGGCACGCATCTATCTTCATTTTTTCCTACACTTACGGAGAAACGAACGCGGTCAGGCACGGATATGCATAACAACCACACGTTAGCAGGCTCGTTCGCACGGCAAACGCGCGTGTGCATGCAATCCATGTCCAGTCATATTGTTTATAGCCCCGCCGACCGCTGAGGCTTTATCGAGGCTGTCAAAGACCGCGCATACATGCACACACATACGCATACAAACTTGTGCGTGTACGTAGTCTGTCTGCCTGTCTGTCTGTCTGTCTGTCTGTGTGTCAGTCTGTCACAACCAATCTCTGTCTCCGTCTCTTTTTCTCTCTCTCTCTTGCTGACAGGCTCACGCATGCGCACGCACAATCTTTCATGTACATCTCGGCCTCTCTCCGTCCACCATCTGCCTCCTCCTCCTCCTTTTCTTCCTCTCTAATCTTGTCAGATCATCACCTTTGGCTGTTATTTGTTCCAGCGTGAATTTGGATGTGTAGCCGTTACAATAAGGCAAAGCCGTCTTTATGCTCAAAATGCCATCTAGAAGAGCCCCTCTCTCATTGGCAAGGAGTAATCGGCCTTTTCCGTCTAGACCAGTGCATGCCGCATTGGCCCCCTGAATTGATCCCATCTTTTGAGAGTTGCCTAGAGATGGAATACCATCCTGGTAAACGTCAGGATGATTCTGGTCTGATCGTTGTTTAATCAAGCGGAAATATCGTGCGCATTTGTTGGTTGAATGATTTTGGTCATGTATAATCCACACAAAAAAATGTCACATGTTTATGTTTTTTTCTTTTTTGTGTGTGTGCTTTCGGTTGTCTTTGGTCTGTTTCTTGTCTCCTTGTCAGTTATCTTTTTGTCCTGTCTATCTGTCTGTCTTTTGTTTGTCTTTGGCTCTTGCCTCTCTGTATCTGTGTTTCTGTTTATCTTTGACTCTTGTCTCTATGTATCTGCCTGTTTGTTTGTCTCTGTCTCTGTCTCTGTCTTTGTCTTTGTCTCTGTCTGTCTGTCTGTCTGTCTCTGTCTGTCTCTGTCTGTCTCTGTCTGTCTGTCTGTCTGTCTGTCTGTCTGTCTGTCTGTCTGTCCTCTCTCTCCTCTCTCTCTCTCTCTCTCTCTCTCTCTCCTCTCTCTCTCTCTCTCTCTCTCTCTCTCTTTCGTCTGCTTCTTACTTCTTGTCAAGTCTTCACCTTGATCTTTTTTTGGTGTCCACACGAATTTGAGTGTTATGCCATTAAAAGCTGAAACAATACTACAGCACAGCCATCTTTATGTTCAAAAAGTCATCGGGGAGAGCTCCTCTCTCTCATTTTCAAGGAATAATCGCCATCTTGTCTAGACCAATTCCGCGTTGGCCTCGAATTGATCACATATTCTGGAGTTCTTCTACAGAATGCGATTCTGGGTAAACCTGATGGGGGTGCCAGCCTGATCGTATTTTAATGGAAAGTAAAATCAGCTTACATTTTACTGACAGTTTAGCATAGCTTCATCCTGAAAGTGTGCCACATGTTCACGGGTTTTACATCTTGCTCTCTGATCTGTTGTGTTGCTCTGTTTCTTTTTTTCTTGTTTTGGGTTGGGTGGTTTGGGTGTTTTTTTTCCCGCCACTCCGTCTAGACTATAGACTAAGCTGCTTTGGCTGCGACTTGATCTCATATTCTGGTAGGTGTCTGTATAATGCAAACTAACACGCTTGATGATGATCGTGATACTAGTCTGATCGTCTTTT
>CM060316.1:108452785-108477785 GCA_030674155.1 Stramonita haemastoma
GTGATGAGAGCTCTTCCAGAGTGGTATAGTGATGAGAGCTCTTCCAGAGTGGTATAGTGATGAGAGCTATTCCAGAGTGGTATAGTGATGAGAGCTCTTCCAGAGTGGTATAGTGATGAGAGCTATTCCAGAGTGGTATAGTGATGAGAGCTCTTCCAGAGTGGTATAGTGATGAGAGCTCTTCCGAGTGGTATAGTGATGAGAGCTATTCCAGAGTGGTATAGTGATGAGAGCTATTCCAGAGTGGTATAGTGATGAGAGCTCTTCCAGAGTGGTATAGTGATGAGAGCTCTTCCAGAGTGGTATAGTGATGAGAGCTCTTCCAGAGTGGTATAGTGATGAGAGCTCTTCCAGAGTGGTATAGTGATGAGAGCTCTTCCAGAGTGGTATAGTGATGAGAGCTCTTCCAGAGTGGTATAGTGATGAGAGCTCTTCCCGAGTGGTATAGTGATGAGAGCTATTCCAGAGTGGTATAGTGATGAGAGCTCTTCCAGAGTGGTATAGTGATGAGAGCTCTTCCCGAGTGGTATAGTGATGAGAGCTCTTCCAGAGTGGTATAGTGATGAGAGCTCTTCCCGAGTGGTATAGTGATGAGAGCTCTTCCAGAGTGGTATAGTGATGAGAGCTCTTCCCGAGTGGTATAGTGATGAGAGCTCTTCCAGAGTGGTATAGTGATGAGAGCTCTTCCCGAGTGGTATAGGGATGAGAGCTATTCCAGAGTAGTGAGGATAGATGTGTCCTGCACTCATTCACTGCCCCCTGTGTGCAGCATGTGGGCGTGCTGAGTGTGTACGGCATGATCATCGTCATTCTCATCGTCTGTGTCTGCGTCACCGTCTTCTCCACAGCAGAGCCCCAAGGATCCAGAGAAGTGTCGCAGAAAGACACCTTAGGTGGGAACCCACCGGGCAAAGAGACAGAGAGGGAGAGAGAGAGAGAGAGGGGAGGAGAGAGAGAGAGAGAGAGAGAGAGAGAGAGAGAGAGAGAGAGAGAGAGAGAGAGAGAGAGAGAGAGAGAGAGAGAGAGTGTGTGTGATTGAGTGTGTGTGTGTGTGTGTGTGTGTGTGTGGCGTGTGCGTGCGCGTGTGTTGTGTAAGCAGGAAGGGGGAGGGGGGGGGGTCGCGGGTAGAGTGTGGAATAAGCACAGATATGTAACGTGAGAAAGACAACTTCAAGTGATTAGCACTTTCAAAGGCCTTTGTGCAAACAGTTAAAACTCCTAATAAGGCCAAACACACGCGTACGCACGCACGCACACGCGCATACACACACACACACGCACACACGCACGCATATGCGCATACACACACATGCACGCACGCACGCACGCACGCACCCAGGCGATGTTCTGATATCAACAATTAGAGTGTAGTTCATGTTACGGTAATCAATAGACCTGGGTTTTAATGAACACCTGAGTCGTTCTGTCGTTACAGGTTGCCGTGTCGTTTTCTCCAGTTTTTGGAGTCCTTTAAAAGGTAAGCAGCAAATGCAGGAGTGTTTGCTATGTTTCTCTCTTAATAAAATTCTGTTTGATATTAGTTAAAATAGGCAATATCATTATGCCATAGTTAGTGAAGAATGTGAACAGGAGAAGTGATAATCCAAATTTCTCATTATGATTTGATAATCTTTTTTTTTCAGAGGTATGAAATCATCTATTGGTATTCCCCAGCGGAGATGCTCGGGGCCTGTTAGTATAAATAGCATTCCCACTTTCTGGAAATTCTGTGCTAGGAATTCTCTTTTTTTTTATCCTTCTCATTGTTTCCGTCTTGTTCCTTTCTTTTCTTCCTGCCACCTGTTCCTTATCTTTTTTTCTGCCTCCTTGGTCCGTTCTTCTGCCTTTTCCCCCCGTAAAGACTTAAAAGATAATAATTATCTCCAACACCGTTCGGGTGTGCTGTGTGTGTGTGTGTGTGTGTGTGTGTGTGTGTGTGTGTGTGTGTGTGTGTGTGTGATTTACTCTTTTATTGATTTATTCTTTTATATCGAGGATAATGAAACAAGCACTCTTGTGCTTTTTTACATCCAGTTCCCGTGTGTATGCAGTTTTGTAAATGTCATCTGTTCCCACCGGCACACGATGGCCTACTCTTACGAAAAGCGGAACAGGATTTAACGTGTGCGCAAGATGTTCTGCGTGCGTTTGCACTCGAGGCCTCGGTTTAAAGTCTCATCCGAAGGACTTTGGGAGAGAGTGGAGTCAGCACTGATGTTAACTCCAGGAGAAAAATCTCGACCGGACTCGAACCCGGGTCGTCAAATTGCCAGCGCAATGTTCTGACCACTAGTGTGTGTGTGTGTGTGTGTGTGTGTGTGTGTGTGTGTGTGTGTGTGTGTGTGTGTGTGTGTGTGAAGAATTCAACTTGATGTTTTCTCTATTACAGAGCATGACTTTAGGTGGGTGTTTATAACGAGGTTCCTGATGCAGCAAGGCGTGGCCACCATCATTGGGTCAGTATCACAACCATACACGTACACTCGCACGCGTCTTTTGCAAGCATACACGTATGCGGTATTCTGGCAGGCACATAATTATGCACACTATTAAGAACATGCACGCACGTACACATATACAGAGAGAGAGGAGAGAGAGAGAGAGAGAGAGAGGAGAGAGAGAGAGAGAGAGAGAGAGAGAGAGAGAGAGAGAGAGAGAGAAACTACCCTTACAGCTAGCTGAAACTGAAAACCTGCAATTCCATCTTCGGCTCAGTGAAAGTATTTGCTGTTAAGTAGTGTGCACCAGAAAGCTTTTTTGCAAAAAAATATACCTCACGTGTACTGTCCGACGAAGCATAAAGTAAAGTTTTCTGTAATATTTATTTGAAAAGAAACAAAAAATCTTACAAACAGTATCTAAGAGACTCCACTCCCCATCCCCATCCACCTTCTCTCTGCTGTCTGAAACTGACTGACGCAGTACTCTGTATAAGAAGGCATATGCCGCACACCATGACATCAAGAAAAAACAATTGTGAAAAAACAGAAAATATTACTAGTTGTTTGAGATTTGTTTTTCGATTGTTGATTTTTTAAAATAGATTTTGCATTGACTGTGTTTGTTGCATACAGTGTCCTGGAGTTGTGGTTTTAAAAAATCTTTTTGTCTATTTACTTATTGGTATATCTATATCTATATTTTTTAAAATTTCCATTGGTTGTTCGTTGCATACCGTGTCCAGGAGTTTGGCTTTTTTAAAAATCTTTTTTTCTATATACTTATTAGTATCTATATTTTTTTCAATTTTTCATTGGTTGTCATTTGTTGCATAGATCTACAGTGTCCTAGAGTTGTGTTTAAAAAAAATCTTTTGTCTATTTACTTATTGGTATATATATATATTATAATATATATATATATATATATATATATATATAATATATATATATATATATATCTTTATATAATTTGTACTGGTTGTCGTTTGTTGCATAGTGTCCTTGATTTTTTACAAAATGTTTCCTCTTATTGATATACATATTTTTTTCTTATTCATATTGATTGTTGTTGGATGCCCAGTTTCCTGGAGTACTGGCTGGACGACAAGATTCAGCTGCCTCGCTGCTGGTCAGCGGCCACGTCGGTGGCGCTGTTGTTGCTGCCGCTGCTGTTCTCCGCTGCCTGCAGGTGAGTCACCTGCCTGCCTGCCTGCCTTGTTTGTGGACACGCTGGATGTAGGCTGATCCTCTGGCCTGGCCATCCATCCCCTCAGCACTTCTTACCTTCCTTTTTTCTGTGTGTGTAGACTACCTCAGGTTTCAGCTTGTCGTCTCTCTCTGTTCTGTCTGTCTGTTCTCTCTTCCACACGCACGCACGCACGCACGTACGCACGCACGCATCCACGCACGCGTCCTCCACCACACACCACACTCACACACACTCTCATCACACCACTCACACACACTCACCACACACACACACACACACACACACACACACACACACACACACACACACACACACACACACCTCTTCTCTCTCTCCCATCACTCTCCTCTCTCTCTCTCTCTCCTCTCCTCATCTCTCTCTCATCTTCTCTCTCTAAACACACGCTATGTGTGCAAGTGTCTATGTCTCTTCCTGGCTGTCTTTGTTGCAGCACGAGCTTTTGTTTTCGTCTTTCCAGCTTCCAATCTGTAGGAGTGGGTTTTTTTTCCCCATCCCTACCAGTAGCTAGCTGGTTTTGTACGGTTCTGTGTTTTTGTCTTGGCCCCTTCCCACTGAGCCTGTGTTTCTGCCGCTTCCTAGCTGCTTGTTAATAGTTTCGTTTTTCTCTCTTTCTCCTTTTTCGTTTTTCTCTTTCTCCTTTTTCTCTTCCTGTCAAGGTTTCTTTCTTTCTTGCATTGTTCTCTCTCCTGTGCGGTTCGCTTTTTCGTTTTTCTCTCTTTTTTTTTCTTTCTTTCTTTTTTTTATATTTTTTTTTTACTTTTTGCGTGTGTTTTTCTTCTGTCTCTTCCTAGCTTGTCCATGGATAAGTTTTGTGTTGGATTTTCTCTCTCTGTATATAAGAGTTGTTTTGTCTTTCTTCTTCTCTCGTGTGTGCTTTCCTGTATGTACTTTTAGTTTGTTTATGTGTCTGTCAGTTTGAGGTTGTTGTTTTTTTTTTTACTGGTTTCTCTTTTTAGTAGTTGTTTTTCTGTTGGGGTTGACGTTTTCTCTCTTTGCATGCATCTCACTGTCTGTGTGTGCGTGCGCGCACGCGTGTGCGTGCGTGCGGTGTGTGTGTGCGTGTGCGTGTGCGTGCGTGCGTGCGTGTTGTAGAAAACGACCAAGTGTACACTGTTAAGCGCACATCCATTTTTTTTTTAATGGGCATGTGCATGGCAAGGGGCGGCAGTGCAGAAGGGAACTTGTATGGACCACAATAATGCGTTCATGGGCGTATTCTAGTGCATATACCTGTGCGCACACTGTTTCGAACACGTCTGTTGATGAAGTATGCATATTTATGAACAAAGTAAACACGTGAGGAAAAACTGATAATTTTGTTTATAATAATTTGTAAATAAAGGTGAAAATCGTTATAAACGGGTGCCGGTGATGATACACTGTGGTTAATCGTTCTTTACTAACTGTGTTACACACTTACTGATTTCACCTCGGTCTTCTGATTTCAGCTCGGTCTTCTTCGGCATCTTGTCCGACAGAACCGGGAAAAGAAAAGCCATTGTAATTGGAGCAGGTAAGAGGATATTTGTTCTGTTTCTTCTCTCAAGGCATGTTTTGAAACCCTATCAGGGTACTTGGCATCAAGGAGAGGTCTGTCTTTGTTGTGGGTTTCTTTTTGGCAAAGCAGAATTGCTTCCTTTAACAGCAAGCTCTGTGAAACATTTGTTGTGTCTTTCACTTTTTTCCCTTGAAAAGGTTGAAAGATTTTTTTTTTTTAAGCACTGTCTTTCAGACTTGTTGAGTTTTTTTCATGGCTGGCATATTGATTTAGACTTGGAACACTCGTACATGATAGAACGATAAAAAGGCAGTCAAAAGTCTTCAGCAGCTTGAAATGCAAATATTGCCGAACAAAATCAATGTATCGGACCGTATTTTTACAGGCAGGCAGTATAACCTTACTAATAAACGGACAAAAAATAAAACAAAAGAAAGAATACAACGTTGAGGAACACAATTGAATCAAAACTGTGAAAACGATGCAACTGAATGCTCCATAACAGATGAAGAGGAAGAATTTAAACCGAATAACTCTTTAGTGCTATACTCAAAATGACTTTCCACGGAGTTGGAGAGGAGGAGAGAGAGAGAGAGAGAGAGAGAGAGAGAGAGAGAGAGAAGAGAGAGAGAGAGAGGAGAGAGAGAGAAGAGAGAGTAGGTGGCAGAGAGGAGGAGAGAGGAGAAGGGGGGGGGGGGGGGGGGGGGGCAAGAGAAGAAATGACGGTTATAATACGCTAAAGAACACCATCTACTAAGCCCTGTTCTGGCAGCAGTTTTAGCCTAGTTGACTGATCCTTGACTGAACGAGACGCCCACCCATTTCTGATGTTATGAATGCAGTTGCTTCTACTATCACTCCACCACCACCACCACCACCACCACCACCGCTGTAACAACATTGAGCATCAAGGCAACGTGTACAAACTCCCTCCGGGCCATCAGTGCAGTAGGACGTGATCGGAATTCATGAATTCTTCCCCAGGGTGTATACACTTGTCCACCCCTCCCTGCCCAAAACATGATAGATTAGCGGCCTGTAGGAGACACCACCACCCTCCAATGTATCTGGTTAGTGTGGCAGACCCTTCAGGCATTTCTGGCAATCGCCTTGTGCAGAGGGACGTTATGAGGCTGTCTTCTGTGTTTTGCTTTCTTCCTTTTTTTATGCGGACAACCTTCCGTTGTTGCAGAGTTCTTTGTTATTTTTGTTGTTGTTGTTGCTGTGTGTGTATGTGTATGTGTGTGTGTGTGTGTGTGTGTGTGTGTGTGTGTGTGTGTGTGTGTGTGTGTGTGTGTGTGTGTGTGTGAATGGATTGGTTTGGATTAAATGCGAGCAGATTAGGCCAAATGGCTGTATGATGTGCTCAGCACGACCTGTGCCAGTGGTTTATTAAATAAAACACGTCAGGAGCTGTGTTCTGTGGCATGGTAACGAGAGCTGAAAGATGAGCACCAGTTGCAGACATCAGTAACCGCGGCGATTTGACGAAGAACTTAATTATTTTGTGGTAAAGGCCAAAAAATGACCACAGCTGTAGATTGGGATTTTGAAGGACAACAGTTTAAAACAACAGCAACAACAACAACAACAACTTAAAACAAAAAGTAGCAAAGACTATGTGACATCGGTGTCACGTGAAACTCTCGGGAATGCCACAATTAACCTAAAAGGTTATCGCCAAACTGCATGAAAAAATATTATGATGAGGTAAGTGCAGTTTGTATGACGTACCCACCCTCTCACCCCTTCCCAACACCGCTAACCCTTTCACTCTGGCACCTCTTCCAAAAACAACAGCAAAAACCCAAACAAGAAAAAAAGTCCTGATGGAAGAGACTGCCAGTATCAATAAGCGTACCTCTGGTTCGGCGGACTCCTGGGGGTATAGGGAGTGTGTTTCTTTCCATCGGTGTTGCAAATGGGATGAAGCTTTGTCTTTTTTTCTTTTTGTTATTTTCCTGTGCTCCTCCCCAGTGTTACTCGTTTCTACAGTGTACATTGCACGTTTTATTGTTGTTGAGGGTTTGGTTTTTTTGTTGTTGTTTGTTGGTTTGTTTGTTTTTGGGGGGGTCTCGTTTGATATGCCTGGTTTCTTGCATTGTTTTGTAGTTGTTGTTGTTTTTTTGTCACGAGAGGTCTCACTGTGTTAAAATGTGAGTTGCTCTTCTCTCTCTCTCTCTCCTCTTCTCCTCTCTTCTCTCTCTCTCTCTCTCTCTCTTCTCTCTCTCTCTCTCTCTCTCTCTCTCTCCCTCCCTCCCTCCCTCTCTCCCTCTCCTCTCCCTCTCTCTCTCTCTCTCTCTCTCTCTCTCTCTCTCTCTCTCTCCCCCTCTTCTCTCCCTCTCTCTCCCTCTCTCTCTCTCTCTCTCTCCCTCCCTCCCTCCCTCTCTCTCTCTCTCTCTCTCTCTCTCTCTCTCTCTCTCTCTCTCTCTCTCTCTCTCTCTCTCTCTCTCTCTCTCTCTCTCTCTCTCCCCCCCCCCCGCAAAGAGCACATAGTGGCAGCAAAGCCCACCTGGGCTTTTTTTTATTTTCTGCACGTATCATTATATGCTTGCCAGAAAGATCGTTGTTATTATACATGTGGCTTTCCGCAGCCCAACATCCATTGAGTCATCCAGAGTAATTATGCACTCTCTCTCTCTCTCATCCATCCCACCCGAGAGTCACTGTAAATACAAACTGGATGAGGTATTTGCATGTCTGGCAGTGTTATATATAGTACCTTGCCATGTAGGCAGCCACACTCAGGCCTCAGGGGATTGTTTTTCACTTTTAAAAGAGAGTACAGGTTGTTATGCTGTGTGCTTGTTATCGATATAGACAAACTCAATATTTCAGAGCATACCAGTATTCTGAAATAGGCTGTGGCATTCCGGTGGCATAATGACAGCTTTTAGCCTGAGCCATGCCAGAATGGTTGGCGTTGTTTTTTTGTTGTTGTTTTTGTTGGTGTTTTTTTTGGGGGGCGGGGGGCAATTTGTTGCTGCCATTTTCTTTGCTTGAATGCTTAATTTTGTTGCTATTCAGACGATTACTCTCTGCAGAGTTGGGTTTTTTTTTCGGAAAATGGCTCCTCTTCCATCTGTTCATCTGTTACATACTAAATGCATGTGTAGGATATAGGACATCGAGTTTATGGCATCATTTGGAAGGCGAACACTCAGATCGCCATGGTTTTATCGATGAGAATAAAAGTTTTTTTTATCGAATGGGGTTTAAACCATAAATTTCTTATTGCCTAGTTGGGTGGTTTATCTTTAGGGAGCCAAACCACCAGGTTAGTGACCTGCCGTTCTTGATACACTTTACTCTCCTCCCCCCCAAAAAAAAAACAACACAAAAAAAAACAGACCCCAAACAAACAAGCAAACAAAACAAGTAATAATGATTCTACAGAAGAGCAAAGATAAAAAAAAAAGGAAAGATTGATAAAAGGAAAAGAAAACAGAGTTAACATCCTGAACACAACTAATAAACAACACCCAACAGAAAAAAAATATTCAGAACAATGCCACACCACAGAGGAATTTGTCTGTTTTAGAGATAATAAAGTATTAATTTTGAATTGAATTTAATACTCCCATCTGCCCACCCTTTCATTCCTACTCCTTTTATTCCCGCCTCTTCCCCCCCCTCCCCAGACACGCACATGTACACACGCACACACGTACACACACACGCACTCGCGCGCGTGTGCGCGCGCGCCACACACACACACACACACACACACACGCACACACACACACACACACACACACACACACACACACACACACACACACACACACACACACACACCACCTTCATCACCACGACAGAATGGAATAAAGCAGGTGCCATGCCAACTGGTCAACACACATAGAGAATTACCCAACCTTCTGATCTCCACTCCACCGTCCCACCCAACAGCCTCTTGACCCAACCCCACATCATGCAAGCACACGGAGCTGTAAGCCATCCTGTCATAGGCTGTTGACCCTGCCTTACCAACCCCACATCATGCAAGCACACGGAGCTGTAAGCCATCTGTCAAGCTGTTGACCCTGCCTTACCAAACCCACATCATGCAAGCACACGGAGCTGTAAGCCATCCTGTCATAGCTGTTGACCTGCCTTACCAACCACATCATGCAAGCACACGGAGCTGTAAGCCATCCTGTCATAGCTGTTGACCACTGCTTACCATACCACATCATGCAAGCACACGGAGTGTAAGCCTATCCTGTCAAGCTGTTGTACCTCGCTTCAACAAACCCCATCATGCAAGCACACGGGACTGTAAGCCATCCTGTCATAGCTGTGACTGCTCTTACCAACCCCACTCATGCAAGACACGGACTGCTTAAGCCATCCTGTCATAGCTGTTGACCCTGCCTTACCAACCCCACATCATGCAAGCACACGGAGCTGTAAGCCATCCTGTCACGGCTGTTGACTCTGCCTTACCAACCCCACATCATGCAAGCACACGGAGCTGTAAGCCATCCTGTCACGGCTGCTATTCTGCCTTACCAACCCCCCATCATGCAAGCACACGGAGCTCCACCCTATCTTCACCACGGCTGTTGACTCTGCCTTACCAAAACTCTGCATCATGCAAGCAAAAGGAGTTCCACCTTATCCTGACCACAGACAATGACTACTGTTTTACCAATTCTGTATTATGTCAAGCAAAAGGAGTTCCACCTTATCCTGACCACAGACAATGACTACTGTTTTACCAATTCTGTATCATGTCAAGCAAAAGGAGTTCCACCTTATCCTGACCACAGACAATGACTACTGTTTTACCAATTCTGTATTATGTCAAGCAAAAGGAGTTCCACCTTATCCTGACCACAGACAATGACTACTGTTTTACCAATTCTGTATCATGTCAAGCAAGGGGAGTTCCACCTTATCCTGACCACAGCCAATGACTCTACTCTACCGATTCTGTATCATGTCAAGCAAGGGGAGTTCCACCTTATCCTGACCACAGCCAATGACTCTACTCTTACCGATTCTATATCATGTCAAGCAAGGGGAGTTCCACCTTATCCTGCCCATGGCGCCACACTGATGCATACCCTTTAGCACTTATTATGCAAATGTGGTCATCGTTTTCATCATTACCATCGCCACCATGAGATAACGCCTGACACATACCGCTTTCGCGGAACCGGAACACCACCACCAAACAATATCAACACAACAGCATACAATATTCATTTTCAACACTACACTACACAGCAGCAGTCTAGTGGTTTCATGCACAATTCAGTGCAATCCATTACAGACCCGGCCAATGCAACACAACACTATAATTTCAATCATAGCACACGGTACAGTAGCATGGAATACAACAAAACGTATTGCATTATTGTGTTGTGCAGTACATAACCATGCAATACAATCCAATCCAATAGGATGGTACACCACAAAAAACCCCAACAATAACAAAATATACAATACACACTTGGATGGTTACTCGAAAAGAAAATGCCCACACCACAATACCATAATTATATTACATTGCAATGCAGTATAATACAATATAGTTCAGTAGGCCACAGTCAGAAACCCCCGTCACAGAACAAGGCAGCCTTCACCCTTTCCAAGTTGCATCAGAGACTGTATAAAGCTACATTTAGCATATACAGTCTATGGTTGCATGCCCTCAAGCCCTAGGCCTCACTACAACTCCCAGTGCCCGAAACGCCATGATGGAAGACCTGGTCAACTAGACAGCCAGTTCGGAAGACTTCAGGGGGCATGTTGCGGCAACACGCCGGCGGTCAATACAAATGAAGTGAAGCTTGGCTCGTTCCTTGTCTTGGCTTCTGTACTATGATGATTCCCCGCTGTTGTAGTCTTCAATGGGAGGGGAGTGAAAGGGGAAAAAGTGTGTGTGTGGGGGGGGGGGGGGGGGGGGGTTAGGAGGGGGAGGGGGTTTATCTGTCTTGTGTGTGTGTGTGTGTGTGTATTTTGGCCTGTTGGAAGAGATGTTCATTTCTTTTGGGATGACATCTTTGGGCACTGTTTAGGATCTAGCACGTCCACCCCCACCCCATCCCCACCCCCTTTTCTTTTTTTTTTTTACAGACATTTGTCTTGTATGCCTATTTTATTTGTATTTTTGTTGTCAATATGTCTGTTTATCTGTCTTTCTGCCTCCTTGCCTGTCCCCCCCCCCCCTCTTCTCTCTCTCTCTCTCTCTCTCTCTCTCTCTCTCTCTCTCTCTCTCTCTCTCTCTCTCTCTCTCTCTCCCTCCCTCCCTCCCCCACAATGGAATATTACATTGTACATGACTTTCTCCCCTTCTTCTATTGAAATATAACAATGGTTAACATTGTCTGGTTTGGAAATTACTTGATTTATCGCTTGCTGAGAGCTAGATACAAGAAAGAAAAAAATATTTCCTTCGTTTTTGGTGCTTCTATTTCACACACCACACACACACACACACACACACACACACACACACACACACACACACACACACACACTAACACACACTAACACACACACACACTAACACACACACTAACACACACACACTAACACACACGCACACACATACACACACACACACGCGTGCGTGCGCGCGCACACACGCACACACACACTGTGTCTTGAACCTATTCTATGTCATTGTTGTGTGTTACAGCCTTCTTGATGGGGGCTGGTTCACACACACACACACACACACACACACACACACACACACCACACACACACACACACACACACACACACACACACATTATATATATATATATATATATATATTACTATATTATATATATATATATTATTATATATATATATATATATATATATATTCTATGACATTATTTTGTGTTACAGCCTTCTTGATGGGGGCGGGTTCCCTGGCAACGCCTTCTTGTCGGGCGATGATGCCTACTACGTGGCCGTGTGTGTGGCCTTTGTCATTGGTCAGTACATTATCATGGCTTTGTGATTGGTCAGTACAGTATCATGGCTTTGTCATTGGTCAATACTTTATCATGGCTTTGTCATTGGTCAGCACAGTATCATGGCTTTGTCATTGGTCAGTACATTAGTATGGCTTTGTCATTGGTCAATACTTTATCATGGCTTTGTCATTGGTCAGTACATTAGTATGGTTTTGTTATTGGTCAGTACATTAGTATGGCTTGTCATTGGTCAATACTTTATCATGGCTTTGTCATTGGTCAGTACATTAGTATGGTTTTGTTATTGGTCAGTACATTAGTATGGCTTTGTCATTGGTCAGTACTTAGTATGGCTTTGTCATTGGTCAGTACATTAGTATGGTTTGTTATTGGTCAGTACATTAGTATGGTCTTGTTATTGGTCAGTACATTAGCATGGCTTTAGTATGGCTTTGTCATTGGTCAGTACATTGTTATGGCTTTGTCATTGGTCAGTACATTGTTATGGCTTTGTCATTGGTCAGTACATTGTTATGGCTTTGTCATTGGTCAGTACATTAGTATGGTCTATTTTGTGGTGAAAAGTGTATGAAAAAATGTAAGTGAAAGCAGACAAATAAAGGTTAATATTTTAAGTACATGACTTGAATGATGAATGTTACCCCTCGTGTACACATTCATTTTGTGAACGGTACAAAATTCATTGGGTCTCAAGTAGCTTCACACAAACGGACAACATTGAAGGATTGGTGTATCTTTTTTTTCCATCAAATGCATTTATTTTTGTAGTTTTGTTCTGAACTGTTTAATATATGATGTATTCAATTGTCTTAGTGGACAAAGAATAGACAGGTGCATTCCTAATTATGTTAAATGTATATGTCTGATCATCAAGGGATAGAAATTGCAGTTATTTAGATTAGTATTACTTTGACTGCATGCTATGAAGTTGTATTAACTAGCACACTTATCTACTGTTGAGGTACTCTCGCTCTCTGACAGAATGGCACAAACAATCAAATCCCTAATTAAGCAGATCCTGTTTATGTTGATATAGTGCTTTTTAATGTTTACAAAAGAAAAAAAAACATAAAAATGTCAACGTCCATGAGGCTCTATTTCAAAAAACAGGAAAGAGTGATACTTTGCCCATGCCTTATGGCTATGTTTCAAACATTATTGAGTTGTAATCTGGCTCTTTCTCAATGCAGGGAAATTTGGAGGTGAAAATGCTAATTTATGATAACGCGCAGGCTGCTTTGCCGAAGCACTTGTCTCAGTTTGACGAACAACTTTTGCGCTGTCCGCATTAATGCCAGAGGGCAGGGTTGGTTTCAGAAAGGCGAGGTAATTTCTTATTTGTTCTCCTGTAGAAGCAGTCTTTCTATATTGTGGCGACTTTTTGTTTTAGGCATACGTAAATAGATTATTTCCAGGGGCAGTTCACTAGTTGCCATGAGTTCTTTTAGGTGCGCTAAATACGGAGACCCCTCCCACCCGCACCCCACCCCACCCCCAAAACAAACAAAAACAACCCAAAACAACAACAACAAAAAACAAGCAAAATCCAAAACCCTGCGTCACTGTGATCTGTGGTCTCCTTCCTATGTTAAGTTAGGACAAAACTGGGTTTGAAAAAAGTGATGTTTTGCTATCTATTTTGTTTCTAAACTAGCGTTTCCCGATGATACATTGAACGAACGATACATCATCTCTTTTTCATCAAACCATCCACCTGAACCAAATGTTTATCATGTTGCTTCCTAGGGATAGGCATTTAAAACAACATTCTAGCTCGCTGTTACTGTTTTTGTGTGTGGTGTGTGGGGGGGGGGGGGGGGGGGGCGTTATTTATTTATTCTTTTATATCGAGGATAATGGAATAAGCACTCATGTGCTTTTAATATCCAGTCCTCATGTGTTTGCAGTTTTGTAAATCTTGTCATCTGTTCCCACTGGCACACGATTGCCTACTCTTACGAGAAGCGGAACAGGATTTAACGTGTGTGTGTGTGTTTGTGTGTGTGTTGTGTGTGTGTGTGTGTGTGTGTGTGTGTGTGTGTGTGTATGTATGTATATATGTGTGTGTGTTGTTGTTGTCTGTCTGTCTGTGTGTGTGTGTCTGTCTGTTGTGTGTGTGTGTGTGGTGCGTGCTGCGTGTGTGTGTGAACGCGTGTGTGTATTTGTATGTATGTGTGTGTCTGTATATGTGTGTGATGTGTATGCGTACGTGCGTGTTGTGTGTGTGTATGTTGGGGGTGCTCAGGTTGGGTTTCGGGGCGTACTGTCTGTGGACTTTGCCGGGTGTGGAGTGTTGCCGGAGGAGGGAGAGGCCAAGGATCGCGGTTTGGCACAGGCTCTCGTGCTGCCTAGGCCCTAGCACGCCCGGTCGGAGGATCGTCCTCGTGTTTGACGCTCGACTGCGAGGTGGGAGGAGGCCTGGCCTTGGAGGGCCTGTGTGTGGTGTTGTGGCGGGGGGTGCGTGGGGGTGAGCGGGAGGGGGGAGGATGTGGCTGGTGTGTTGTTGATGGACGCTGTGGAGTGTGTGTGTGTGGGGGGGGGCTGTTGGGGGTGTGGTTGGTGGTGTTGTGTGTGTGTGTGTGGTGGGGTGTGGGTGGGGTGTGTGTGGGGTGTGGTGTGTGTGTGTGTGGTGTGTGGTGTGTGCAGGGATGGAAGGAGGGGCAGATGGAGGGAGGGGGGGGGACGGGGAGGGTACTGGTGTCTACGTGTATGTGGAAGGATGTGTGGTTGAAGAAGGGAGAGAAAATGTGGACATGTATGAAATTGTGTGTGTGTGTGTGTGTGTGTGTGTGTGTGTGTGTGTGTGTGTGTGTGTGTGTGTGTGTGTGTGTGTGTGTTGGGGGCCGAGAGCTGAGGGGAGAGTATGTGTGTTCGCGTGTGTATGTGTGCGTGCGCGCACACAAAGTTTGTGTGTGTTTGTGTGTGTGTGTGGGGTGTGTGTGTGTGTGTGGTGTGTGTGTGTGTGTGTGTTGTGTGTGTGATCAGACAGACAGACAGATAGAGAGAGACACACAGATGCAGAGAGAGAGGATACTTATAATTATGTAATGGGGGTAGGCAGGTTTAGATTAGGTGGGTTTTCTTCTTTTTACTTTGTTGGTTGTTGTTTGTAAGCCCTGGTTTTTTGGTTTTCTTTTGGGTTTCTTTTCGGGGGGTGGGCGTCTTCTTTCAAATGCTATAAAGAGACGGACCACTTATCTAACCGAATCTCCAACCAATGTCTCCACTCTCATTTGTTTCAGTGGGTCTGGGCTACATCATCCTCTTTATCATCACCGCCGTCTACTTTGTTCTCAGCGGCATCTTCGTTGTTAAAATCCGTCGCTCGCAGTAGCAGAACCACACTGTCGTGTCCTGGTTTGGAGCCCTTTACTTGGCGAGCCCAACTTGCAAGTGACGGAGCTAGCGAGAAATGGATTGATTGTTGGGGGAAAAAAATAATGAGTAAATAATCGCGGGGGCATTATTAAAAAATGGAGGCAGAACTTAAACAAGTGGACACTGCCTCTCTTGGTGGATTTGAAGGTTTGGGGGTTGGATTTTTTAAAAAGTTTTAAGTGATAATGAATTCTTTGGGGTGACCAGTTTTTTTTTATAACATGTTCCGTGTTTGTCTTGGTCTTTAAGACTTCATAAACTTGGGGAAACACTTTTGAAAGGAAAAAAAAAACAGATCTGTATTGAGCAGGGTTTTTTTTTTAATTGTTACTGTTGTTGTGTTGTTGCTACTGCTGCTGCTCTTAGTTGTAATATTGTTTGTATTATTATTATTATTATTATTATTATTATTATATATTTTATTATTTTTTATTACATATCATCAACATCATTGTTATCATTATTGTTACTATCATTGTTATTATTGCTATTATCATTATCTATATCATTCTTCTCCTGTCTAGAATACGTCAAGGCTAGAACCGGTAGGACCAAGCAACTAATGATACAGTTAAACAACATTTAGAAAGACAGAGGCATACCTAAATATCTCAAAATTGGAACTGTCAAAACACTAATCTGGCCTGTGTTGCTGTACGGGTCGGATGCCTGAAGATTTCAAAAATTGGAAAGAGACCAAATAAAGGCAACCGAAATGTGGTTCTACAGGCGACTTCAAAGAACCAACTATCAGAACTAGAGAACAAATGAAAACATTCTTGATGAACTCTCAATGCAAAGGCAAATGTTGGTTGAAATTTATAAGTGCAGACTGAGATATACTGGTCACACAAACAGAAACACGCAGGAAATTGATGACGACGGTTCTCCAAGGTAAGGTTTGAATGAAGGCAGAAGAAAAGAGGCAGACCACCAACATCCTACACTGCCAATATCACTGAGGTCAGTGGTCTGGGAGGGCTGCAGGGGACCGTAGAACCCAGCAAAGACGCAGAGAGAGAGAGAGAGATGGTGAACCCTGGTGGAGTTACGTGGAGCTCCTGCAGTGGTGAAGACAGATTGTTATTATCATCATTGTTGTTATCATTGTTGTTGTTGCTACCATCATCATCATTCATGGATTTTTTTTTTTCATTTTCTGACATCTTTGAAAAACAAGAATCGTGGTAATGAAGAAGCCTCATGAACGTTATAACCGTCGTCATCATTATCGTGTTGTTTAATGAATGGCCGGCCAACAAAGTAGCAGAGGTAATGAGTCTGTACTCTCTCAGCAGAACTATACAGGTCGTGTTTGCAAGATGGTAAGTCTGGTTCACTGGGCTCCACACTATTTCTTTCAAGTAACCTTTTTGATTAAAGTGAGAAAAGTACAAACACAGCATCCAAGTTAGCAGTCAAAGTGAAAAATAATTCACCATCCAATAGTGGAAAAAATGCCCAAATTATAGTAAAGGACACAAACTAAGCGCCCGTATAGTATAAGAGTACACAAACTACGCTCCCAGTCAGTGAATGAATACAAAACAGCGCCAGTTAAGACAAAGTACAAACAGCGCCAGAGTTAGTGGTGAAAGTACAAACTAATGCCCAAATTCCAAGGTAGTGACAAAACTACAAACACAAAACCTAAGTTCCTGGTGAAAGTAAACTACAAACACAAAGCCTAAGCTACTGGTGAAAGCAAAGCTAAGCGCCCAGTTCCAGTTAGTGACAAAGTACAAGCACAGAACCCAGTTAGTGACAAAAGTACAAGCACAGAACCTAAGTTAGTGACAAAAGTACAAGCACAGAACCCAGTTAGTGAAAAAGTACAAGCACAGATACCCAGTTAGTGACAAAAGTACAAGCACAGAACCCCAGTTAGTGACAAAAGTACAAGCACAGAACCCCAGTTAGTGACAAAAGTACAAAGCACAGAAACCAAGTTAGTGACAAAAGTAAAAGCACAGAAACCAAGTTAGTGACAAAAGTAAAAGCATAGAACCCAAGTTAGTGACAAAAGTAAAAGCACAGAAACCAAGTTAGTGACAAAGTAAAAGCACATAAACCAAGTTAGTGACAAAAGTAAAAGCATAGAAACCAGTTAGTGACAAAAGTAAGCACAGACCAAGTAGTGACAAGTAAAAGCACAGAAACCAGTTAGTGACAAAAGTAAAGCATAGAAACAAGTTAGTGACAAAGTAAAAGCACAGAAACCAAGTTTGACAAAAGTAAAGCACATAAACAAGTTAGTACAAAAGTAAGCACAGAAACCAAGTTAGTGACAAAAGTAAAGCACGAAACCAGTTAGTGACAAAATAAGCACAGAACCCAGTTAGTGAAAGTAAAGCACATAAACAGTTAGTGACAAGTAAGCACAGAGCCTAACTAGTGGAAACGACAAGCTAAGCGCCCAGTTTTAAATTAGTGACATACGTAGGCTTACAAGCACAGTACTCAGTTAGTGGTATAAGTGCAAGTTAGCGCAACAGTTAACAGACTCTAAGATCGACCACGCTACAGATGAGATATGTTTTTGGGACGTTATTTTTGTTGTTGTTGTTGTTGTTGTTGAGGACGAGGTTAAGATTGGCGTGATTGAAATTATGCTGTTTGAATGTAACTGAACTGCAAACGTTTATCAAATGGATTTATTTCCTTTGAACATTGTTACCGTTTAGCATTTTTATTCTTGATCTTCCTGTTTAATATGTGTGCAGACCTGCTAATGCCTTAGTTGCCTCTCTGTATATAATTATGCGTGTGTACATGATAAGAAAGATACTTAAAAATTCCCCTTATATAGGCCAGCATGCACTGTTGAAACAAGCATATCCAGCATGCTCTCTCTCTCTCTCTCTCTCTCTCTCTCTCCTCTCTCTCTCTCTCTCTCTCTCTCTCTCTCTCTCTCTCTCTCTCTCTCTCTCTCTCTCTCGTTTTTATAAATATATCTCTCTCTCTCTCTCTCTCTCTTCTCATATATTTAAATTTTTTTATATTTTAATATATATTGTATGTGTGTGTGTGTGTGTGTTGTGTGTGTGTGTGTGTGTGTGTGTGTGTGTGTGTGTGTGTGTGTGAAAGATTATAACACGAATCAAAGCAAGAAAATTGTGCTGTCTACAACAAACATCCATATCCTCAGTTTCCTACTTTCGGCTTGACAACGTCTGAATGCACTTTTTGAGTGATCCTTCACGCTGAAAAAACAATTGATAAATTACAAATGAACTTTTGACAGCTCAACTGTAAGTTTCTTCTATGTTTGGTGTTGTTGTTTTATTGTGATGTTATGTGTGCGTTTGTTTTATAGTTTTTGTTTGTTTAATTGCTTTTATTCAGTAACCCAGATACATGTTATGATATTTTGAAATGTTTGCGAATAAACAGGGATGATTTTGCATAGGATGAGCCGCATTGTTGAAGACATTGTCATGCTCAATGTCAGAAAATTATGGTTTTTTGGTTAAGATATACTGATTAGACGGTCTGCTGTGAAGAAAATTAATCTGGTGTGTAAGCAAGTATTATAATATATATATATATATATATATATAATATTATATATATATATATATATATATAATATATATATATTCGTCTGTTTGAATTTGGTGCGTGGTGCGTGCGTACGTGCGTACGCGTTCACGTGTGTGTGTGTGTGTGTGTGTGTGTGTGTGTGTGTGTGTGTGTGTGTGTGTGTGTGTGTGTGTGTGTGTGTGCTTTAGATATGAAATGCCATGGCATTGTCTCCTGTTTTTATGGCTGAGTGTGTTTATTAACTAAACACGTCTGTGTAGACAACAATTATCTACATTAACTAAACAGTCAGACGCATATACATGACACTTATGTTAAGTTAATAGATGATCTCGACTTCTGAAGTATATTTACCGAATGAATAAGCTCCAAGGGGGGACTAAACAGTTAGCCACGTCAGCTGTGTTACTGATGTTCCCCAAAACTGAAGTAGCATATTACCGTATAAGCAAAGAGTGAAGAGAACTGAACGTAATAGACGCACTTGACTGAGCTTATATTTACCCCCCGTGCACGCATGCGCGCGACGCACACGCACGCACACCACACACACACCACACACTCTCTCTCTCTCTCTCTCTCTCTCTCTCTCTCTCTCTCTCTCTCTCTCTCTCTCTCTCTCTCTCTCTCTCTCAAATCTTATTTTGATTTTAGTGATAAACAAACGGATGTTAAGTCTCAAAACCCAATGACGGTAATCATGTTTAACGCTTGCTTGCACGCAATGGTCGTTACTGAGCTGAAGTTGTGATAACGTTAATGTACTTATCAGTAGCATTATCTCATGGTGGACATGTTTTTTTTCAGCCCACCTTGTGTGTGTCTGTGTGTAGGGGAGGGGGGGATAGTGTATGCGGTGTGCGTGTGCTGTGTGTTGTGTGTGTGTGTTGTGTGTGTGTGTGTGTGTGTGTGTTAATGGTGAAGCATATCCAAGGATTAGTAACAGTGTTATTCGAGATTCGGTTTTGTTTGTTCCTGTTTATTTGTGTGGGTTTTCGTTTTTCACATTTTAGTTTTCTGAATAACTTATGTTCCGTGCTGAGACAGTATCAGTATAGTATCTTTTACTTCGGTATTTACAATTCTAATGCAAAGATTATTGACCTCTGCTGTTTAAATCTCTGTGTAAGGATTATTGACCTCTGCTGTTTAAATCTCTGTGTAAGGATTATTGACCTCTGCTGTTTAATCTCTGTGTAAGGATTGTTGACCTCTGCTGTTTAAATCTCTGTGTAAGGATTATTGACCTCTGCTGTTTTAATCTCTGTGTAAGGATTTTGACCTCTGCTGTTTAAATCTCTGTGTAAGGATTATTGACCTTACTGTTTAAATCTCTGTGTAAGGATTGTTTATATCTGTTTAAATCTATGTGTAAGGATTATTTACCTGTGCTGTTTGAAATATTAATCATAGTCAGCCATTCGGATGTGACTATAAACCGAGGCCCCGTGTGCGAACGCACGCAGAACATCTTGCGCACACGTTAAAACTCCGTTCCGCCTTTCGGAAGAGTAGGCCATCGTGTGCCGGTAGGGGCGGATGACAAATTAAAAAAACAAAAAAAAAAAAAACAGCATGCACACAGGTGTCGTGTTTAGACACCATCCCTGAGGAAAAAAAATAATAATGGGTATGCGCTGCTCGAATTTCACGCAGGGAAATCTGCTGTGACATAAAGTGGTATAAAATAAATTTGAGGATTTTTTGTTTACCTGTGCTGTTTGAAATCTCTGTGTGAGGATTATTTACCTGTGCTGTTTGAAATCTTTATTTTATGATTTTTTGTTTTGTTTTGGTTGGTTTGGTTTGGTTTGGTTTAGCTCTGCTGTTTGAAATCTCAATGTAATGTTTGTATACCTGTGCTGTTTGAAATCTCTGTGAAAGGATTATTTACCTGTGCTGTTTGAAATCTTTGTTTCAGGATTTTTTTTGTTGTTAGCTCTCTGTTTGAAATCTCAATGTCAGGATTATTTACCTGTGCTGTTCGAATTTTTAATTTCAGGACTTTTTGTTCTCTGCTGTTTGAAACCTATACAAGGATATCTGTTGTCTGCTGTTCAAATCCTAATGCAAAGATTATTTCGTGTCTAACATGCATTCCTTGTCATATGAAAGAGAAAGTGCAGATGATTCGTTTACCTCTCCACTCTACCACCTACCCTTCCCCCCAAAAAAACTAAGATAATAGCTGGTTCCAGGTTCTGTATGCAGGCAACAGAGAATTTTTGTTTTTGATTTAAAAGTTTATATTGATTATCTATAACTGCAAGCTGATAAAGATCTGCTGCTATCTAGGTGTTTGGTTTTTAATTAATTCCATGTGCTGAGATGAAGTGATGTTTGTGATAATCAACTCTCCTGTTTATCCACGTCGTTTTGTGTCATTTAGAGTAAGGACAACAATGCCATGGTTTTATTAATTAATTAAACTATGTACTTTATTCATTTTTGTCATGGTGTCGATACAGAACCCGTTTGATGGTGAAACTGGTCACAGTTTTTGTGTATGTGATATCGGTGGGGTTTATTTTTCATTTTAAAGTAATATCGTGGTTCTATTCCTGATTTATTTATCTACTGATGGATTTTTTTTAATCCATGTTTTAATGAAGAGAAAAATAAATGTGAATTTGTTGATTATGGTGTTATGTTGTGAATTAAACCTCTCTCTCTCTCTCTCTCTCTCTCTCTCTCTCTCTCTCTCTCTCTCTCTCCCTCTCTCTCTCTCTCTCTCTCTCTCTCTCTCTCTCTCTCTCTCTCTCTCTCTCTCTCTAGTCCTTCGGATGAGACTATAAACCGAGGCCCCGTGTGCGAACGAACGCAGAACATCTTGCGCACACGTTAAATCCTGTTATGCTTTTCGTAAGAGTAGGCCATCGGGTGCCGTGGGACGAATGACAAGATTTAAACTACTGCATACACACGGGGACTGGGTGTAAAAAAGCACACGAGTGCTTATTCCATTATCCTCGATATAAAATAATAATAATAATAAATAAATCTCTCCCTTGGAAGAGATTATAAACCAAGGTCCCGTGTGCGAACGCACGCAGAACATCTTGCGCACACGTTAAAACCCGTTCCGCCTTTCGGAATAGTAGGCCATTCTGACCATGTGCCAGAGGGAACAAAATGGCAAAATTTCCAAAACTGCATACACAACAGGGGACTTGGAGTAAAAAAAGGACGTGAGTGCTTATTCCATTATCCTCGGAAAAAAACGTTAAAAACAAAAAAAAAGAGTTGTTTCTCTCTCTCTCTCTCTCTCTCTCTCCTCTCTCTCTCTCTCTCTCTCTCTCTCTCTCTCTCTCTCTCTCTCTCTCTCTCTTTGCCTTACTCGCTCGCTTGCTCACGCACGCGCACGCACGTGGTGTTGTGTGTGTTTGTGTGTGTTTGTGTGTGTGTGTGTGGTGTTGTGTGTGTGTGTGTGTACGTGTGTGTACGTGTGTGTACGCAGGAGTGCGTGTCATTCTTTACTTCGATTTATGATTACAAGTGAACTTTAGAGCACCTGCGTTTAAAAAAAAAAACAGTATAAAAAGGATCAATAAATGATTCACACTTTAACAGGAAGAAACAGAAATAGTAGAGGGCAAACAAGACTTACATTAAATCTCAAACAGGAAAAAAATAGCATGTTGCTGGGACGTATATAACGCACCATAGCAACACAAATCCCCTATGTGGTTACTTTAATAGTGGTAAAAAGTCGCATACACAAAATCTCACCATTCGTGTACCTCGGAGCTCTATCTCGGGGAACAAATAAAAGAAACAACAGCAAAAAAACTATTAAAATTAGAAACAAACAGAAAAATCCCAACAAAAACAGAACATGAAAACTGTCAACTGCCACACAAAAACAGAACATGAAAACTGTCAACTGCCACACAAAAAACAGAACATGAAAACTATCAGCTGCCACACAAAAACAGAACATGAAAACTGTCACTGCCACACAAAAACAGAACATGAAAACTGTCAACTGCCACACAAAAACAGAACATGAAAACTGTCAACTGCCACACAAAAACAGAACATGAAAACTGTCAACTGCCACACAAAACAGAACATGAAAACTGTCAACTGCCACACAAAAACAGAACATGAAAACTGTCAACTGCCACACAAAAACAGAACATGAAAACTATCAGCTGTCACAAGAAACATTAATGCTTTTTTTCTAGTATTATTATTACTTCCTAAATACGAGTACTATATGAGCTTACATGTTTTGTCCGGAAAGCACACGTTTTCCCTTTCCTAGATTTCAGTAGTGCCGTTTTTGTCCCCTAGGTCTACCCCTTCCTCGTGCAACGCTGTGATGTCAAAGGGCGATAGCTCTTCATTATAATTACACCGTTTTACGTCGTGAGTTGTCTGTCTTGCGCCAGACGACCTAGACCTCATCAAAATAAAAATTAATTGCAGAAGAAAAAGGCTTATCGAAACATTTTAGCTATCTTAAGAAAACAAAGCATGCTGCAGGTATACAAAATGTATGTGATAGTAATACTGGTATTTCGTTTCAGACTGGCGGAGAATCTGTCACTTTGTATTGAAACTTCCCGAAGTTGGAATGCGAATACATAAGGGAAGGGGCGGTGGGGGGGGGGGGGGGGGGGGGGGGGGGGGGGGGGAGGGGGGGGGGGGGGGGGGGGGGGGGGGGGGGGGGGGGGGGGGGGGGGGGGGGGGGGGGAGGGGCATCGCATACGCAAAAACTCATTATTGGTGAACCTCATAGCTGTAGCCGAGGAACGAAAAATGTATCCAGACAAAATTAGAAGCTTTTATGGATGAATACAACGAGTACTTCTGTAATAAACTAAACACACTAGGCAAAATTTCTGAACATGGTATCGAGTTCTATTTTCTTTGGCCTTCCACTTTTTAAGTGTTTTTTTTTATTTATTTATTTATTTTAAAGATTTTGAACAGACAACAAACAAACAAGAACAAAAATTGCCTTTGTAAAATGATAACCACTGATCTGAATAAAATTTTCTTACTTATTGTTTTATGTGTTTTTTTTCGTTTAGTTGATTCGTATCCTTATTCTTGTCTTCCTCTTCTACAGTCCTTCTACTTCTTCTTCTTCTCTTCTTCTTCTTCTTCTTCTTCTTCTTCTTTTTCTTCTTCTTCTTCTTCTTCTTCTTCTTCTTCTTCTTCTTCTTCTTCTTCTTCTTCTGTGTTAGTCTGGTTCAAATGGACCTCCTTTACGTTTGTATGAAAACTGGGGGTACAGACGTGTCATTGTTTTGAGTTTCATTAAGAAGTATGATATTGCAGTTTTGTTTTTTTTTCTTTTTCAAAATGTGGTGGTAGGCACCCATCAGTCTCGGAAGACTGTGGAGTTGCGCTCTAGTCTTTAGAGCGCAAAGCCTGGGTAGGTAAGTATGGAGGGCAAGCTGTTAACCATGCAGCAGACCCCCCCCCTCCCCCCCACCCTCTCCACGCCACTGGAATGATCCATTGGAAAGGCAATGACCGATACGAATGGTTCCAGTACCGTCGCAAGAGTTACCAGAACGTTGCCATATAGCCTACAGCCCCGAGCCGCCCTGGGGCTCCAACTCCCCGATTTTTCCTCGGGATGGTGTCTAAACATGACACCTGTGTGCATGCTGGGTTTTTTTGTTGTTGTTTTTATTTTTTTATTTTTGTCATCCGCTCCTACCGGCACACGATGGCCTGCTCATCCGAAAGGCGGAACGGGGATTTAACTTGTGCGCAAGATGTTCTGCGTGCGTTCGTACGCGGGCCTCGTTTCTAGTCTCATCTTAGACATGACTTTGACATTAAGTTCGATTTTTTCGTCAAACTGGGAAGAAAGGCGAGGCTGGTACGAACCCAGAAACTCACGGTTTACATATTGGCAGGCGAACGTCTTAACCATCCTGCCACCTTCCTTCCTTAAAATGTACCTATACAAAAAAACATGAAAAATGCTACTGACGCCTCTACTGTT
>CM060316.1:108482785-108485285 GCA_030674155.1 Stramonita haemastoma
GTCTGCGTGCGTTCGCACAGGGGCCTCGGTTAAAGTGTACACAGAAGGACTTTGGAGAGTGGAGTCAGCACTGATGTTAACCAGGAGAAAAATCTCCTCGACCGGAATCGAACGGTCGCAAATTGCAGGCAATGTTCGACCACTAGGCTATCCGAGCTGAGCGAGAGAGAGAGAGAGAGAGAGAGAGAGAGAGAGAGAGAGAGAGAGAGAGAGAGAGAGAGAGAGAGAAGAGAGAGAGAGAGAGAGAAGAAGAGAGAGAGATACAAATCAAAATTTATTTCCAGAATGGGAACATTGTGAAGCAATAAATTTGCTTTCATCAGAGAGAGAGAGAGAGAGAGAGAGAGAGAGAGAGAGAGAGAGAGAAGAGAGAGAGAGAGAGAGAGAGAGAGAAAGAATGAGTAACGAGAGAGAGAGTGATAAGAGGGAGAAGAGAAGAGAAGAGAGAGAAGTAGAGAGAGATATGAAGAGAGAGAAAAGGAGATAGAGAAGAGAGAGAGAGAGAGAGAGAGGGCTCTTACAAAAATGTGTAAACACCACAGGCCCAACAGCTGATCAGTGAAAACAATGTCGGTAAGCAAAGATCCACACACTTTAGTCTTCATTCTCATAACAAGTATAACACTAGGACTGGAGGATCTCACAAGGAAGAAATCAAGCCAAGAAATGATGTGTTTTGGCTAGAGTCTAAAACATCAAAACCACTGATTACATCACCAACGAACAAAGTGAACCAGGCATACAATCAGATAGTTAGGACTTTAGTTCATGATAATAATAATAAAGCAAATCTGCTGATCTTAATCAAATATAAAAAAGAAATACATTAGAATAGTGTGTACAGTCTCGGGTAACATGTAGTTGCCTTGTTTCTTCAAGGAAAACAGATTTAAAATGAACGGAAAGGACAGGAAAACCAATACAGTTGGATTTTGTTTGTTTGTTTGTTTGTTTTTACTTAGATTGTCTGACAAACAGCCGAGATGAAAGGAGGAAGCTGAAGACCAGCTCTTCAGTGCAGTATTCCAATACCTCTTAAAGGAGATTGGATAGATGAAGAAAGAAGGATGCGAAGGACGGAAGGACAGATATTAAATATCATGTTGAAAGTAGGATGGATGGTTACGTTATAGCAAGCAGCTGATTTTGTTCGCCGACGAAACTAAAATATTCCAGCTTCCTTCTCTCTTCCTCCTCCTGTCAATGATATAAGAAAAAAGAAATACATAGAATAGCATGTTATCATTGTCATTATGGGTGAGTTGTCGGTTTGAAGTATTTGGTTGGTTTGAGTGTTATGGATTGGATATCATTTTGTTAAGTCGTCTTTTAGGGGGGTGTTATTGTTTTGTTTGTTGTTTTTTGTTTGTTAGTTTGGTGTTGTTTTTTTGCTAGATAGATGACTTGATGAAAAAAAACAAATTTATTGCTTACACAATGTACCATCTGGAAATAAAATTTTGACTTGACTTGACTTGTCATCTTCCTCATTCTTGTGCTTTCCTTCCTCTCCTTGCAACTTCCTCTTCCTCTTCCTTCTTACCTATCTCCGTTTAGTCGTCCTCCTGTTTTCAAAACCTATCATTTTCTCCCCACTTCCTTGTAAGTAAACCTACCGTTTCTCCCTTCATATAGCCTGCAGTTCCCCCTTGAAACGGAATCGATTTTCACAAACGAATGGCCTCTTTCTGACTTCCACCAGAGTCAGAGAGAAAATTTCTCTTGCTGCCACTTAGTCTTTTGGGGTCAGCTGTTTGGTGGGTAGGATTGCGTCAGTGATACAGGCTGGGTTTATTCCGTGTTTTTCTTATCTCTCCAAGCCGCCAGTATGGAAGCTCGTTAATCATGTACCGAGCCCTACACCCTTCCACAAGAGCCCTGCATCCCCCCACTCTCTCTCTCTCTCTCTCTCCTCTCTCTCTCTCTCTCTCTCTCTCTCCTCCTCTCTCTCTCTCTCTCTCTCTCTCTCTCTCTCTCTCTCTACGTCCTCTCTCTCTCTCTGCATAATTTATATATAATATCTATCTTTACTATTCATATCTATATATCTAAATATATATATATATATATATATATATATATGTGTTGTGGTGTGTGTGTGTTGTGTGTGTGTGTGTGTGTGTGTGTGTGTGTGTGTGTGTGTGTGTGTGTGTGTGTGTGTGTGTGTGTGTGTGTGTGATGAGCATAATATCAAGGCATATGAGACTATATGAACTGAGGTCATGTAAGCTAACGCACAGCAGAAATATCATTGCTCAAAATCTTATTACTGCAGTCCCAATCATGGCAAGGGACAATTAAAAAAAAAGTATGTAAGTGCATTTCTGTAATCTTTGAAAATAAAAAACACCCTCTCTCTCTCTCATCTCATCCTCTCTCTCTCTCTCTCCCTCTCTCTCTCTCTCTCTCTCTCTCTCTCTCTCTCTCTCTCTCTCATCTCTCCTCTTCTCTCCTCCTCTCTCTCTCTCTCTCTCTCCGCTCTCTCTCTCCTCTGTAAGCA
>CM060316.1:108501122-108503622 GCA_030674155.1 Stramonita haemastoma
CCTCTCAATATTTCTACACTATCCTCACTCAGCATATTTTTGTTTGTTTCTGTTTTTGTTTGTTGTTTGTTTTTGTTTTTTGTCGTTTTCTAGGGGACGTGATAGCTCAGTGGTCAGAACACTCGCTTTCCTCCAACTAATGTTAAGCAGCATCAAGCATGGTTAACAGTTGGATGGGTGACCGTTTGCGCGCCTTGGCTACAGTACAGCTCCCCCACTTCACCCAGCTGTAAATGGGTACCTGCCCTCTTTAGGGTCAGGGAAGGTAAAAGCAGCAAGGGAGAAGAGATGGGCGCTGACTGCCCTCAATAAGTATGCTGGCCCCTAAAGAAGCTGAGATCTCTGTTGCCTCGCTCCACCTTACGACCAACATTGGTGATGGGACACCTTTGCCTGTTAGGAAGGAAGGTGGCAGGATGGTTAAGACATTCGCCTGCCAATATGTAAACCGTGAGTTTCTGGGTTCGTACAAACTGAAATGTCAAAGTCAGTCATTCGGATGAGACTATAAACCGAGGCTTTGTGTGCGAACGCACGCAGAACATCTTGCGCACACGTTAAAATCCCGTTCTGCCTTTTGGAAGAGCAGGCCATCGTGTGCCGGTAGGAGCGGGTGACAAAATTATATTAAAAAAAAACCCAACATGCACACAGGTGTCGTGTTTAGACACCATCCCTGAGGGGGGAAAAAATAATGGGTAGGCGCTGCACTTGTGGCGACGCGCTCTCCCCGGGGACAGCAGCCCGAATTTCACGCAGAGAAATCTGCTGTGACATAAAGTGGTATAAAATAAAATAAAATAAATACCTTTTTGGGGGTTCTTTTTTTTACGTATACGGTATTTTCATTTGCCCTGTGTGTTGCAGACATGATCGCCATCCCAGACTTTGTGTCTGGGGCCATGGAGCACTGGGGCCTCATCACCTACAGAGAGGTCAGCCTGCTCTACGACCCCCACAAAGCCTCAGCCTCCAACAAGCAGCACGTGGCCACCGTGGTCGCCCACGAGGTGTCCCATCAGGTGACCTACTATACTCTACTCCCTAGTTTTTGACTGAAGCGGGTTGTACGTGTGTATGTGTGTGTGTGTGTAGGGGGGGGGGAGAACACCTTTACCTTTAGCATACAGAGATGTCTCAGGTTGGTAGGCAGCCCTTGTGGAAAGGGTGGCTGCAGTGACAATGTTACGGAATTTGACGTTGGGTTGTTTTATCCTCTTTTGTTATGTAACTTGAGGTTGCTATTGTTGTTGTTACTTGTTGTTGTTGTTGTTGTAGTTGTAGTTGTAGTTGTAGTTGTAGTTGTTGTTGTTGTTGTTGTTGTTGTTGTTGTTGTTGTTGTTGTTCTTCTTCTTCTTCTTCTTCTTCTTCTTCTTCTTCTTCTTCTTCTTCTTCTTCTTCTTCATCATCATCATCATCATCATCATCATCATCATCATCATCATCATCCTCTTCTTCTTCTTCTTCTTCTTCTTCTTCTTCTTCTTCTTCTTCTTCTTCTTCTTCTTCTTCTTCTTCTTCTTCTTCTTCTCCCCCCCTTTTCCTCCTCCTCCCCCTCTTCCTTCTCCTTCTCCTCCATCTCCTTGATCCCGTTTTACTTTTCTTGTGCCTGGTGCAGTGGTTTGGTAACCTGGTGACGATGGCCTGGTGGAACGACCTGTGGCTGAACGAGGGCTTTGCCTCCTTTATGGAATACGTGGGGGTGGACAGCAAGAAGCCCGAATGGCACATGGTCAGTGGGGAGACGGCTGTATATGTATGTGATTATATATATATAATTAGAGAGAGAGAGAGAGAGAGAGAGAGAGAGAGAGAGAGAGAGAGAGAGAGAGAGAGAGAGAGAGAGAGAGAGAGAGAGAGAGAGAGAGAGAGAGAGAGAGAGAGAGAGAGAGAGGAGAGAGAGAACACTGAACTTTTTTTAATGTACATCGGCTTTAGACCACAATACACTTTCAGGTGCAAAAATGGAAAGATACCACAAAAAAAGACATATAACTTTTTCGTAAATTTTGATAATGCTTTGCCATGATCCCTTGGCGTGTACTCAACACATTACACTCTTGAATATATATCTTCCGAAATCATGACTAAATAAACAAAGTCTGACATTTTATAACATACCGATGTACAAACATCAGGCACATCGTACATCATGACAACAATTGAAATGAGAGAGAGAGAGAGAGAGGGGGGGGGGGGAGACAGAGAAAGAGAGAGAGAGCAATGGTTTTGATCTGTGGGTCATCTAGGGGGACAGGATAGCTCAGTGGTCAGAACACTCGATCTCCTCAAGCTAAGGTTAAGCAGCGTTGAGTAGGGCTACCAAGTGGATGGGTGACCGTGAACTTTTGTGCGTTTTGGCGTTATCAATACAGTTTTCCAGTTCACCGAGCTGTAAATGGATGCCTGCCCATTTCAGGGACATGGAAGTAAAAGTAAAGCATCGCGGGAGAGGAGATGGAGGCACCGCCCTCAATATGCTGACCCCTAGAGAAGCTGA
>CM060316.1:108518622-108523622 GCA_030674155.1 Stramonita haemastoma
GATAATGGAATAAGCACTCTTGTGCTTTTTTACAGTCAGTCCCCATGTGTATGCAGTTTTGTAAATGTCATCTGTTCCTACCAGCACACGATGGCCTAGTGAGTGAGTGAGTGAGAAAGAGAGAGTGAGTGAGTGAGTGTGAGAAAGAGTGAGTGAGTGAGTGAGTGAGTGAGTGAGTGAGTGAGTGAGTGAGTGAGTGAGTGAGTGAGAGTGAATGAGTGAGTTAGTGTGAAAGAGAGGCAAGGCAAGGCAAATTCTTTTATACGAGGATAATGAATAAACACTCGTGTGCTTTTTTTTACATCCAGTCCCCGCCCTTATCAGGGATGCATCAAGATAAAAAAAAACCTCTAACTAATCAAAAACAATAATAATGATCCAAATACCAAGAGAAAGAAACCATACCAAGTAGCAAATAACAGACAAGAAATAAGAAAGCAATACATTAATAAGGGTTTGGGTTTTTTTTTGAAAGACACGCATTCAGAAACGAAAATAAGTAACAATCAAATGATGATTTTGATTTGAAAAAAAGTGCAATAAAAAGCAAACATGAGCATATAATGAGGTCAACGACTGAAAACATCAATCCACTACCATCTATAACAAAATAAGTCATTCAAATCATAACATTTTGATAAAAGTGGAGAAGAGAGAGAGAGAGAGAGAGAGAGAGAGAGAGAGAGAGAGAGAGAGAGAGAGAGAGAGAGAGAGAGAGAGAGAGATCTTTATTTTCCAAGGGTTAAAGATAAGCATTCGCATAAATTATTTTCCTCCGGCCCTTGCCCTGATTAGGGACTATCAACAAATCAAGAAGGAACGCCTTCGCAAAAAGCACAACTACAAAACAACAATCTGACTATCAGTAAGATAAAGGAACAAGCTGTAAATAAACGAACAGGTCACCGCAGGTACACGTTCTCTCCTGTTAAAAAAAAGAAAGAAACGCACACATTTCCAGAGAAAAATAAAACTGAATTGTCAACAGCCTGAAGACACTATTTTGGCTTAACGCTCATTTATATAGCCTGCTGTCTCTCGGAGAGATTTACATGCAAGGTGTGCGAGATATGTACTTACGAAGCCTCTTTCACTCCCTTTTCATTTGTATCGAACGAGGGCAGCAATAATCTATCATGCCGAACAAAGAACATCTACAATCAACTATTTTTTCAAAAGCATGTGAGGAAAAAATATTAAAAATACAGTTTACCTTTCGTTTATCTTACTTTGATTATATATCCATTGGTCCATGTTGCGCTAAAGCGCGACGCCTAGAATTCCCTCCCCTGACAATGAAAAACACAGTTGCCTTCTTTAAAACTACTAAAATTCATAAAGGATTGTCGCCCCATGCTGTGAATTGCCTCCCTTAGCAAGAACGCTGTTGTCTTCTTTGTTCTTACTAAAATTCATAAAGGACCGCCGTTTCAGGGGAGTTAATTAAAGAAACCCACAAAATAACTTGCACCACGAAGAATTCATTCGTGTCTAGTTTTGAATATGTGACATAATTTACATCCCTAAAATACCATTCTGATGGTAGATATCCCAAGATCATTATTTTGCTCGACTTCAGAAGACATTTTGTTTCAAACTCACAGAAATCATGCTGATACATCGGACATTCTAAAGTATCATTTTTTTCTGGTGAGAGAATGAATGATTAATACATTAATGAGTGAATAACTTTATTTAATGGCTACAGAGTAAGTATGTACATACTTTTTTTTTCATCCGCCCTTGCCCTGATTAGGGAATATATATTTTTTAAGAATCGTTCAAAGGTAATAGCCCCACCTACCCCACACATCACAATCATCAACAACAGTTCAACCTATGATTTCAAAAAAGAGGTATAATACATTCAAGAAACGCATAATCCCCACTGGGTACATTATTATTCATTTTTAAAAAGAGATAAATATATATTCAGCAAACACTAAATCTCCAACTGACTCATACCTTAATGTCAAGACAGATGCACTGATAATCATTAAGTAAATCAAATAGATTAAAATCGAGAGAAGAAAAAAATAGAGGAGACAGCAGTAAGAGCAACCCAAACAAAAAAAAAGATAATTAGATATCAAAACATTTTCTCATATCTTTCTTATTTTAAAACAGTATTATGAAGTGAAGTAAAAAATAAAAAAATAAAAAAAGCTAACAAAAGATAACCTAACGACAGCAAAAATTATTAAAAAAATCAACAACATTAAGATGTATCGCCACATAAAATACTCAAACATGACATTTTTTCAAATCGTGTTCAAGAAATTGAATTTATAAAGTCAAAAAAGGAGGCAAGGCAAGGCAAATTCTTTTATTCGAGGATAATAGATAAGCACTCGTGTGCTTTTTTAAATCCCGCCCCTGCCCTTTTCAGGGATAGCATCAAGATAAAAAGATACTAAACAATAAAACTATACCCAGTACCAAACAACATACAAGAAATAAGGACACTATTATAGTAAGGTAATAAAAATGCACTCATTCAGAAGACGAAAATCAGAAGTCACAATAATATGATTTTGGTTATAAAAGAAATGCGCTAATGGATAAAGAACAAACAAGAGAACATAATGAAATAAACAACTGAAAGCATCAATCCACCGCCATCTGTCAATAAGTTATACAAGTCATATAAATCATACATTTGGATAAAAGGGGAAAAAAAGAACTAATATCCTTATTGGAGGTGCGGGGGGAGAAATACTACCAATAAAAAAAATTACATAAAACATCCCAGATGTTTAAAAGAATTAGCAGAACATTTTTATCATTGGATGGTTTACAGACACTCACACACACTCACACACACACACACACACACACACACACGCGCGCACGCACGTACGCACGCATGCACACACTCACACACACACACCACACAACACACACACACACACACACACACCACACACACACACACGCTCACGCTCACACACACACATTCACTGGTTCTCGCACATTTCATCAATAAACTTGAGAGAGAGAGAGAGAGAGAGAGAGAGAGAGAGAGAGAGAGAGAGAGAGAGAGAGAGAGAGAGAGAGAGAGAGAGAGAGAGAGATTTGATTTGATTTGATTTGATTTGATTTAATTTATTCTTTTATATCGAGGATAATGGAATAAGCACTCTTGTGCTTTTTTACGTCCAGTCCCCGTGTGTATGCAGTTTTGTAAATGTCATCTGTTCCCACCGGCACACGATGGCCTTCTCTTACGAAAAGCGGAACAGGATTTAACGTGTGCGCAAGATATTCTGCATGCGTTCACACACGGGGCCTCGGTTTAAAGTCTCATTCGAAGGACTTTATACGAGAGAGAGAGAGAGAGAGAGAGAGAGAGAGAGAGAGAGAGAGAGAGAGAGAGAGAGAGAGAGAGAGAGACTCTGTTGGGATAGTGCGTTGGTTGGTGTTAGTGATGCTGCTATAAATTTACTTGTTGCTTTTATTTGGGATTTCTGGTTTTTTCTGGGATTTTATTTTGGGGGAGAGAAGAGGTTTCTTTGTTTAGGTTGGGTAGGGGATGCGTTTTTTTGGTTTGATTTTTTTTAGGGGAGGAGGATTAGGATGTTTTGGTGAGATTTTTGAATGTGTTGGTTTGAATTTTTTTTTTGGGGGGGTGCTTTTGTTATTGTTGTAGGTTTTTTTGCTTTTACAATTAGGAATTTTATTTTTATACAGTCAGTGTGTGTGTGTGTGTGTGTGTGTGGTGTGTGTGTGTGTGTGTGTGTGGTGTGTGTGTGTGCACGCACGTCTTTGTGTGTGTGTGTGTGTGTGTGTGTGTGCATGCGCGGTGCGCACGCGCGTGTGTGACTTCGTGTGTGTGTGTGTGTGCCCTCAACTGAGGAGCATGTGCATGTGTTTGTCGGCGTATTACATGCCACCCATACAGGCGTCTCAACCGAGAGTGTCAATATTGGTATGTATACCTTTAAACCAGTTTGTATATAAAAAAAAATTCTTTTTTTACTTTTTTGCCCTACATGTGCCAGACTGCTGGGCTACACCGAGCAAGAAGACAAGATCCGAAGACAGGATTTCCTGGGAGTGATTCGCTACATGGCCGTCAACCCAGCTGCTCGCTCTCAGCTCTGGAACTGGATACGTCGCAACTGGGAGGGCTTAGTGGACAGGTTAGTTAGGCCTATAGGTTTTATCTCCTTTATTTTCTTACTTAACTCACTGTGTTCGTCTTTTTGTTACGCCTTGGCTTCAGGTACTGTTTCCCAGGTCAGCCAGCTGTAAATGAGTAGGCCTACCTGCCATCTTTTTGAGAATGAGAAAGTAAAGCAGCGAAAGAAATTGAGAAGAGATGGGTGCCACATTCAAGATCCTAGTCCATAGAGAAGCTGAGGTCTCTGACACTTTGATGTCCAACGACTGCATGATTATATTATGGGAGTCTTCTTATGCGACAGTCTGTAGGATGAGTCTATAAACCAAGGCCCCGTGTACGGACGCACGCAGAATATCTTTCTCACACGTTAAAAACCCATCCTGCCTTTCGAAAGAGTAGGCCATTGCATTGTGCACCGGTAGGAACTGATGACAAGAACAAAAAATAGCTGCATACACACAGATGTCATGAATAGACACCATCAAAGTCGGAATGTCGCTACCTAAATGATGGGAAATAAAAATGGTCGCATACACAAAAGAAGACCACTCGTGAACCTCAAAACTCCAGCACAGGAAAAAGTATGGGACGCCTTTACCTTAAAAAGTCTTTTCCGTTAAGAGGGATGATGATTCTTCAATACGCTTTGGTTTTTCAAATTTGAAACATCAGTCGTTTAATCAAACACATGATGTGAGATTCATGATAATAATGAGAAGAAAAAAACGGTATTGTATAGGTATACTCTGTCCCTTGCCTTCACTGCCTGGGCTTTATCACAGTTCTTGATTAAACCACTGACCCTGGGGGTAACAGCAAAGTGAGAGGCTGCATAATCAGTGGCTTTCCCACTCATGGAATTCCACTTTACAGC
>CM060316.1:108528622-108536122 GCA_030674155.1 Stramonita haemastoma
TTTCCTAGTTTTTGATGCACCAACTTCACGGCGAGATACAACAGCCTTCAAATGTTAACTTGAATGTACGTTCAAAACTCCATCACACCACTCTATCTATACACACAGTCTAGTCTCCAACATCAGCTTCAATACCAATTCAGAACACCACCAGATCAGAGGACACACCCACAGAGATGGCCAGACAGACAGACGTCTAACGCTGGCAGTAGTATACAATTTCTCCACCAGATCAGAGTACTCACTCACAGAGATCTACAGACAGACAGACCTCTAACGCTGGCAGTAGTATTTCTGACAGTATTTCTGGATCATTTCTGACACACTCCCAGAGCTGGCCAGACAGACACAGACAGACCTCTAACGCTGGCAGTAGTATTTCTCCACCAGGACACACTCCCAGAGATCTACAGACAGACGTCTACCGCTGGCAGTAGTACTTCTCCACCACCTGCCGACACTCTTTACACCTGACGGTGCAGCACCAGTAGAACTTGCAGTTGCAGCGAGTGACCACCTCGACCATGTACCTCCTCACCCTCAGGCCGCACTCCACACACAGCGTGCGGCAGCTGCGTCTCTCCGCGGCTGGCCTTCAGCGCCTTGGGGGCCTCAGGCACTCGCGGCCCGCCATGCCCATGCCCCTGCCTGAGGCCTGGCCGCGGGCCTGGCAGTAGTCCGGGGAAGGCACCAGGTAGACCAGGTCCTTGGAGGAGATCATGGACAGCCCGCTCCTCCGGCCTGGTTGCCGTGACGCAGCTTCCCGCCCTGGAAGTTGACGTGCACCGCTCTGGAGTAGCGCCGCTTCAGGAAGTTGCCCACCCGCCGGAAGTCCGGTAAACGCTGCCAGCACGTGCGCAGTGAGCAACTTCCGGATACCCCGTGGCACTTGCAACGCAGCTCCAGATTCCGCCAGATGGCCTGATAATGGAAGTATAGGACATGGATTAAATAATCTGAAGATGAAAGTATACGACATGGATTAAATAATCTGAAGATGAAAGAATACGACATGGATTAAATAATCTGAAGATGAAAGCATACGACATGGATCAGATAATCTGAATATAAAAGCATACGACATGGATCAGTACTGAGTAAAACCTGTTAGGCCAATGCCTATGTTCATGTTGCAGACAACAGCTAGAAAGAATGTTTAAAAAGTTCAAATTTTCAAGAATTTGCACACCACATTCAAACGAACAACAACATCGGAGGCTTTGCAACCTGTTGCCTGGGATAGATAACGGTTATTTACTTCAAGATAATTCATCTATCTACTCAATTTGTTTGTAGTTCTGCCGACTATTGTAGCCTATCAGGGCTCTCGTAGCACCATAATCCCACCAGTTATTGATATAAAAAAAATCAGCAGAGTTAGGTAGCAGGCTGGAGAGAAAGTATATTTTGAACACAGAAACCATCTCTTATGGGGCAAATATTTACAACGTTCAATACACTGTATATTTAGCTATCTTGTATGGTCTATCATCTCTTAAAATAAAAACTTGCTGTCGGATTGGTGGAAGAATAGATGTACATCAATCGATGCATTGAAACACACAGCACACGCACGCGCGCGCGCACACACACACCTAAACACACACATACACTATACTACACGCTATATATATATATATATATATAATATATATATATATATATATATATATATATATATAATATAATATATATATAATATATATAGTCGGTGTCGACTATGGAATTCGCGCCAGAAGAAAGGTCATTTGTTCAGCGACAGCGCCGGCTGTGGCTAGACAGTCCCATGCGGGAGTGGCAGTCTCTGTTGCATCTGATGCAGATGTGGCTTGTTGAGGTGGCTGGAGTACATGCCTTCCGCTTGGCTCTCTTTTCGTTTGCTGCGGTGTGGATCTTTTCTTCACCACACTTCAGCTGTTTGTGGAGAACACTGCGCCATTTGCTGCGGTCAGCCGCTACCTACTCCCAGTTCTCTAGGTTGATGTCCAGGGCTTTCATGACACGCTTGCAGACGTCTTTGTAGCGCAGTTGGGGGAGGGCGGGCAAGATATATGTATGTATATATATATATATATATATATATATATATAATATATATATATATATATAATAAATATACATATATGTATATGTATATATATATATAAAGATGTATATACATATAATATATAATTATATAATTATATATTCATACTCTCTCTCTCTCTCTCTCTCTCTCTCTCTCTCTCTCTCTCTCTCTCTCTCTCTCTCTCTCTCTCTGAACTAGGCCTAACTCACCTGTCGTCCTACTTGGTTGTTATGCAAGTTGACGGCAGCGCGTGCATCAGCCCCCTCTATGACGCCGTCAAAGAGTGCCCGGGAAATGGTGTCGCCTTGTTTGGCGCCGGCGTTCTTGCAGCCTTTCCACTCCCAGTTGTCGTCTGCAACCACAGAAACACTCAGCTGAACTGATGAACTGGGGGACGGGATAGCCTAGTGGTCAGAACATTGCGCTCGCAATTTGACGACCCGGGTTCGATTCCCATTGGAGGGGATTTTTCTCCAGGAGTTAACATCACTGCTGACTCCATTCTCCCCAAAAGTCCTTCGGTTGAGATTTTAAACCGAGGTCCCGTGTGCAAACGTTCTCAGAACATCTTGCGCACATGTTAAATCCTGTTCCGTATTTAACGTGTGCGCAAGATGTTCTGCGTGCGTTCGCACACGGGGCCTCGGTTTACAGTCTCATCCGAAAGACTTCATAATTCATGTATTCATAAAATCATTCCCATTTCCAGGCTTACCCACGCCCACAAAACACCACACCACATCATAGCCTAGGTTATGTGTTTTCTGTAGGCCTACCTGTCTGGTTGCTATGGTGATGTGGATCACAGGTGCAGGACAGTAGCGCCCCCGTGCTGCAGTTTCGAGCCACCACATACATCACGCCTGACGTCACCAGGGCTTGCACGATGGCTGTTTCCTGATTGGCTAAAAAAAAAAAAAATAATAAGATGAGTTTTGTTTCATCGGTGTGTGTTAGTGTGTGTTAGTGTGTTAGTGTTAGTGTTAGTGTTAGTGTGTGTGTGTGTGTGTGTGTGTGTGTGTGTGTGTGTGTGTGTGATGTGTGTGTGTGTGTGTAACTGTCTGACTTGTGTCTGTGTGTCTGTGTCTGTGTGCTTCAAAATATGAATAGGCTAGTATTGAATGCAAACCTAAACCACATTTTAGCAATCTGCACAAAAAATAGCTGTTGCTTCAAATTTTGGAAAAGAGAGAAGTGGAAAATGAATTTGTCTGAAGAACACAAATGTTTGCTCTTCTTTTTTTTTAAACTTGAAACACATAGTACATAGATGGTGTCTTTGCTGTTTGTTTCTTTGTTCGACTCTTGTGTTTGATACTTTGTTGTTGTCGTTGTTCTTGTTGTTGCTGCTGCGATTGTTCGGGAGTTGTTGTTTGGTTTTTAAAGGGAAAGTTGGTATTTCCGGACGCCCTAAAACAGGTCTGAAAATCACGGTAATCATTTATCAAGGTAAAGAGGCAAGGAGCTAAGAGGAGAAGGAAGGGGGGAATAAAAGATACAGACATAATGAAGCAACAGAAACTTAGACAATCAGGGACAGAATTATCGTGGTGGGAGAAAGAGACAAAGCGACAGAGCCAGATAGAGAGACAGACAGAGACAGAGACACACAGAGAGAGATACAGAGGCAGGTAGAGAAAAGACAGAGAGAGAGAGACAGACAGAGAGACAGAGGCAGAGAGCGAGACAAAAAGACAGAGACGGTTGGAAACAGTGACAGGCAGACAGACAACAAGACAACAAACAAACAAAAGTTCTCCATCATTCATTTACCAGGAGTGTCAGCGGTATGCACGACCTGCAGCAGACTACGGTCTGAGCAGTCCCAGCGATCCCATCGGAACTGGTGCTGGCACTCTGACAACCCCAGTTCCAGGCCCTTGGAGATGCTGTCAGCCAGCAGAAGGTAGCCCTGCAACAGCCACATACCCAGCATGCATGCACCCTATATCTGGAGAAGAAGAACAGGCTGCACCTTGTCCAACTTGCCCAAGAGTGTGACACGGTGTAAGAAGAGAGAGAGAGAGAGAGAGAGAGAGAGAGAGAGAGAGAGAGAGAGAGAGAGAGAGAGAAGAAGAGAGACAGACAGACAGACAGACAGACAGACAGACAGACAGACAAGACAGAGACAGACAAAGACAGACAGACAGACAGACAGAGAGACAGACAAGCAGACAGCAGACACAGGACAGACAGACAGATAAGCAGACGCGAGCACAGAGACGAGACGAGAGAAGCAGCAGACAGACAGAGACAGAGAGAGAAAACAGAAGAAGAAGAGACAGAGAAGAGAGAGACAGAGACAGAGCAGACAGACAGAGACAGAGACAGAGACAAGAGACAGACACAGAGACAGAGACAGCTCAGACAGAGACTAAATGTTATTCAGTATATATACGCATGCATAAGATCAAATGCACATACATGTGTGCTTTGTGTGTGTGTGTGTGTGTGTGTGTGTGTGTGTGTGTGTGTGTGTGTGTGTGTGGTTTTGTGTGTGTGTGTGTGTGTGTGTGTGTGTGTGTGTGTGTGTGTGCGGGGCGCGCGCGTGCGTGCGTGTGTGCACATGCGCGCGCTGCTTCTTGCTATTGATTTTCATAGAAGCTCTTTGGCTGTTATCTGTTCTACTTTTTATGGATGTTCTGGTCACACCCACTTCCAACAAAACTTGCTTTCTCTATATAATCTATATACACAGTTTTAAAAATGTTCATCAGTTTATTGCCTACATTTAATTGATATAGTAACAGGAACTAACATATAGTAAAACAACAACAAACAAAAAAATAACTGACACAGACTTCTAATGTTTCTCCAACAAACCCCTATTCTTCAAATCAAATGCCTGGAGTGAGGTGGGGTGGAGATGGTGGTGACAAAAAGAAAGCAGCCCTGGTGTCCTAATTAGCATGCAGGGTTTATTTCAGTTCAGTTTCGTTGAAACCAGACCAGACACGCACTTGCAGGCTTCTCGAATTCTTTAGTTCACCTGGATTTTTAAAAAAAACCCACATAATCCGCTCAGCTATGTAAACTGGCGTACTTGAGGTAAATCGTCTTGATAGCTATGGAGCCTAATCCTTTTAGGCTGTTATCGCTGGGAATTCATGCAGTCTACATCCGGGGAGACATTGTGCTCTCTCCAGAGCGGAGGCCGCTCCCCCCAACAAAGCATCCAGCAGAGAGGGAGGCGGCCTAACAACTTCGTTAGCAGATCTCACGCAGGGGGGCGGGCAACCTCAACACTCGCTCCCTCTCTACCCGCCATGACACTCCTCCATCCAGGGGCAACAACTGGAGGAGAATATACACCCCCCCCCCCCCACACACACACACACACAAAAAAAAAAGGTCCAAGAACGACAACCAGGTAGGGGTATTTCCTGCCGACATTGACCTGGGTTGAAAAGAGGAAGAAGACTGGTTGGGAAACCGACCCCCTTCATCAGGATTGAGAGGTGAGAAGATGAGGCAGACGACAGACAGACACATGGTGGAGAGGGCGAGTTAAAATAGGGAGCCCCCTTCTCCTGATTTGCTGTTCATTATGGTTTGGGAGAAGAGGCGATGGAAACGGGACCAGCTACCGCTGGCAGGTCAATTCAGCAAGACACCTCAGCAAGATAGTTCCTCCATTCTTTTCTTTTTTTTTTCTCCTCCTGCCGTGAAATGCCCTGAGCAGTGCCTGTGAATGGTGTCGTGGCAAGAGAGCTAACAATGAAGTGGTTTTCTACCCTGTGTATGAGGGGGCCAGGATAATTTCACGTCGTCATATTTCTCTCACCTTAGTGTGGACCTGCCAAAAAACTTGCAGACAAACACTTGAAAAGCATCATACCAACAAAAAAAACAGAAAAAAACCTGAGCGTGTGTGTCTGACGACCAGAGAGCTTGCCAAAGACAGGTATAGGCCTAACCCCCCACCCCCAACAGCCAAAAAAAAAAATGAGGGGGGAGAAGCAAGAAAATAATAGCAAGGTCCACTCGGCCCCTTCTGCTCGATTAACGGGCATTGAAAACGCCACCCCGAGAGGCCTCATACACTGGTAATCGGGCGAGAGAAACGGGGAGATAATCAGGCCTCTGCGTGGTTGCTTCTGTGAGGAGTTTGAACAAGATTGGAGCATCACAGTTTGCGTTGTCTAGAAAGCACTTCTAGGCTAGCACACACCTACAGGCACAGAAGGAGTAGGTAGGTGGGGGGCTCACAATGTGGCAGGCAGGCAGGCAGGCAGGCCAAGCACAGACCGCGTACTGAAGTGACCTACCTGGGCTATAGTGTAAAGAGTAATGCCGCCACGAGTACAGACAGAGCTAGGTCCCCGCCCTAGTGGCTTATTCCTCACCGTGAACACAACAGGTCATCATCATCAGTGTCGCCCAGCTCCTCCCCCCTCCTCTCACACTCCGTCTGCTGCTGTCCTCTGCCTGCACCCCCCCTCCCTCTTCTCCTCTTCTCCTCTCCTCCTCCCGTCTACCTTCCTTCCTTCAGTCCTCCCAAGATTTCGCTCTCTCTGTTTAGGCTACTACTGGCTCAGCTGGATCAGAAACGCAAGACTGTGTGTGTGTGTGTGTGTGTGTGTGTGTGTGTGTGTGTGTGTGTGTGTGTGTGTGTGTGTGTGTTGTGTGTGTTTGTGTGTTATTTTTATTTATTTATTTGTTTATTTATTCTTTTATATCGAGGATAATGGAATAAGCACTCGTGTGCGTTTTTTCATCCACTCCCCGTGTGTATGCAGTTTTGTAAATATTGTCATCTGTTCTCACCGGCACACAATGGCCTACTCTTACGAAAAGCGGAACAGGATTTAACGTGTGCTCAAGATATTCTCTGTGTGTGTGTGTGTGTGTGTGTGTGTGTGTGTGTGTGTGTGTGTGTGTGTGTGTGTGTGTGTGTGTTGAGGGTGGGGGTGGGTCTGAATTCTTTAGGTCGAACTTTATACTCTACTCTGGCAAGAGAAGTTGATGCCAGGTGAATATTTTTGTTTGCTTTCCTTTTGTTTATTTGTTTGCTTGTTTGTGTGGTTGATTGGTTTGTATCCATTTTTTCCCCCAGCTTATTGTGGTTTTATTTTTCAGTTGTACCCATGAGAAATCAGATTATTATCGTTACTTAACAAACTTTGATCATTTCAGTCCGGAAAGAGACAGACAGAGAGAGAGACAGAGACAGACAGACAACAAACAGATAGACAGAGAGGGAGAGAGAGAAGCAAGGCATGGCAAATTCTTTTATTCGGGGATAATAGATAAGCACTCGTGTGTTTTTTTTGCATCCAGTCCCCACCCTTTTCAGGGATAACATCAAGATAAAAAATAACCTCTAACCAAACAACAACAATAATAATGATCCAAATACCAAGAGCAAGAAACCATACCAAGTATCGAACAACATGCAAGAGATAGCACAGAGATACAATAATAAGGTAATG
>CM060316.1:108541122-108543622 GCA_030674155.1 Stramonita haemastoma
GCTTTGGACTTGGATGCATTACTGCTTACTTTACCCTACAGATGTTCAGCACATTATCTCAGTTAGCTAGCTCATTAACGGTGTTCTACTTGATTTCCACCGTGGGACAGATCAGACGCAAATAGAAATGAATGACAGACTAAAAATGGTAACAGCTTATCATTGAAATATCATTAAAAGTTTTTTTTTTTTTAAAAGAAAGAAAGAAAGAAAAGGATTTGCTGGACCACTGCTAAAGAAACATGCCAATCTCCATCTCCATCACCCGCTGTGTGGTGTGTGTGTGTGTGTGGTGTGTTGTGGTGTGTGTGTGTGTGTGTGTGTGTGTGTGTGTGTGTGTGTGTGTGTGTGTGTGTGTGTGGTGGAGAGAGAGAGGAGTAGAGAGAGAGAGAGAGAGAGAGAGAGGAGAGAGAGAGAGAGAAGAGAGAGAGAGAGAGAGAGAGAGGAGAGAGAGTCTGCTAATGCAATTGTTTGTAGATGGTTGCAAGCGTGAACATTTTTTGAATACAAACGTTTTTATTTGTTTGCTTTTCAAGATTCAGTGCTATACAAATCCCTAAGTAATTTCATTATTTTCAAAATTATTATTAGCATTGTTGTTGTGATTGTTGTTGTTGTTGTTGTTGTTGTTGTTGTTGTTGTTGTTATTATTATTATTATTATTATTATTATTATTATTATTATTATTATTATTATTATCGTCATCATCATCATCATCCCCACCATCATCATCGCCACCATCATCATATTCATCATCGTCGTCGTCGTCATTATTATTGTTGTTATTATTATTATTATTATTATTATTATTATTATTATTATTATTATATATACCTGTTATCATCATCATCATTGTTATAATTGAAACTTAAAAACTGGGAAGACTAATAAGAACCATGGTGTATACCTTATTTGGTCTTTTCCAAGTGGTGGTTATAACTGTATTTCATTGTGTATTGTATACCACTTTAAGTCAGTGCGGATTTATCTGCGTGAAATTCAGGCTGCTCTCCCCGGGTAGGGCACGTCTCCATAAGGGCAGCGCCACCCATTATTTTTTTTCTTTTCCTGTCCGCAATTGTTTTCGTTTCCCTTTAGACACAATCCCTTAATCGGAAACCTCCGCTGGGACGTTAATTAAATCACAACAACAACAACAACAGCAGCAACAACAACAATCGTTTCCTTTTTAGAGTAGCTCTTTCTACGAAATTTTACCAGGAACACCTCCCTTGTTGCCGTGGGTTGTTAACGTGCGCTAAATGATTATGTGTAATGCACAGGGCCTCGGTTTATTGTCTCATCCGAGAGACTAGAACCCAGACCTCCACTCACGGTCTAGTGGATGCGGAAAAAGTTTCTGGCCCGAATGGGGATCAAACCACCACACATTTCGAACCCAGACTTTCCTGTTTCTAGGCAGGTGCGTTACCTCTGTAGCACCGATCCTCTGCTAGACCCAGCACCCTGCAGATTAGATGCATCGGTGGTCTAGGTGGTAACGCGCCTTACCTAGAAAGCAAAAAGTCCGGGTCGGAGTGTGCGGTGGTTCGTACCCCATTTGGGCCCCAAACTTTTCCCCCATCCATTAGACTCTGAGTGGTGGTCTGGCGCTAATCTTTCGGATGAGACGATAAACCGAGGTCCCGTGTGTTACACATCACTATTTAGCGCACGTAAAAGAACCCACGGCAACAAGGGGGTTGACCGTGGCAAAGTTTTGTAAAAAAAAAGCCACCCTGATAAGGAAAACAAATACAGTTGCATGAAGGAAAAAGAAAAAAAAAACGGGTAGGCGCTGCACATGTGGCGACACGCTCCCCCCTGGGGAGAGCAGCCCGAATTTCACGCAGAGAAATCTGCTGTGACATAAAGTGGTACAAAATACAAATAACATACAAAGGATGGCTTTCCACCAAGGTCAACTCGCCCAGTGACCAAGAGACACACGGCCTGAAAAAAAATCAGTGCTGCCCCTATTACCGGAACGTTTTGGAAGAAAAAAGGACAGATAAACACTCACCAACTGCAACATGTAGGCGTGAGAAAAGTGGACAACCAGGTCATGAGAATCACCCCTTGCCGCAAGCCTCTGCTTTGATGTGCCACGTCCATGGTTATAGCCTCTGTCAGTTCACATCTGTTGCATCTTTAATCTCTGCATAATTTCTCAAGTTGAGACATGAAAGTATTCTTGAGTCTCCTTGGCCATCCACTATCGCTTTTCGACTAAAGTTTCACATTCTCAAAGGGAGTGCGTCCCTGACACAGAGAAGAACCTCGTGGTGTAGACGTGTGCATGATTGTCTGTCTTGGTGTTTTGGGGGTAACACACCATGAAGAAAGTGTAGCAGTACTGGTTGAGGTCAAGGTGTCAACGCTGTTTTTTTTTTTTCCTTAGCTGTTTTTACAGATGAGATTATCAAGCTGGTACCTAGGCAGGCAAATAAATATTCAACACAAAATTGGGAGATCAATTACATCGCCAGAGTTGCTCTTG
>CM060316.1:108546122-108591122 GCA_030674155.1 Stramonita haemastoma
TGACTCAGACTGTACAACTAACATATGCATAATTATGCTATTAAATTCTTAACAACGAACTACCATCCAGACAAAGACAACCACCCCATAGATTACTTTCAAAACAATTTATTCACATCATTTCCACACATTGAGTGAAATGGTAATTTGCACGCACCGACAAAAGAAAAAAAAATCTTACAGATCTCAAAATGATTATGTAGTAAACAGCACACAGTTGAAACATGTGCCGACACCCGAACAATATCAACATTTGATTTTCTAACTTTTCTTATCAATATACACACACACACGAACCCGCGCGAGCGCGCGCGCGCGCGCGCGCACACACACATACACACACACACATACACACACACACACGTAGCAATAATTATAAAGCACAATACTTTCTTTCCAAGACATTTTGTTCTTTCAATCAAGACGAAAGACTCCCAAATTTCCCATACAAATAATAACCCATACCTTTGTGTGAATAAATAGAATGAAGCACATGCCACCACACACTCTGAATGATTTCTGGCATGTAGGAATAGTGTTGATGCTTAAATACTGGCATGTATTGACAACGATATACACAACAGAGAAGCCACGCACAGGGCGTTCTACACGGCTTGTCAAGAAGCAGAAGGAGTGGAGAGAGAGAGAGAAGAGGATGACAGACACTGGTGGAACAACGCTGGGAAGAGGGGGTCGGGGGGGAGGGGGGGGGGCGCAGACAACAGATAATATACAATATTATCATTATAGTCCGTATTCAAATCGTCGCGACACCTTGATTCTAACCTCAACTCGAAACTAAAGGTTAGCCTACAAGGGCAGGGGGGGGGGGGAGGGGGGGGGGGGGAGGGGGGGGGGGGGGTGAGAGATGGTAGAAAACACACACACATAGACACACACAAACACACACACATAGACACACACACACACTAGACCACACACACACACATAGACACACCACACACACACACACACACACATAGACACACACACACACACACATAGACACACACACACACACACACATACACATAGACACACCCACACCCACAAGGTGGTTTGCAAAAGGTTATATAAAAAAGATAGGAATTGCCTACAGATTCATTTCAAACTACATCGTATGTATTGACTACAGTTTACAAAAACAAGTTCTGTTACCTAGTAAACCAACTCACAATAGCAAACTCAAGAAACATATAAAGCCACCACCCTGCGACTCTATAATGCCGAAGATTGAAGGGGGAGGAGTGGGGGGAGAGGCGAGAGGTGCAGACAAAAATTAAATAGCTGGATTGAAAAAAAAAAAAGCAGGGGGGGGGGGGGGAAGCAGGGTATGGACTAGAAGGGCAACACAAGCAAGAAACCATTGCAAGAAACAAAACAGACAGACACAGCAATGCTGAACAACATTATTCATCAAGGAAAAAGAAAAAAAAAGGGGGGGGGGGGGTATAAAAAGAATGAAGCAAAACAAACCAAATGCTGAAAACAAAAAGTCATCCTTTCCCAGCCTTAAAAAAAAAAAAACCAAGCATTTTCATGGGGCAGGGTATAGGTAAGGCCAGACAGACCACCTGAAATAACTGTGTGAAAAAACAATTATTCTGCACCTTGCAGAGGAAGCCTAGCTACGGTGACTTCTTCCTCCCTCTTCTTGTTTTTCTTCAAGATCACCATCACCTCTCCACTTCCCTCACTTGCATTTTAACTAGAGCTTTTCAGCTTCCAATCACCCTCCCCACAAAAAAAAACAAACATACAAAAGTAAACAAAAACCAAACCAAAAAAAAAAACCCTCACAGAGCAACCCCCCTCCAAAAAAAACCCCTCAAACAAACAAAAAAACAAACAAACAAACAAAAAATTCTAAAAACCAAATCAATCCACAGTGATATGACATTGACATAACCTGAGTAAGTGTTAATTAACATCAGCAATTAGCCGTACTGAAAATCAGTACGACACCCATGACTTGATACATACATTACTTCAAAAATGCCCCACACTGCCAACACTGAAATACAGAAATAATGTGAGAGAGAGAGAGAGAGAGAGAGAGAGAGAGAGAGAGGAGAGAGAGAGAGAGAGAGAAGAGAGAGGAGAGAGAGAGAGAGAGAGAGAGAGAGAGAGAGAGAGAGAGAGAGAGAGGAGAGAGGAGTGGGAGGAGGATGAGGACTAATAGTGAGCTAACTTACAGTACTGAAATTTACGGTATGAGAGACTTTACGAATAAGCTGATACTGAACTGACACAGTATGCAAATATTTCACTTAAACACACACACACACACACTACACACCACAGACACACACACCACTGGCCGCACGCACACACACACACACACTTTTCATTCATTCCATTCCAATTTTGTTTATAGCCCTACCCACCATGAAACTGAAAGCCATATCAGGGCTGTCAGCTCATTCTTCAGTTCCAGTAGCTTTTACTCCAAGTCCCAAATCAACACCTACCACCTTCAAATATCTTACACCATCCACCTTCAAAAAAAACAACAAAAAAAACTTAATTAAATGATAAAATACCTAAATTATTTCATTCCCAAGGGCAAAAACCTGGCTGTACTGAGCACGCCAGCCATTCCACTTGATTTATCATCCCCAAGTGACAAAAAAAAATATAAAAAGACGGGCATTTTGAATTACAAAAATATACATTTAAAAATGCCATATGGCCAAAGAACTCTTCAGAATGGACATCCTGTGCCCATCTCAGTGTTTTGATATCACTACCTGGTTGCAGGAACAAAATAAATACAGGCAAAATATCATACAATGAAAACAGAATAATTTTTGAAAGATTTGCTCAAAAAAGGGACAGGAGAACAGACTGGGAAGGCAGAAAATAAGCAAGAGAGAACAGGGTTTTTTTCATCCTCAACATTAAAACAAATAGAACAGGGGAAATACAGAAACAAAGAGAGAGATAGAAAAGTGGAAATTTCTAGCACAGAATTTCCAGAAGGTGGGGATGCTATTTATACTGAAAAAGCCCCCAGCATTCCCATGGGGGTACACACACACACACACACACACACACACACACACACACACACACACACACACACACACACACACAAAATTAAATGAAAAATACTTCACAAGAATACAAATAAATACATGATTCAAATATCTACAAAAGAACCAACTGAAATTACTTACTCAATACTGAAGAAAAAACAACTCAAAAAGCTAAGAGAACTGAACTATGATGACTGAATGAAGAAGACATGACAGAAGTGAACACCAGCTACAGAACACTACACTCCATGCAACGTTCAGGACTACCATTAATTTCAAAAGAAGGGAAAGGAGATCTAGCAACTCTTGAGATCAGCACAGAAATTACCTTCTGATTTATTCTGATAGTGTTTAAAAAAAAAAGTGAAAGAAGCTAGCATACATTTGGATGTGTTGACTAACAATGTAACATTCTCTCTTAAAAAAAAAAAAAAATGCAAGGAGCGAGACTGCAAGGGAGATGGGGTGAGCATGAAAAAGTCAGCTCCAGTTGTAGGGTTGTGTGTCAATCATTCCACATTGAATGTACCTGCTTTATTAACTGAAGATTAAGGATTTATTCTCTTCTTCTAAAAGGTGTGGGAATCCGAGTGAACTTGCATCACTTTTCAAATGATCACATCCCTTACCTCCCCCTATATTAAGTAAATCCGAACCAAATACATTACAAAATAAAAACACGGCTGTGAGGTGATCGGTAGAAACTACTTCATTATAATACTTTTGATTATCATCCTTTCCCTCTAAACAGTTCGTAAATTTGTCTTTTTTTTCGATCTCTGTAGCCCAATCTCAAATCAATCCATTTTAAATGACTTATCATTCTCTGAATCTCATTCTAGATACGGCTTGATATAAACAAAAATAAGCTAAGAACACAGAAAACCCCCTAAGCAAACATATAACGCAGCGAACAAGTGAACAAGAATCCATATACAGCAATGACCTGTGTTTTCCTGTTTACAGCATACATCACACTCCTCCTGGAGCATTATATTTCTCATCTGTCTACTATTTTCCCACCATTTCCAATTCTGCTCTTTGTTTTCGATAGAGAAATGACTATTTTTATGCTCTTTTCCTTCATTCTTGAAATGTCTGACAAACAGCATCCTATCCAGATAACAAAAGGTAAGCATACAAATAAAACAGCAGGGAAGACATAGGGAACACGACAAAAAAGTGTTTGTTAGGTTTTCAAAAACAACTTCATAATCCCCAATCTGATATAGGATACTATTAATAGTTTATAGCTGCAGCAACATTCGGATATAAAACCACTAAATCAGCAAATAAATTCAGCTGAGCTTTCCAGACCCTGAGAATTGGCGCATACTCCCAAGTCTGTGTTCGCAAATGACATTCCAGAACATGACCAAAATCTTTACCCTAATCATTTTTGCCCATGGCAAAAAAACAAAAAACAAACAACAAACTCCCCCTCCCTCCCCCCTTTCCCCACAAACAAACAACACATACACACACAAAGCCTCCATCCCTTTCCCAGGAATTTCATTCAGCAAATAAAATTCTTGGGTACCCAGAAATAGCTTGGAATAAAATGTACTTCATTGTGTGCAGCCTACTTAATTAGAGAGGGGAAAAAACCCAAACCAACCCCTCCCCCTAAAAAAACAAAAACAAACCCCACCAAACCCTTTCTTTTCAAAGTAAAATGACTTCCTGTTTTAATTCCTCACATACTTCAAATCTCTTATTACTGAAAAGTCGACAAACTTTCTTAAACACGATCCAGCCAAAGGAAATGGACTAACCCGATCTAAATTATTCAGAAATAGATTAAGATGACCTAAATAATTCATACATGTATGGGCTAAATCAAACTATTGACAAATGGGTAAAAAAAACTATTATGAAAAAAAGAGACATTTTAAGAAGGTGGAAACAAAAAAGAGTTAATACAGCACAAAAACCAACGACCAGTGATCATGCCAACTCACAGCAACACAGAAACCTGACAGCAAATCCTATGACTCACACATTTACAGACTGCACTCAATGCGACATTACCTATCGCCTCCTTCACAACACTGTAAAGTTTTCAGAAAAAAAAACACATCCAGCACAATGTGTCCATAGTGTATTGTATGTTTTGCACGCTCGACTCTCATTTTGTGAGTTTCTCAGCCACAAAGTCATTTTGTGATGGGTACCAACAACAACAACACATGTGTCTCCAACTGTTCTGTTTTTGTCTCGGTTAGTCACACTTGTGTAACCTACTGTCAAACTTTTTGTCTACAAAGGTCACACTTCTTGTGACCGCTTTGTCTACTTTCGTTTTTGTCTCCTGCCGTCTGGCTTTTGTCACTGATTTTCATACTTTTGTCTCTCTCTCTGACAATTTTATTTTTTGGTCCATAAATCTTCACGTACTTGACAGGCACAATCCTCATGTCTTTACAGAGGAGGAGTTGAGGATTGTACCAGTTTACAGAGACACTGTTGTTTGTTCTCTTCAGTTCATTAGTGCAATCCATAAATTTGCAATGTTGTATTTTTACACACACAGACCTACCATTATGTTGACTTGTGCAACCTTCAGTGCTGACATAGACCACAACATCATTCAACAAATCACATCCATCATATCCGACTTTCGTAACCCATTGCCTAAGAAAGGTGTGTGGAGGGAGGGGGGGGGGGGGGGGAAGGTGCAAAGGAGGAGCAGGCATCTTACAGACTGGTACTTGTTCATTCAATTCTACACAAAACAACTATAGGAGATATCATTTACACATCGGCATACCATTATTTGACGTAACCAAAAGCGAACAACACACAAAAGTTTTGACATGACAATCACATAAATTCTCTGTTGACATGACTTCATATGTGACAGCACCAGTAACACAGGACAACCTGGAACCCTGAAGCAGTTTAATATTTAATACATATATATATATATATATGTATGGGCACCCACAGGGTGGGAACATTTAACTATCTGTACCATACCACCACACTGCATACACTTTTCTGGTCACACACACACAGCAAACTTTTCCACAAACACTAGTCACAGACACTTGACTTTTTTCAGTGACAAAACCAACATTCCACAATCACCAGAGCTAAATCTATCAAAATGACCAAGAGAACAGTTTCCATTCCACAAACCTGAAGCCCACATCTCATTCAGCGTTTATGTTTAATTACAATCAATGAGATGAAAATCAAAAATGCAGTTCAGGCATTTTACCTTTTTTCCCCCCCAAATACAACCAGGTCAGTATCACTTCATAATTTTCCACACAGGATTTCTGGAGAGGAGTGAAACAATGGAAATGCTTGTCAGCCACTCACTATGTGGGATGCTGAAAACAAACTTGGAGAAATGTGAATGGATCTGAAGAAGCGAGAACAAATGGGGAAGAACGTGTGTTATGAAAAAAATGGCCAAATGTTATCAACAGTGTTAGTTCTGACAGTGCTGTTTTGTGTTATCACTTTCATGTAAAGAAATATTATGTGCTTAGTGAATATCTGCAAAATGTTGGCATGACTTAAATTTTGAAAAGTGACACATCAGTGTCTAAAACCTTCTCATGTTTTGGTCACAATTTACAGCAGCACACTCTTTCTTCACCTACTCACACAGACACACATGCAGATACACACCACGTGCACACACACGCACACGTGCACACACACACACACACACCACACACGCAGACACAATCTCTCTCTCTCTCTCTCTCTCTCTCTCTCTCTCTCTCTCTCTCTCTCTCTCTCAACCCAACATTTTAGTAAAACTTAAGTCCTGAACATCATGAGATACAGACTTCACACCATGATGCGCACAAAAAACACATCCTGACAAGGAACAATCCTCAGCACATATTCCGCCCATTTTTCATACACTAACATTACAAGCAAGCATCCCTTCAGCTTGATACGAGCTCCATCATCTATCAAGGGAAAAGGGGCCTTATTAAAGCTCAGACCATGTCAAAACCATTCTCAGGAAACCTAAACATAATATAATACTTCCTATACTATCAGGGACGAACAGAGCATGATGTAGTCTGTGATGTATCCACATCTCTACAACAACAAAAAACCAACACAAAAACCCAGCAGTACTTTTTCAATGAGAACCTGTGTCATTACAGTATTCAGGCAGTGGGGAGACCAAAAGTAGAGGCAATGATGAGGGAAGGGATGAAATTCACAGGCAACCCTGTACTTCATAGAAAACTGAATTTTTACTCATCCCAAGAGGTCTTCCAAAGCTCACGAGTCCATTTCTCTCAGCCGAAGCTATGCGTGGTGTGTTGTACTTGGATTTGTTTGGTTTTGGGTTTTTTTTGTGTTGTACTTGTTAGAATCTGATCCAAGCATACAATTTCCTTCTGTCAGAGAAATGTTCACGTTACTATCCAGGAAAATGTGAGCATTATCATGCACTAAATCTGTGGCATTGTCAATGTCCTATAACTCTTGGCTCATTGATCGATATCAAAATTCCATCCCTGCACTTGTCTGCATCGCATCCTTTTATTCACATTCTATTCCTGACAGACCAACAGTAGAAACTGATTTGTGTACAAAATGATTTGATTGAATCATTCTAGTTCAGCCATTTCTGGGTTTGACACTTTAAAACTGTTAGTGAATTTTAAATTAATGTAAAGCTTGAGAAAATAGTTACCCCTTCACCCTTTCTCCTAAAGATGCCCCCCCCCCAAAAAAAAAACCAACAAAACCAAAAACAAAAACACAAAAAAACCCCAACCAAACCCACTAAAAAACAACAAAATCACTAACTTGCAGTCTATAACAACACTTAAATGCTGATTTTATGGATTGAATCAAAGGAAAGAGATCCTTACTATTCAGCCAATAATCTTTGATAAGAAGCATTGGGGTCTTGTAACTCTAAAACTAGTTTTGCATTTGCTGCACTAAAAATGTGTGATCTATAATACCTTAGTAATTCTTAGTTCATGGTGCCACAATCATAATCACATCATCACAAATGCATACAGTCATACACATGAACAAAACTTGACATGATGTGTCAAAACCGACACTTTCATAAACATGTCTTTCTCCTCTTAAAATCTTTCCTAACTATATATAGTATCGATTACGCGTGGTGTGTTTGTGTGTGTGTGTGTGTGTGTGTGTGTGTGTGTATGTGTGTGTGTGTAGGGAGAGCGCATGTGGTAGTATTGTTATGTCTTGATATACTGTCTTGTTATAATGCATTTTAAATGTTTCATCTTTCTTTGTCTATAGCATGCTGTTATAACCCATACTTTTCCTTATCCTTCTTTTTCAAAATTAAATTTCCTATGCGCGCTAACTCTCACATACTGTAAAGCACCTGGAGTCATCATGTTATGCACCATATATGTGTGTCCATTATCATTATTTCTCGTATCTTTGATTTGTCATCATAATTCAACACAAACATTTTCACCTCTTTCCTTCCCTGAATATTCTTACACTCAACTAAGCTACAATGATATCATCATATCTAAACTATTAAAAAAAAAACCAAACAAACCCACACATACACAAAAAACCCAGCATCAAACATTTTACTATTTTAGTCTGTTTGAATGTACACTGTTCACCTACTAGCATGAATTCCATTATTTTTAAATTTTTTTATTTAACCAGTTTTCAAAGTTCACAGTTTTCATACAGATTCATCACCAACACTTAGCCATAGGAATACACATCAGTACGTCACCTTCACAATGCAAGTCATATCAGCACTGCCATAAAGAGGAAGCTTTTCACCAGGTTAGTTTTCATTTATGCCAAGCTAAGAAGAACCGACCCACCCAACAGACCACTATCCCACAACAGTGCACCCTTCCTCATGCTCTCCAATGAAAAGGCAACACTGAATCTTACACACACACGCAAGCACGGTGCGCGCACACACAAGCGCACGCATGCACGCACACACGCACGCACGCACAGCACGCACACACACACACACACACATGCACTCACAGACAAGGTGGAAAGCCCCAGTTTCTTTTGACATGACGGAAGTACAAACAATTTGTAATGATGCATACAGTTAACATGACATAATAATTCTCGATGTAAGACTCATAGGAAATGATGTTCGTATGAAATGACAATTACAGATAATTTAAGCACAGAGTTAATTAAGGCTAACATCTACCTCATTCATTATATATTACAAAGCTTCCACACAACCCATACGCAGCCAGTTTCTAAATAACGATACAAAAGTGCTAAAAGGTTATAGACCTGAAAGACCAGTTCAAAAGTGGAGAGAAAAAAAATGCCAGTAACAAATCAAAAGAATGATATCAAAGAATGGAAAACAAAGGCCAGAGCGGATCAATCTATAAACTGTCCTACAAAATGTTCAGAAGAAAACACACACACACACACACAACAATGTTCTTATGGCTTTTATCAACTTTTCTTTCAGACAATCAAAACAATCATTCCAATACCTGTCCAACTGTGAGATGCTTTTCATCATGACACATGCTTCAACCTTCTGGAATCCACTTATTCCAGTGTCCCATTTTCTCTTTTTGCCAGAAGCTGACATAGTTTCTGGTCTGACTTAAAAGACTCACTGTTTCCATTTTCACTGAAAAAAAAAAAAGAAGAAAATTTTTGCCTTAACAGACAAAAACTAACCATTTAAAAAAAGATGTGGGAGGTGAAGAAGATAAAGAATAACACAAAAATGGCTCTATTACGTAAAAAATGTCCCTTTACTTCCTCTGCTGCTTGCAAATGTACCAAAGAAAGTCTCTTTTTCTCCCTATTTTTCTTCTCTGCTATCTTATTACGACAATTTTGCTAAACAATACTATCATATTTCATCTGTAAAAATTGTCACGGATATTCAAGCACTGAGATGATATGATGGAAATTCTTAGAGTCCCATTAAAAAAAGAGGGCAGTGCATACCTATTTGGTTCCAGGTAGGACACTGAAGGGCAATAACCAAAACTCATACACTGGGAATAAAATACTGCACGAGTCTGCTGGGAACAGATCATCCTCTGGTGAGCTGACAGTCTAAATCATTTATGATGTTTACAGCCCCACCGACCACAGTGGCCATATCAGGGCTGTCACCTTCTGCTTTCGACAACTCACATTCCCTTCAATTCCAAAATCAACAACTAGTAATCTCTTCAAATATCTACTGAACACCCTTCACCTAAAAAAACAAAATTTCACATCAGTCGGATGACAAAATACTTCTAAACCACAATGACACACAGGCAGAGAACCATCAAATGCTGTGCACCCCCCAGATACATCGACATCTCATGACCGACAGCAATACTACACACATCTCATTCCATTAATTTATTCTCTTCTTCTCTCTGAGAAATGGACACAAATTATTCAGCATGGACATGTTCACAGATCAATCTAACTCTTTACATTTCATGTTTCAACAGATATACTGACTTCAAACGCATGAACGACTCTAGAATTCATCTCATCGGGCATAAAAGCTGTCTGAAATCTTGCATCTTAGTGTAATCACGCAGTATGAAAGTGACAATGGTACTATTCCAAATAACACAATCTAATTGATGCTGCTAAAGTCAAGGTCAAACTACTTTTCTCTCATTGTGGGCAATAATATGTAAAAAAAAAAAAAAAAAAAAAAAAAGATTTCAAACACACAAAAAATTCCTATAAGATGCTAGCGAAAAGACATCTTTTTGATTATGAAAGCTGAAATTATACACGCACACACACACAAAAATGGTTAGAAATGAACATAGCTAGAATCAAGTCTTTTGTCCCTGAAAATATAAAATATTAATTATCTCTCAGAATGGCTGGCCACTTTTGCAGAGAGCACACAGACCAGCTGGCTGCTTTACATGGCCAACCATACATCATCAGAAACGGGATAGGCCCCTAGTGTTTATAAATACAGTCCATTCCAGCTTCTTGCAGCTGGCACATTTCTCCAGCACCTATCCTGTCCAGTGTAGACAGCTAAGACATGTGTGTCTGTCTATTTATGAATGCTTAACACTATAACTGGGAAAGTAGTGAAAAGTGAGTTGATGCTATCTCTCAATCGTTTCCTGTATGCTGGACCTGCTATGGCTGGCTTTATGTGCGCTTTTCAGCATCCTTGTCTCCTTCCAGTCAATACAAAGCTTTCTCTCGTAAAAAAAACACAAAAAAACAAAAAGGAAATAATTGTCCTCTCCCACCCTATGGAAAAGCTGTACAATTATACACATTCTCTCTCATTCCAAAACAGGAGGAAGATGATGCAGATTAATTTTCTGGCAACACAGCTAAAATAAGAGATGATTTTGATTTGTTTGAACTTATTGAAGAAGAGAGAGAGAGAGAGAGAGAGAGAGAGAGAGAGAGAACTTGCCAGCACTAATTTATCAGAAATGTAATATTGAAAATGATTTAGATGAGAAAATTATCGCTCTTCGAAGTTTTCCCAGAAATTTTGCCTCTTCTTCAATGTTTTTCACACCTGTTTTACCTTTGTGTGACCTATCTGTCACAATGACAAACAAAAACTTTGTCTTGGCTTTTTACAACACACTTTCTCACTGCTATTTGTTTCTGAACAAACATTATACTTTGGAATTCCCTAGTGGTTTGATGGATTACATGATGACAGCAAAGATACAAAGACAGTGTGTGTGATTGGATATTTCATTCAGTAAAAGACAGCAACACCAAAGGAAGTCAATTCTGTATGCAACAAGCACGTTTTGTCACCTTCACTTGTACTTTTAGATGTCTGTCTGCATGATATTGTTTTGCTCTTTTTTTTTTGTGTGATGCAATACTGTCCAACTATTTCGTCTCTTTATGCAGCATCACAAACGCACAATTTGATATTTTTCATGTAGCGATATAGTGTACAGACACAATAACTGGAGTACCCCTTTTGCACAGTCTATCTCCCTCTCTCTCTGTGTGGAAACCCAAGAAACAAAGGATGAGGAGGTTTGCAAACACAGGCATCAGCAATAGAACAGCTCCTCAAGAAAGTGGCCAGCTGGAACAAAAGTTATAACTACCTGTCCAAAAACAAAATACCCCCCCTCCCCTCTCCCAAGAATGCATCCAATTTTATTAAACAGAACAGACCCCCCCCCTCCTGCACAGTGACATACACAGAGTTGAGCAATGACAGTTAGTTGTACGTTTGATCCCAACAAGTGATGATTTGACCTTCCACACTTCAATTGAGTCTCTCGTCAATGCACACATGGATGATAAATGGACACACACAGCACTTCTTCACTCATGTTCTACACATGTTATACATTCACAGTCCCAAGACAAAACATCTCCCAAATCCACACACCGTTGGAAATGCAAGCGTGGTTTGACCATGAACACAGGAAAAGACTTCAGTTAAGTACAAAGTGTAGGGTTCGAATGAAGACCGTAACTCAAAGTGCCCAACGATTCCACCACTCCAAGATGTTGGGTCTTCAGTGTAGGAGCTGGAAGCTTTCTTCCTTGCTGCTACACACTCAGTCACCTCCGTCACCCAGCGATTGTTGTACACCGACGTTTCTTTGTCACTCAGTTATGGCGCGCAACCAAACAATAGCCAATGCAATACACACACAAATCTGAATGTCATGGTGGTGGTAACCCCCTCCTCCCGTTGATATTGCACACTGCAAAACACAGCTAACATTCCTTAGCTTTTGCTCAAAAGCTACTACAAAACATTCTAGTATCTAAAAAAAAGTTCAACCACAAGAAAAAAAACAAATCAACCTACACAATCCTTTCAATAACAAAATCTTCTAAAAACTTCCCACTCCCATGGTCAGCTCAGCGATGTTGGTGGGTGAAGCCAATGTAAAATAGTCAAGTTTCACTCTCTCCCATCCTTTCCTCCCTGTATCTTTTACACCACACTTTCAATTTCTTTCCAAATCCTTCTAAACACATTTACCTTATATCCACATCATAAAAAGATGATTGATAACAAAATGCACAATAAAATCATTTTGAGTGTCCAATACACACTACAGCACTCTCACAGAAGACCATGACAAAACGCTCCACACAGTTGAAACACAACTGACGACTCTCAACTGAAAGTGCCACGACAGATTCTCTGTCAAGCATGTGAGGTTTGGCAGCAGCTAAGTATCGCAGTCAGGGCGGAGTTGATGTAGTCTGATTTTAGCCCTATGGCAGACAATGATGCTTGGTGGCCGGGGGGGGGGGGGGGGGGGGGGGGGGGGGTTCCAGGGGTTAGGGGGGGGGGGGGGGGGGAAGGTTGGTGTCATGATAAAGCTTTCATGGTGAACCATTTGGAACAGCTGAGGTGGTAGAGGTCGGAAATGACTGACTATGCCTGTACCTGTGTCAACGGTACTCCAACAGCTTTTTGTGGTAGAACAACAGGTAACTGCAACACACACATCATTTTATTTATCTGTAATCACTGGCACAATTACATTAAGTGTAACTAAGAAATAATGACTAGATCTACAAAACCATACTTCTTTATCAAGTGTGAAAACAAGTCTGAATAAACTATGACTACTTAGAAATTACGAACAGATCTACAAAACCACGCATTTTTATCGAGTCTGAATAAACGATCAACCTTGAATTTCTACCCTGACAAAAATTTCTGTTTTTTAAAGGCACAATGGTACAGCAGAGGAGGCAACAGGCTTAAAGTCATAACATCACTGTAAATCATGTGTAGCGGAGTCCAATCTCAGAGGCGCCTTGTGGATTAGCTAATAAGGGTTCTAAAACCTCTCAGGTTATCCAAAGTACCACCCCCGTCAGTAGCCTTCTCTGCTTCATCCCTTCATGCATACAGGTCAGGTCTGCATATCCAAATTCATCAATTCATACCAACACTCTACACATTGAGCAAAACTGTCAGTGGCTTACTCTCCCATCTTTGTTTACACACACATATGTAGAACACAAAAACACAAACAACAAAACCTAATTTGCTCGTCAACCCTTTCCTAGTACATGTCAGCTTTCAGCAAACAGTAAAATCACAAAACAAACCCTGCATGCACCCGATATCCGACTACAGCAGGCTATAATCATGTGACTGATTAACCATCTACTGTATGATGTTAAAAAAAAAAGCCATTATAAAGCCATTGTCTGTGCCTGTCCTTTTCCCCTCAATGAAAAAGATTCATTCATTCTTTCATTCAAAGGAGCGGATGACAAAATTATAAAAACCAGCATGCACACAGGTGTTGTGTTTAGATACCATCCCTGAGGAAAAATCAGGGAGTTGGAGTCCCCAGGGCAGCTCGGGGTTGTATATATATAATTTTTTTTTAATTTTTAAAAAAAAAAGAAAAAGGGCAGATGCTGCACTTGTGGCGATGCGCTCTCCCAGGGGAGAGCAGCCCGAATTTCATGCAGAGAAATCTGCTGTGACATAAAATAAAATTTCATTTAGTCTAGAACTTTCTGGATTTCTTATCAATAAGAATGACAAAAGCATACAAGAAGCACTCTGCAAGCAAAGACATTGGATCCAGAAAAAAAAGAAACAGCAAACCCGGTCAGAACTTACCCTTCACTGGACAGCACCTCTGCAGACGTGGCCTTGGTGATCATGTGGTCCTCACACTTGAACCACTGGTCTGTGCTGGAGCGAATGAAGCACGTGTAGTGGCCCGACTCTATCGTGCCGCTGTGGTTCACCACAGCAAACAGGGAGTATCTGTCAAACACACACACACAGACACACTGAATATTTAAAATTTAAAAAAACAAAAACATGCACACAGTACCAACATAAACTCAACATATATTCACAACACCATTGAGACATATATATATATATATATATATATATATATATATATATATATATATATATATATATATATATATATATATAAAATTTTTTTTTTTTTTAATGACAAAAAGAAAAAGGGAAGACAGCAAGTAACAAATGATAGAAAGACAAGGCTGAGAGGGAGAGAGAGAGAGAGAGAGAGGAGAGAGAGAGAGAGAGAGGAGAGAGAGAGAGAGAGAGAGAGAGAGAGAGAGAGAGGAGAGAGAGAGAATGGTTTGAGGCTTGACAGAGAGCGAAAGAAACAAGAAGACAGACAGAGAATAAATCAAACAGTCAGGCAGGCAGGCAGATAGAGAGACAGAGTCACAGACAGACAGAGAGAGAGAAATGGGCTCTTACTTGTTATTATAGAAGCTGAGATCTAAGGTGGGTTCTCGCACAATCTCCTCGCTAAAGCCGTTGTTGTTTCGTGCCGAGGACATGAAGGGAGTCATGTCGAGCTCTTCAGGGAATGATACGTAGGTTGAGATCTTTTTGTGCAAGCCAGTTGAATGTTCAAACCGCTGCGACACACACACACCATGACACAGTTAACTTACCATTCTGCTCTGGGCCACCAGTACAATAATACAAGATAACAGATGTATGTAACGCTAAACTTTTCCAAAACTTCAAATTTTCCATAGATTTGTTACTGTAATAAAAGATTTAAAACACAAAAAAACCCATTGACTTTGACACTGTAATAAGAGATTAAAAAAATTATTCTTTCTTCAATACTCTATCAGGGTTCATACAGACTTGGTGGAACAAAATTTAGGGCTTTTTAGGGCCTTTTTTTAGGGCCTTTTAATCCAAATTTAGGGCCTAGCTGCGGGGCAACAAATGTATAAATAGCAACCTAAATACACCTTTCCTCACACACACACACACACACACACACACACACACACACACACACACACACACACACACACACACATATATTAATATCAGGGTGCGAATTGACAGAGTCAAAAAACTCTGAAAAGTGGGGGGGTCCGGGGGCATTGCCCCCTGGCAGGGTCAAGGGGCAGAGCCCCTTGTGGGGGTCAGGGGGCGTTGCCCCCTGAAGCTGAATGTTTTTCAACAATTCTAGCCTGTTTAACGGCCTCTCCTTGAACTAATTTCAGTTCTTGATACTAAGCAATTTCTGCCCTAAAATAAGCTCTCCAAGTATGACTTTTCTGTCATTTTTCAATCTAAAGGAGGTTCTATACCCAAATAATCACATAGCAAAAATGAGTGTTTCTAGACAAATGTGCACTAATGCAGATAGAGGTAAAGAGGAAGAAAGAGAAAGAAAGGACAGACACATAAACAGAGACAGAGAGAGAGGGGGGGGGGGGGGAGGAGAGGTGTGTGTGTGTCTGACTCTGACTGTGTAAGAGACAGGGAGAGGTGGAGAAAATGAGAGAGAGGAGAGAGGCACAGAGAGAGAGAGAGAAGTGTGTGTGTGTGTGTGTGTGTGTGTGTGTGTGTGTGTGTGTGTGTGTGTGTGTGTGTGTGTGTGTGTAATTTACTTCCAGTGTGTGTATGTTGTTGTTATTGTTATTATTAATATTATTATTATTCTTTTATATCGAGGATAACAGCATGTGTGTGTGTGTGTGTGTGTGTGTGTGTGTGTGTATGTGTGTGTTTTGTGTGTGTGTGTGTGTGTGTGTGTGTGTGTTGTGTGTGTGTTGTGTGTGTGTGTGTGTGTGTAGAGGAGAGAGAGAGAGAGAGAGAGAGAGAGGAGAGAGAGGAGAGAGGGGGGGGGGGGGGGGGAGAGAGAGAGAGAGATCAATACACTCTTATGAAGACTGAAGAAGATCCTATGTCTTTATCATTTTAAAATCAAGTTGAAGCCCCCTTACAAAAGCAGATTAAAAATTCATCTTATTTCAGAGTGAACTCACCATGACAGTTCGCATGGCCAAAAAACAAGTTCTGTGTTATGTGTGTACTTTCCGGCTGTCCGGTACAGCGGAGGCTGTGTTCCAGGCGATGTAACTTTAGAACAGTCACTCTGCCGTTTTAACGATCAACTGATTTCCCGAAGATGCCAAAGGGTTACTGTTCCATGATTTGCCAAGAAATTAGCGCTTCTATAACTAAAGTGCCGTGGTTTGTTATTTTCCGACCGTGTTCCAATTTCCGACACCACTTGCTAATGAAAGCTCAACTTTCACTATCAAGAGACATAGCGCAAATTTTAAACATTGCTCGGCAAAACTAACAACCAATTTTTCTGTTTGTGCATCTATATCGGCAACTGTACCTCTTCTAGCCCCATCATGGCCTGTTAGCGTCATTTTCCGTTTATTCCGCGTCCTTCTTTGCTTGTAAGTGTGTCAGTTCGATCTGTTTTTCCGCGAAAGTCTACACTACTTTCCGCCATTCTGTTTTGAAAGAGAAGCTCTGCGCATGCGCTATAAGGGGAGACAACTGAACGATAGGACCATTACCTCCCTTTACGAAATAGGTGGCCCGACGCGAGTAGCAGACGACAAGCATTCTATCGGCGATAATACGATCTTCGGACACGCTTCTCGCATTTATTTCTCCAAAGTTTTATTTTGAATATATTTTTTTTAATCTTTAAAATAAAATCTCACACATGACTTCCATTTTTAGGGCTTTTTAGGGCCTCCAGGGCAATATGTCTCATTTTTAGGGCTTTTTAGGGGCCCTATTTTGACTTTCCCAAAATTAGGGCTTTTTAGGGCTTTTTAGGGACCTGTGCGAACCCTGTCTATATACAAGTTTTTTTAAAAGTTATGTCATTTATGTCTTATAAACTGTTCCCCAAATATAGTATTTTTTTTGGTGGAAAAATCAACATCATCATCAGATAAGCTGCAGAGAAACTCAACAGAGTTACTTAAATGATTTCTTGGAAGTGTCAAGGTTTTGAACCCTGCTGGATTGCAAGATGCTCCTGGACTCAGAGGAAACACTATACTGAGACAAAAATTTATAAACTCTATGCCACCTCTTTAAATAAAATTTATTCAAATCAAATTCAATTCCCCTACACACACACAAACACACACACACACACTCCACCAGTGTTGATTCTAGGATTTCAAAAAAAGGGGGCCCAAGGGCCCCCTGAAATGAAAAAAGGGGGGCATTTGCCCCCCTCCCCCTTTTCTCTTCATAAAAAAGGGACAAGTAGTAAGTAGTATTTGCTCATAATACCATTAGTACTCTGATTTCTGCTATTTTTCAAGAACGAGAAAAAAAAAAAACAGGATGATATGTCAGCAGACAGGATTTAATATACACCTTATGTATTGCAGCTGGTCTGTAAAATGATTTTCTTACACAGGAAGAGAGAGAGAGAGAGAGAGGGGGGGGGGGGGGGGGGGAGGGGGGAAAGAGAAAGGGTGGGGAAGATTGTGGTACATTCAGATGTGGAGGGATACATACTACATAGATACAGGAGGAGATGCATTGTTTGTATACAAGAGAGAGAGAGAGGGGGGGGGGGGAGGAAAAGAGAGAGGGGGGAGGGAGGGAAGGAGAGAGAGAGTCAAAGTCAAATTTGTATTTCCACATTTTGAGTTGGAGAGAGAGCTAGATCTAGATGAAAAAAGAGGCAAGAGCCAAAATCAGTCTTACCCCCCCCCCCCCCCCCCCCCCCCCCCCCCCCCCCCCCCCCCCCTACCATATGAAAGAGAGAGAGAGAGAGAGAGACAGACAGACAGACAGACAGACAGAGACAGAGAGAGAAAGGTTGGGGAGGGAGGAATGGATGTCAAAAGTCCATTTTGTATTTCCAATCAGAGTTGGAGGGTGAACTAGATTTAGATCTAGATGACAAAAGGGGTTAAAGCCAATATCTAAGTCTTATCGTTTCCTCCAGTCCCATAAAGCAGAGAGAGAGAGAGAGAGAGAGAGGGGGGGGGGGGTGGGGGTTAAAGTCAATTTTGTATTTCCACTTTCAGAGTTAGAGAGATCTAGATGAGGAGAGGTGAAAGCCAATATCAAAGTCTTGCCCTCCCCCCTCCCCAGGAGGGAGGGAGGAAGAGAGAGAGAGAGAGAGAGAGAGAGAGAGAGAGAGAGAGAGAGAGAGAGAGAGAGAGAGAGAGAGAGATATTTTCTGTTAAAGAGAGATCTAGATCTAGATGAGAAAAGAGGTGATATCTGATATCAAAGTCTTGTCTTTCCTCCCATGCAGAGAGAGGGGGGGGGGGGAGGGAGAGAGAGAGAGAGAGAGAGAGGAGAGAGAGAGAGAGAGAGAGAGAGAGAGAGAGAGAGAGGAGAGAGAAGAGAGAGGAGAGAGAGAGAGAGAGAGAGAGAGAGAGAGAGAGGGGGGGGGTCAAAATCATTTTGATATCTCCAGCCGATAGTCTACCCTATGCCATCATTGTTGCCAAGCACGGGCTACTTGTCTAGCCAGATCTGAAAAACCGCCTTGAAAACTCTTAGGTCTGCCAGCTTTGAAGCCTGCTGGGACGCGGCTTCTTCCACAAACGATCTCTGTCACAATGACGATCTCTGTCACAATGACGTCACTTGTTTCAGGAGTTCACGGCTCCTTTGAAAAATGACGTAATTACGTAAATGAGTCAGAAAATGACGTCAGACCAGCTGCTGTGTGACGATTTTGATGACTGTGGGCGCTAATCAGTGCATCCTGCTGTCCCTGGGGTATCAACGTAATGACCCACGCATGTAGCGCTATTTTGAAACTATACAAACGGCAGTTGCCGGGCGCACTGTTTGTTCAAATATGCGCTATCCACAGTTTTTTTGCGTCCGTCAGGGCGCACTGGTCACATTATTTTGCGGCAAAGTTGAAAAAAATGCGGGAATCCCGCAAGGGCGCACCCTAGAATCAACACTGCTCCACACACACACACACACACACACACACACACACACACACACACACACACACACACACACACAGAGGGAGCAGGTGCTGACAGAGGACTCACCTTGAGGTGGAAGCAGGCCACTATGGGGACCTTTTTCAGCGTCAGCTGCTTGGTGGACTCCTGGTAGCTTGAACAGTTGCTACAGTTGATCTTTCCTGAGTTACCCAGGTGCTCTGGTCTTGTATATCTGAAACACATATCATTGGTGAGGAAAAAGTAGCGGAGGAAAAAACAAGTACAGGTACCAATGTTTCAATCATTTTGAAAACACATATTATTGGTGAATCGATCACAGGTGGAAATATAACTATCTGTATATCTGCAACACATATCATGGGTAAATTGATCGTTGGTGGAAATATGACTATTTGTATTTCTGCAACACATATCATGGGTAAATCGATCATTGGTGGAAATATGACTATCTGTATTTCTGCAACACATATCATGGGTAAATTGATCACTGGTGGAAATATACCTATCTGTATATCTGCAACACATATCATGGGTAAATTGATCACTGGTGGAAACATAACTATCTGTATATCTGCAACACATATCATGGGTAAATTGATCACTGGTGGAAATATACCTATCTGTATATCTGCAACACATATCATGGGTAAATTGATCACTGGTGGAAACATAACTATCTGTATATCTGCAACACATATCATGGGTAAATTGATCATTGGTGGAAATATGACTATCTGTATTTCTGCAACACATATCATGGGTAAATTGATCACTAGCGGAAACATAACTATCTGTATTTCTGCAACACATATCATGGGTAAATTGATCACTGGTGGAAACATAACTATCTGTATTTCTGCAACACATATCATGGGTAAATTGATCACTGGTCGAAACATAACTATCTGTATTTCTGCAACACATATCATGGGTAAATTGATCACTGGTGGAAATATAACTGTCTGCATACAAAGCCTGAAACTCAAGGCTTGATTCTAGCCTGAAAGCAGATTTTTCACTCATCCACTGGAACATGAGTAGTGGTCTGGGTGCTAGTCTACTGGATGAGATATTGGTAAATACATATACACTCAGCAACTGTAAAAAAAAAAAAAAATCATGGCAACAAAGAGATTTATTGTTGACAAAACTCTACAGAAAACTTTAGCTGCTCTTGTATAAAAAAAAAAGATAAAAAAAAGAACAAATATACCTGCAGATGGTGAAAATGGGGTGGCATTGCATTAGGGTTAGTATGCACTCACTGGAGAGAACAGCCCGAATTTCACGCAGAGAAATTCGCTGTGACAATAAATACAATGCATTATAATACAATACAAAAGGCAGCTTAGTTACAACTTTGAAACCTACAGCATTTCAGACTGACCGTGGCCAAGTGATGAGACTTCAATTTAAAAAGACCCGATTGACCAAGACTGACCTCTGGTAGTAGGTCAACAACTTTCAATTTCACTATCCCATATCCCACAATTCAATTGCAACAGGAGGCCCTTTAGGTAAAGAAGTCCTTAGACGCTGTTTTTAATGTTATTTAAAGATAGTCGACTGTGTGGTTTAGCTGCTAAGAATTTTCAAAATAAAGCTTTTATCACTATTTTTTGTGCTGGAACATTGGTGCATGGCCAACGTTTAGAACCTCTAGAATCCATTTTCAGACATAACATTGATGATATCTTTCGGGGGTTTAAACTCAAGAAAAAATGTTTGGAGTGAGACAGGTCTTAATCCCTTCGCGACTTTGTTATGAGCTATAATTGAATTATGAAGAATGATCCTCTTCACGCTGACTGGTTCTTTTCCCTCCAGTACCAGTTACTACATATGGGAAGCAATCACTGTTTTGGCTGTAGTGATGTCTTTTGATTTTTTAAAGTATTTTTAAGAATTTGGTGAGAAAAAGGTTTTAAAGAAAACTGTATTGATGTATGTTTGTAGTGGGTGTGCTTATGCTGCAGATTTAATTCCCTTGGCATTGTATTTTCACTTTATCTTACAAAGTCTATAAGGACAGCAGAGGTTAAACAAAGTCTAGTAACTAAAAATGCTCTGGCTTCTTGCATTTGCACTGTACATCATTCATAGAGGTTTAGCATGGCGTCCTGGTGACTCCTCAAGGAAAAAACCCGAAAGTCAAGCCTAAGTCTAATCAGGTCAAAGTCAAGACATCTCGACTGTTTCGGCATAAAAAACCCCAAAAACCCCCCAAGCCAACATACCTTTTCAGACATTCTAGAAGTGAGGTAGCTTCGTAACTGCTTGGGCTGTTTGTGTAACCTGTAAAAAGATGAGCAGTTTCCAATTTGTTGATTCCAAAAACATGAGAGTTTGTACAGGAAAAAAGAATACTGAATCCTTTTTTTTAATTTTTTTTTTTTTACAGCATTTATATCTAGAAAGACAGTTGGACAGACAGACAGACAGACAGACAGACAGACAGACAGACAGACACAGACAGACAGACAGACAGACAGACAGACAGACAGACAGACAGACAGATAGATAGATAGATAAGACAAAGAAACCCAGAAGCAGACTACCAATCAACACACACACACACACACAAACACACAAACACACACCTCTCTCTCTCTCCCTTGCACGTGCATGTGCACACACACACACACACACACACACACACACACACACACACACACATGCGCGTGTGCACACATACACATCTAATCTCACTATGAGTGAAGAGACAAATTTAAGAAGAAGACCACACACACACACACTCTCACCACCACCCCCCCCCCCTCCACCCCCCCTCCCCCACACACACCAACCCACCACCACCACCACAACCATCACCACCCCAGACCTGAAGCAGGAGAGAGGTTGGTGTCGCCTGAAGCAGGACCAGCAGCCCCAGGCAACGCCGGGTCCCCCGCTGATGCTCCCCTGCCGCCTCCACTGCCGCTGTGGTCCCCGGGGTGGGCCCCAGGTCCAGGGCAATGTCCGAGATGGGGTCAATCGTCGTGGACACGTTGCTGGTGAACAGGCACGTTAGAGGTTTGGGTCAAACTATACACGTAATGGGGATGTAGCTGAGGAGATTTGGGTCAAACTATACACATCATGGGGGTGTAGCTGAGGAGATTTGGGTCAAACTATACACACAATGGGGGTGTAGCTGAGGAGATTTGGGTCAAACGATACACACATAATGGGGATGTAGCTGAGGAGATTTGGGTCAAACTATACACATCATGGGGGATGTAGCTGAGGAGATTTGGGTCAAACGATACACACATCATGGGGGTGTAGCTGAGGAGATTTGGACCTAACTATACACATAATGGGTGTGTAGCTGAGGAGATTTGGGTCAAACTATACACACAATGGGTGTGTAGCTGAGGAGATTTGGGTCAAACGATACACACATCATGGGGGTGTAGCCGAGAAAACGAAACCAAAAAAAAAAAAGAAAAGAAAAGATGTGAACCTTTCCAATGCAATGTTTATTTTATGCTCAATTACAGCCCATTTGGTAAGTGGTGGGAAGTGGGATACTAAACAGAAACACCTGAAAACAGTGACACACGAAAACTTATCCAGTGTGCACTTACAGTCTCACAATGATTCCTAGGAGGAATGAGTGAGACAGAGCACATATTCTGAGTGACCCATATGGCGTTAAGCTGGGGAATGTGCAACTTGGCAATATCTGAGCTGGATTGAGCAAATGAAGCAAAGTGACAAAATGAGCCCTTAAAATTTGTAGTAATTTTTTCATGCCAAAAGTAAAGAGGTGTGAAGCTTTGGGTGTGGTTTGCATTAGCTCTGAATGTTCAGAATGTTCCCCATCAGCATGCTCCATCAAGGACTTACTTGCACTGGGTGCAGGTGACATCTGACTGAAGCCCTCCTTTGAAAATCTGATCAATGATGCAGTGACAGGGGACCTTGTTGTTGCACGACGTTTCGTTTGTTCCTGAAACAAAACAAAACACTCGTCTGATACCTCTCATTTCTTCCTTTATATTCTTTACTTCTGAGCACTATTTTTACTTCCAAAAGCACTAAAATGACCATGGTAGAAGTAAAGGCATTACTTGTGGTAATGTGGTGGTAATGATATTATGAATATAATAAGATGCTATTCAGGATTTCTTTACCATCTTCATCTTTGCGTTAAGAAAATTAACATTTATTTCACTTTTTTTTTTTATCTGCCTTTCTCTGCCATCTTAGTTTGATGAACCTGCAGATGTCTAAAACTTAAAATTCCGATTTTTTTTTGCATGAAACCATAGCACCTGGATGTATGGCTTAAATATGGAGTTTGCTGTGGTCAAGGAGGAGTGTGAACAGGTTCATGTAAAGACACCACAGCGCAGCAACCTACCTTGACAATGGCGATGCAGAACATCCAGCGTGGCGATGAGAAACTCGTGAGCATCCTGCTGCTCATAGCCGGCCAGGTGTCGGGCGTTGGTCCATACCAGGTGCAGCAGTTTGTACGGGGTGTAAGGAGTTCGCTCCCCGGAGTAAAACTGAGGCATACCACAATCCATAGATGTACAATAGCACACATCTCGTAGCAGTAACATTGAGCTACCCAACCCATTACAACAACCCAGTAAACAGAAAAACACCAACAACAAAGACAAATCTATAAAATATTCACATGCACCCCCAAAAAAGTAAAAATGTTTTTTAAATGTTAAAAACTGTAGAAAACAAAGTTACTGAGCTTGCAGATGTTGGGCTTCCCTCCCCTCCTTCCTCACTACCATCCCCCACCCTCGTCCCTTCTCTTCACCCCTAATTCTTGTGTCTGCTATTGGCTCACAGCACAAAGTCTTACAATTCCACACTCAAGCAGATGGCACAGTCCTGAATCTCTATGATAAAATATGGCCCATTTTCACTCAAATCGAGATAATAGTAAAATCTTTAGCAAGCCTAACTTCTTCCAAGTCACAGATGTGCACTTTATTAATGATTTGTTCAATATTACTATGGTTTGCTAGATTCACATGAAGTAATAATACAGATAGCACTTGACTTGTGTTCACTCTTGGAAATACTGCTCAAGTCCTTGTCAGAAATGGTAACTTTGGCTTGCTGTTAGAAAAACCTTTTTTCTTTTTTTAGACATCTCCATAGATTACCACCAATTTTTCCTGAAAAAAAATTAAGTGAAACATTTCTGACAGTACCAAAGTAAATGCAAGAAGAATGCTTTCTAGCAGTCTTGAAGTTACCATCACCAGCCATCAACATAATCATGGTGTTTTGCATTGCAAGCCAGCTAGAAAAATCTGTCTTTTTTTTCTCCCTGAGGTCTGTCTTTCTGTCTGTCTGTATGTCTGACTAACTTTTGCTTAACAACAGGAAGAATCTGTGGTGCGCTATACTGAAACTTCCCTGAAGCGTATCTTGGACAAATCCTGTGCCTATAGATCCAAGCTGCAGAGTGCAGGGCATGATCCTGTTGTCTGTGTCACTGGTCCCAGCCTACTCTTCTTTCAAAGACAGAACAATTTACAACCGTACCAGATATTATCTATGTATGTCACTGAACTTGAAAGGAATGGAGCTGGAACTGATGTTCATTCCAGGGGAAAAAGGCAGCCAGAGACAACATGAACCTATGCCTTTACACTGCTTCAGGTCATAAATCCAATGATTTAATTTCACAGAGCTACTCCCCACCAAGCTCAAAGATAGAACTAATTGTAGGAAATAAAACTGGCAAAAAAGTGTTTCTCTGATACATTGTTTTTTTCCTACATTCTGCAAACAGATAGAACTGACAGTAGAACACAAGACTGGCAAAAACAAGTGTTTCTCCAATGCTTTGTTTTCTCTGTATTCTGCAGACATTCCATTCCCTCCTCACCTCCTGAAACAGTCGGCTCATCTCACACACCAGGCACTGGGGAAGGTTCCCGCTCATGTGACAGGTGTGCTTGTCCGACAAGAAGTAATCCCGCAAAATGGGCGTATGGGTCAGTGACTGCAAGATGCAGTTCATGAAACATGTGTTGCCCAAATTGATCAGACCCGGAGACCTGTAACACAACAGCGTTGATTAGAGGGTTTAAGGGTTCACTTCCATCCTTTCAACATTACCAGTGTGCTGCTGGACCCTGATCACTTCATGGTTTGTCACAATTTCTAACAGGTAAAATAAACCGACATGTGTCTGCTGATCACCATAAAACATTTTATCCTGTCCCTTCAAACATGTATCCAAACAAAACACTTGTCTTACAACATCTGTACTCAATTTTTGGTGATGGCAGGTATAAACAGAGCTCTCTGCATGCACCATTGGACTTTTTTCCTTACCCATTCTCAGCTTAAAAAAAAAATTCATGTTCAGAGAATGTATGTCTTAACTCCAGTTGGGTTTTTTAAAAATATTTTGTTAATTGAGAAGAGCTCAAGGTTTACCAATGGCAAGATTATGGGACCATTTACCAACTACTTGTGTAGTCATATTCCAGCTCTGGGGACGATGTCTAAACACACCACCAGTGTGCAGGTGTTTAGTTTTTTATTTTGTCATCCATTCCTACTGCATGCAATGGTCTTCTCTTCTAAAAGGCAGAACAGATTTTTAACATGTGTGCAAGATACTCTGCATGCTTTTGCACACAGGACCTTGGTTTAAAGTCTCATCCGAAAACTTTTAGGGGAGTGGAGTCAGTATTGGTGTTGAGGGGAAAAATCCCCTCAAACAGGTGTCTCGGTGGAGGCTTGAACCCAGACCATCAGATCACGAGCTCAGCCCTCTTACCACTAGACTATCCTGCTCCCCAACTCCAGTTGTTATAGCAAATGTTACTTAATGGCGACGAATGACTTCTTTTGTTATTTTATTTGCAATGAAATAATCATCATAGAAAACCCAAAATACACTCTACATGTACAAAAGAAACTCTTTTTTTCAGCTTTGTTCAACCTACACTTGTGGGGTGGTGTGTTGTGTGTGTGTGTGTGTGTGTGTGTGTGTGTGTGTGTGTGTGTGTGTGTGTGTGTGTGTGTGTGTGTGTGTGTGTGTGTGCGTGGTGTTTGTGCGTGTATGTGTTCTCTTACATTAGCTTACTACCATTTCATGTTTTTCACAGTTAAACACTTCCCAGATAAGCTAAACAAATAAAGTATCTCATATCACATAATTCAGACTGTCATTAATTTACTCACATCAGGCAAAAACAATGCATCAAGTACATACCTATGTGTGAATTTTTAGAAACTTTTCTTCGTTTAGGATTTTTCCTCAACAGCTCAATTTCATCAGCACCAGGCTCCCATGGCTCATATACTCGTTTGATTCCTGAAACATAATTTTTCTACTGCATAAATATTACAATGTAACTAAAACACGAAGAACATGGCAATCATTATAGGCTCTTTCCTTTATTATTTTTGTTTCCATTTTCTCTCTCTTTTTTCTTTTCTGAATTAAAAGTATTGTTGCCAACAATGGAATGCATAAAACTGAAAAGAAAAGAAAAAAATCCTAACGCACACAAATACAGAATCAGTTGTGATACTGAAGGTGAAAGCCGCATCAATTTCTGTGCATGTATTGATAATTTACTGTCCCAGAGCTAAATATCAACCCAAATTACACGTTTCATACATTAATCTAATACAACCCTGGAATTTTCAGATCAAAGATTCAAATACATTCTGAGGATCGTAATAGTTGAGTGGCTATGATGTTTCAACATTCAATCCCACAAGTCCTTCAAGTCATGGATTCGAAACTCGGTGACGTCTGATGAATAAACGGTTGTTGTTGTTTTTTTGATCTCCCATGCCAACTTCAAGTCAAAACCTTCCTCAATTTCTTTTGTACACATGCAGTTTTCTTTCTTTTTTTTTTATAAGTGGATGTCACAAACTCTGGAGAAAGATTGAAATAAGCAAACACACCAAGTTCAACTTAAGCAGAATTGAATAAATATAATCTAACTCAAGTTAACTGCTTAAAAAAAATTGTTATCATACTTCCCAACCAATAGAATGAGGTATAAATCTCACCCAATGACTTTGCCACGGTTTTTTGCTGGCGCTTGGCAATTTCTTCTAGCTCGGAGTCATACACAAACGTTCTGCATGCAAAACAGAACACTGTCCCATGGTCAAGGTCCATCGCTGAAAAAAAAAACCAACAAAAACAAACAGATGAAACAGAATGTATATAATGGCCAGTCAGACAAATCATTGATTAAAGATATTCTTACACTCAGATGTTGATGATTTTTAGAGAGAGAGGATGAGAGGGAGGAGAGAAGAGAGAGACGAGAGAGAGAGAGAGAGAGAGAGAGAGAGAGAGAGAGAGAGAGAGAGACAGAGAGAGAGACAGACAGACAGACAGACAGACAGACAGACAGAAGACAGACAGACAGAAGACAGAGACAGAGAGGATAGAGAAAGAGACAGAAGAGTAAAGACAAAAAGAGCAAAATGAGAAGACAGACAGACACTGAGACAGACAGACAGATGGACACACAGTGTCAGAAACTGAGAGACAGACAGAGAGACTGAGACAGACGAGACAGAGACAAGACAGGGAATAAGAGGAGAGAGAGGCAAAACAGAAAATGAAAAAAGAACAGTTGTAATAGATAGAAGACAGAATGATGAAGGTTGCAAGGTAAAATGTGTGAGGAACAAGACTAGAAAACCAAAAATAAGATACACAGGGAGAAGGCTAATTAATAGGAACAGCAAGATAATCATGAATACATTTTCCTTCCTGATAAAAAGTGTTACGCATTGAGGGGTTTCCTGTTCTACCGTAGCTAACTTATTACTAAATTTTTAGAATAATGAAAGACCTGAAAAGACTTTTTTTTTTTTTTAAGTGTATGATACATTCAGTCCAAAGCAAAAACCCAATACACGTGAGTCATTATGAATATGATTAAGTCAACTTCTAGTCAACTGACATTTTCATGGGTAGAATGATCCACTTACATAAGTTGTGGCCTGTCTCCAGGGCATGCTTGTGGATGTGTTCACGATTGTAACAGCCAAAATACACACAGGATAAACAGGCATGCACACGCAGACCTCTGTAATCACACGTACGGCAGTAGCCTTCCTTTGCCTGCAAAAAGAATAGATAAAACAGGATTATAACACCAGCTGATACATTGCATAAGTATTTGGTGGTTCTTCATGTGACAAAAATTGAACAATCATCTCATTTGTCACAATCATGGAACATAAGTGAAAACACACAAAAGCAAAGATTAAACTTAACAATGTAGAAAAATTAGTATTATGTATAATATTTACACTAGCCAAACATGGACTCTAGAAACTTTGGGTGTTTTTTTTTCCAATCATTTAGTGTGCATAGTAGTTTTTGTGGGACCATTGCATATTTTACAAAGCAGAGGAAGGGAGTGACCTGATGATTTCTTTACAATATTATTTATATTCTCTAGATTCACCTGTCTCACCTACTGGCATCAGCAGGTACAGCATTAGCCAATGCACCCAATGAACCAACATGACCCTCCTTCTCCATTCATTCCCGATATTGCTGGCCCTTAATGACTTCATGGATTCTTATGCCACATGATCTGGTCATGTTACCAGTAAGGGAAGCTGGTGGTCTGCCTTTCTTCTTTTTTGCCTCAGTCTTGCCTTGAAAGAAAGACCTTATGAGGTATATATATATTTAGTTTCATAGCACATGGCCTGCATCTTAATTTCATGTCATTTAATGATTTATCAATGCTAATCAGCATATTAATACAAATTTAACATAATATATATATATTTCTGCTCCCTTTTCCTATTTTGAGCCCCATGTCTTCAATATCAGACTCTCTCATAACTTGTTCTGTGTATCGAAAAGATGAAGTGAGAGAATGCATCCTTCTCTAATTCCTTTTAAAATGCTGAAAATTTCTTCTTTTTTTTTTTTTTTATTGCCCCACCTGTGCTCTTTGGTCTTCATAAAGTGAGGGAAATAGGGAGCTAATGTGTTTGAAAAGCAAATATCACACATTGTATCAAAAAAGATGCTGATGAATCACACTGTCAAAGGCTTTGCTGTAGTCTATAAAGGTGATAAAAAGTTTCTTTAACATAATTTTCACCTTTTCAAACATGTTTTGGTGCATGAGAAACGTGTTTGTTGTTGTTCTGTTTATTCTGTGACCGAGTGACAGTTCAAACACTAAGTTACTTTTTGTTTCATATTATTTGAGATTTTGATCAGCAGGATCTTGCTTGCATGGCAGATAAGGGCTTTTGTCCTGTAGTAGTTATTGCAGTCTTTTACATTTCTGTTCTTGTAGAGCATGGTAAATTCTTGTGACTCCAAGTCCAAGGGTCACTGACCAGTCCTTCAAGATTTTACAATTTGGGTAATGCATGGCTCTCTGCCCACCTTCTCCTGAGTGCGTCTATGATATTGATAGAATACCTGCAATAAAACATTAACTTGCACATGATAAAAACACATGCGGGGAGTTAGCTGCAAGTAAAGAAGACCTTCATATCCACTTCTCAACATTACGGATGATTTCCTTCCCCCCTTTTCTGCCAACATGATCACTTGTCAACTTGAACATTGTCTTGGCTTTGTAAATATTCTGATTTTTATTCAAATGACTGAATTTAAAAAGTAAAAAGAAAATTGCTGCCAATTTTTCATGGTTATCTTTTGAGCAATTACTGAATTAGCAATCAAGATACATCTAGTAAACTTAACTCTTATGTATTGAATTGTCTATTTTATTTATTTACTTATTTTACTTTTATATCGAGGATAATGGGATAAGCACTTATGTGCTTTTTTCATCCAGTCCCCATGTGTATGCAGTTGTGTAAATATTGTCATCTGTTCCCACCGGCACAAAATGGCCTACTCTTATGAAAAGCGGAACGGGATTTAAAGTGTGCGCAAGATGTTATGTTCTGTGTGAACGGGCCTCAGTTTACAGTCTCATCCAAAAGACTTTTGGGGAGAGTGGAGTCGCACTCATGTTAACTCCAGGGGGAAATCCCCTCCAAGGGAAGGGTGTCAAATTGCCAGCTCAACATTCTGACCACAAGGTTATCCCTCACTATTGACCTAGTGAGCAGTTGTTTCACAGTATCTTATTTCTTGGTCCATATGAAGTGACAGACAAACCTGTTTTCAAATGATTTTATAACTAGATAAGGATGCTTTCGGTTGCAATCACGTGTGTGTCGCTGCACGAGCTCACTGTTAAGTTATTAAGCGCTATTAGCCACATGTACAGGTTCATTGTAAAAAGTCTCCATGAATGGATCACTTCTCCTGTTCATCAACATTGCATATAAAAAGATGCAGTTTTAAACATGAAATAAATCATGTGTTTTGTGATGAGTTAAGGTCTGCAAACTTCCTCCTGGGCGTGCCTCAACAAAGTTTGCATGTTTTGACAAATCACGTCGCATGCGGTTTTGTCGTGTGCGATTTCTAGGCCTATTCAGTATTCGGCTCCCTTTAGTGTTCGTTGTAAATCATTTTGAAGCAAATGGGTAACGCCTATGAAGATCTGCGCAACCTATAAGTGTCAATGTCGAGCACATTATCAATTGAACAATATTTTATGACAAGCTTTTAATATCGTAAGTACACATGTGATGACTGATAAGTTTCGTTTTTCATTTCAGTCCTCGGCGTTGAAGCCCCTGAACGAGTCTTACCTTAACACGGCGTGCGTCAGCGCTGGGGCATGCTACAAAAAGAGAGTGTATCAATTGGAAAGATTTGGCTATTCCTGGAGTTGATTTGAGACTGGTTAAATGCTCACAGCCATTAAGACTCATCTTCTCCCCTCACACCTTTCCTGAACGAAAACTTCATGCCGATAGAATAAAGTCAAGATCAACAATGGTTTTTATGCGCAGAGGAAGCAAGCCCGTATGCGCACATGGATATTGTCAGTGGCCACATTCCGTTTCCGGTTTCGATACTTCGGCTAGGGGCCTAAGCCAAAGTCTGATTAAGTAAGAATTGTTCTCAAATTCATTGAAGTTCATGGATAGTGTTGTATCATTCGTCAAAAAAGCTATCATTTCCCCCTGCTGATTCTTTATATTGATAGGCTTATGCACGGGTACCATTTGACGTTGAAAAATAGGCCTTGGTCATGTGATAACTTCATTCATGTCAAGTTTTGTTCATTGTTTATGTCACCAGTGGTCTAGCGACTGCCTTCAGCAAACGAACTTTTGCAAAATTAAAAAAAAAAATCTTGTGAATTTTTTTTTATATAATAGAATTGATTTATACTTTATTTTTTCAGATGTAGATCATGCCATTCAAACAAACCGAAATTGCTGTAACCAGGCAACTTGATGCACACCCAAGCCCACAGGTTCCTGAGGTTGACTAGGCTACTACGTAATAGTGTAGACTAGTGCACAACAGAAAGCCTTTGATGATGTACCCATCAGCTAACATACACTGGGCAATAATAGAAAAACTTCCATGATAACAATAACTTTAGTAAGGCCCTGTATTGTTGCATGCATAAATTTGTGTATACTCCAGTCAAGTTGTATGATATGGCAGCAAACCCTGAAAACACACTGAAGAGGACATGTAAATTGACTTATCATTCAAGGCTACATTAGGTTTTTTATCTTGAAAATTCAGCATAGAAGACACAGGTGAAACAGTATTAAGTTGCAGCCTCAGTATAATTTCTTAGTGGTGATCATGTAGCACAAATTGTCATGTGTATGTGTGTGTGTGTGTGGGGGGGGGGGGGGGCACAAGGAGCTGCATGTATGTGTTTTTGTGTGTGAGCACGCATATCAATGTGTGTGTGTGTGTGTGTGTGTGTGTGTGAATGGGATATGTAAGCTCAAACCAATACCAAGAATATATTTGTTTTCACAGTTCTGTGATAGTATGTTTACTGTTTTTATGTATGGCTTGTAACCCAGGTGAATTTATCTGTCTCTGAGATAATAAAGTGCTTGAATTGAAACAGTTTAATGATATTACTTAATTCATAATGCACTCGGTTTTTTTTCTTCCAAAGTTTTGTTTGGTCACACTGTTGTTTTCTGATGTACAGCAAAAATGCCTGTGAACTGGAATATCATTGGAAGCACCCTGGGGGGAATTCTGGCTACAGTGGCTGCACGGTACTTGTACGCTCTCTGGCTGAAGTACAGGGCAAGGAAAGCAGCAGCTGACATTCGGGGCAAAACTGTGCTCATCACTGGGGCATCTTCTGGCCTTGGTGAAGGTTTGTAATTTGACTAATTTGACAAAAACATGACATCAAATCAACCATCCGCCGCCTTCATGGTGCAGGCAGATGTATGTGTGTGTGTGTGTGTGTGTGTGTGTGTGTGTGTGTCTGTGTCTGTGTGTGTGTGTGTGGTGTGTGTGTGTGTGTGTGTGTGTGTGTGTGTGTGTGTGACTGTGTGTGTGTGTGTGTGTGTGTGTGTGTGTGTGTGTGTGTGTGTGTGTGTGTGTGTGTGTGCATGCATGTGTCTGTGTCTTGTTAATATAAGTCACGGTACATCTTGCACCTACTGAAAAGAAATTAAGGGACTGGCAGGTTTGCACACATTGATAGAAGGAGATCAGAATAGTTCCCAGCTCTTAGTCCATGGATCTGTAGTTACATCAAAAGACATAAGGTTCAAACGCACATACCTTAGGCATCCATTTCAGTGTTTCCAATACTGTAATAGCGCAAAGCATTTTTGTGTGGCATACCCCAACTCAGCACCTAGGGAACACTCAAGACACTTCCATACGCACTTTGACTTTACCTGAGAATCACTGTTGGATGAGAATTTTGCTTGTATCCATGGATATTTTCAAATACCTTTGGATTTAATTACTTTTGTAATGAAGAGTACAGGTTGTCATACCAAATTCGGATGCATTAGGCCTGATTTGGCAGGCACTTAACGGCATGCAACACATTTCACGCATATGACAGACGATAAAAGTTGCTGTCTGAGCGTTCAACAAAGATGAAGAAGTACAGGGTTTGGTTGTTGGATTTTTTTTTAGGTTTTTAAAAATTTTCTGGGATGAAAGCAATCTCAACATAGCATTTCAAAGCACAGCAACATTTCAATGTAGGCTTTGACAGCTTGCTTACTACATCAACAACTGATAATATTAAAAAGGCGTTTTCCTTGGACTGTAGTCTTGAAGTTGTCTGTTTTCAGCTTGTGCCAAGGTGTTTTTCCAGCAGGGTTGTCATCTGATCCTGACTGGGAGAAACGTGGGGAGGCTTCATGAAGTGAGGCGGTCCCTCTTCCCACCTTCAGCACAGAAAGATGTGAATAGTTTTGCTTTGTTTTTTCATGAACTTATCATATCATGCATGTCAGGTTGGGATGATTATTTTAATTTATTGCTTAAGTTTTTTTCTCCAGTGATTACTGCATTTGTCTGTCACAATTTTCTTTTCTCATTCACACATCCTGTTTTTTGGACATGTGCTTTAAGGTAGTGGTCTTTACAAAAAAAATAAATAGTATAGAATTTGATAGTCTTTTGTTTTCATGAGGTTGGTGTCTGAATAGTTTACAGTCGAGGATTTGGATTCATTTGTGCTCTTAAGCTTATAATGATAATTATGTGACATGGCTTGTTTTTAATCCTGTCACAAACTTCCTGAATGAAGTGTTTGAAAAAAGACCCAAGGAGAGTGCAAGTATTTATGTTCAAGTCACTAAATCTGTAAACAAAGAAATAAAACTCACATGCATCCAGACAACTAAAAGAGTGTCATGGTTTAATTTTTGTCTTCTAAAGATGTAAAACAACTCTAAAATTCTGGGAAGTGGAGTGTTTCCAGTTAATACACCACAGTATTTCTGCTGTGCTGACAAAAATACGACCCCCCCCACCCCCATCCCCTGTGATATCAGCAGCAATCTTACTCAACCACCCAACAACAGCTCGCTTTCTTTTATTTATTTTATTTTATACCACTTTATGTCACAGCAGATTTCTCTGTGTGAAATTCAGGCTGCTCTCCCCTGGGAGAGTGCGTCACCACAAGTGCAGCGTCACCGGTTAAAGGCTTTTTTTTTTTTTTTTTTTCCTGTCTGCAACTGTGTTTGTTTCCCTATCAGAGTGGCCTTTTTCTGCAGAATTTTGCCCATGACAACCCTCTTGTTGCCGTGGGTTCTTTTACGTGCACTAATTAATGATGTGTAACACAAGGAACCTCGGTTTATTGTCTCATCCAAAAGACTAGCACCCAGACCACCACTCATGGTCTAATAGAGGGGGGAAAAGTTGGGGGCCCAAAAGGGATTCGTACCACCGCACACTCCAACCTGGACTTTTTGCTTTCTAGGCAGGTGCATTACCAGTAGACCTCTGATCCATCTCTCTGTCTCTGTCTCTGTCTCTGTCTCTGTCTGTCTGTCTGTCTGTCTGTCTGTCTGTCTGTCTGTCTGTCTCTCTCTCTCTCTCTCTCTCTCTCTCTCTCTCTCTCTCTCTCTCTCTCTCTCTCTCTCTCTCTCTCTCTCTCTCTCTCTCTCTCTCTCTCTTTCTTTCTTTTATCATGACAGTATATATAAACTATTGTATTTTGTTTAGAATGTGTAGATGTTCATTTTTATAACTATATTAGAAATTGATTTGTGTGTCACTAGTTAGTGATCTCTCTCTGTCTCTCTGTCTCTCTCTGTCTCTCTGTCTCTGTCTCTGTCTCTGTCTGTCTGTCTGTCTGTCTGTCTGTCTGTCTGTCTGTCTGTCTGTCTCTCTCTCTCTCTCTCTCTCTCTCTCTCTCTCTCTCTCTCTCTCTCTCTCTCTCTCTCTCTCTCTCTCTCTCTCTCTTGGATGGGAGACAGGATAGCCAGTCAGAACATTGCGCTCGCAATTTGACAACCCGAGTTTGAGTCCCGTTGGAGGGGACTTTTCCCCTGGAGTTAACATCAGTGCTGACTCTACTCTCCCTAAAAGTCTTTTGGATGAGACTGTAAACCGAAGCCCCGTGTGCGACAGCACGCAGAACATCTTGCACACACACTAAATCCTGTTCCACTTTTCGTAAGAGTAGGCCATCGTGTGCCTGTGGGAACAGATGACATTTACAAAACTGCATACACACGGGGACCGGATGAAAAAAAGCACAAGAGTGCTTATTCCATTATCCTCGATATAAAAGAATAAAATAAAATAAAATAAAATAAAATCTCTCTTTCTCTCTCTCTCTCTCTCTCTCTCTCTCTCTTCTCTCTCTCTCTCTCTCTCTCTCTCTCTCTCTCTCTCTCTCTCTCTCTCTCTCTCTCTCTCTCACATATCACACACAGGTGAAAGGAGACGATACCCCAGAGACAGGAGGAGGACCCAGCAGCAGGGACCCCACCTACCCCAGTGTGCGGGTGATGACCCTGGACCTGGCAGACATGGAGGACATGGGGCGGGCAGCGGAGAGGATCGGGAAAGTGGACGTGGTCATCAACAACGCAGGCATCAGCTACAGAGGCTGCATCGAGGACACCCCCTCCAGGTGGACCAGAAACTCATGACCGTCAACTACCTGGGTCACGTGGCTCTCATCAAGGGTGAGGGCCTGTCAGGGGGTTGTTGGTTAGTTGTGTTTAATTTGTCGTTTGTTTGTCTGTTTATGTGATTTATTCCTGTTTCATATATCTGTCAACGAAAAATCCATGAAGTACCTTGGTCATGTGGCTCTGATCAAGGGTGAGGGCCTGTCAGGGGGTTGTTGGTTGGTTGTGTTTAATTTGTCATTTGTTTGTCTGTTTGTGTATTTTATTTCTGTTTATAGGGGTGTTGGTAAGTTGTATTTAATTAGTCATTTGTTTGTCTGTTTATGTGTGTTATTTCTGTTTATAGGGGTTGTTGGTTAGTTGTATTTAATTAGTCATTTGTTTGTCTGTTTATGTGTGTTATTTCTGTTTATAGGGGTTGTTGGTTAGTTGTATTTAATTAGTCATTTGTTTGTCTGTTTATGTGTGTTATTTCTGTTTATAGGGGTTGTTGGTAAGTTGTATTTAATTGGTCATTTGTTTGTCTGTTTATGTGTTTTATTTCTGTTTATAGGGGTTGTTGTAAGTTGTACTTAATTAGTCATTTGTTTGTCTGTTTATGTATTTTATTTCTGTTTATAGGGGTTGTTGGTTTGTTGTGTTTAATTAGTCATTTGTTTGTTCATGTATTTTATTTCTGTTTATAGGGGATGTTGGTAAGTTGTATTTTATTAGTCATTTGTTTGTCTGTTTATGTATTTTATTTCTGTTTATAGGGGTTGTTAGTAAGTTGTACTTAATTAGTCATTTGTTTGTCTGTTTATGTGTTTTATATCTGTTTATAGGGGTTGTTGGTAAGTTGTACTTAATTAGTCATTTGTTTGTCTGTTTATGTGTGTTATTTCTGTTTATAGGGGTTGTTGGTAAGTTGTACTTAATTAGTCATTTGTTTGTCTGTTTATATATTTCTGTTTCGTTTATCTGTCGACTAAAAATCAATGATGAAGTACCTTGGTCATGTGGCTCTGATCAAGGGTGAGGGCCTGTCAGGGGGTTGTTGGTTTGTTGTGTTTATTTAGTCATTTGTTTGTTTATGTATTTTTATTTCTGTTTATAGGGGTCGTTGGTTAGTTGTGTTCAGTCAGTCATTTGTTTGTTTATGTGTTCTATTCCTGTTTCATTTATCTGTCGACTCAAAATCGATGATGGAGTACCTTGGTTATGTGGCCCTGATAAAGGTTGAGGACCTGTAGGGGATTTTTGTTTATTTATTTTTTTATTTATTTTATTCTTTTATATCGAGGATAATGGGATAAGCACTCTTGTGCTTTTTTTTTACATCCAGTCCCTGTGTGTATGCAGTTTTGTACATGTCATCTGTTCCCACCGGCACATGATGGCCTACTCTTACGAAAAGCGGAGCAGGATTTAATGTGTTTGCAAGATGTTCTGCATGCGTTCACACACGGTGCCTCGGTTTATAGTCTCATCTGAAGGACTTTGGAGGAGAGGGGAGTCAGCACTGATGTTAACTCCAGGAGAAAAATCTTCTCGAACGGGAATCAAACCCGGGTCAACAAATTGCGAGCGCAATGTTCTGACCACTAGGCTATCCTGGGGATTGTTGGTTAGTTGTATTTAATTAGTCATTTGTTTGTCTGTTTATGTGTTTTATTCCTGTTTCATACATCTATCGACCCAAAATCGATGATGAAGTACCTTAATCACAGAGCTTGTTATAGGATAAGGGTTTGTTGGGTTGTTTTGGTTTTGGGATATTAGAATGTGTTCGTTTGTGTGTTGTTGTTTTTTTTGTTAATTGTTTGTTTGTTGATCTGTGTTGTTCTTATTTGTATGATGTGTGTTTATTCCTCTGCAGACTGGTTTTGTGCTGTGCCTGATGAGATGAACTACCGATTTGCATGAGTGTATGCACACAGTGCACACATGCAACACACACACACACACACACACACACACACACACACACACACACACACACACACACCACACACACACACACACACACACACAACACACACACAGACATGCATGCACACACACACACATGCACACACACACGCCCACGCACGCACGCACGCACACACACAGACCACGCACGCACGCACGCACGCACACACCACACACACACACACACACACACACACACACACACTTGTGGGGGTTTTGTTTCTTTTTTTTTTTTTTTTTCAAAGAATTTGTTTTTGACTAACAAGTTTGTTTTTACAGTGAATGAGTGTGTACATGCATGCATGCATATGTTTGTTTGTGTGTGTGTGTGTGCATGCATGTATTTATGTGTGTGTGTGCAGGTTTGTGTGCGTGTGTGTGCAGGTTTGTGTACATGTGTCTGTGTGTGTATGCACGTGCATACATATTTGTGTGTGTGTGTATGGATACAAATCTTGACATTTGTTTTCCCTACTGTATGACTGTGTTGCAGGTTTACTTCGGTACATGCTTCCCGAGAACAGTGGTCATATTGTGGGTATCAGCAGTATTCAGGGCAGGATCTCTATTCCTTACCGCTCTGCTTGTGAGTACGGGTTGTTTCTGCTTTGCTTTCCAGTGTGCAGGTGTTTTTGTTGGTATACATGTTTAGTTGTTTGTGTGCATGTATACATACATGTTGATACTGTGAACACCATGGGCTTTTGTCTGTCAATAAGGTATTTTTGAATATGCTGTTTACATTGTATATGTATATATATATATATATATATATATATATATATATATATATATATATATATGTATATATGTATGTATATACACATACATACATACCTTTCTGGCCTCCTTCAACTGTATGTCTCATCTCATAGTCTTTGCAGTTATCCGTTTGTTTTTAGTATCTTCATTTCTTTTCAAACAAAATGGCACTGTCAGCTGTCTTTTACTTTTCAGACCCCAGGATGTGTGTAGCTGCCCATACACATCATTGTTTTTGTTCAGTAATTGAATAATTCTGTGTGTTTCATGTTTGTAAACACTTAGGGCTTTTATAAGAGAAATTAGGCGTGCAAAGATATTTTTTGTCAGTAGTTGTAACATTAATTATTTTTTGTTTGGTTTGAAATTGCTTATTATATCATTGACTAGTCAGGTATTCACAGTTTTATCATTGACCAATCAGGCATTCACAGTTTAATCATTGACCAATCAGGAATTCACAGTTTAATCATTGACCAATCAGGAATTCACAGTCAGTCCTTAACTCTAAAGGGCCACTCCCTTATCCAACACCAGGAATGCTCACTGGTAAGATACATATACACATAACAAATCTCTTTCATTTGCCAAAAAAAAAAAAAAAAAAAAAAGCCCCAACCTTCCTCTCACCTGTGAACACACTTTTCTCTCTCACGTTGGTTGGTGTGTTTTAGATGCCGCACCTTCCTCTCACCTGTGAACTCACTTTTCTCTCTCACGTTGGTGTGTTTTTAGATGCCGCACCTTCCTCTCACCTGTGAACTCACTTTTCTCTCTCACGTTGGTGTGTTTTTAGATGCCGCACCTTCCTCTCACCTGTGAACTCTTTTTTCTCTGTCACGTTGGTTGGTGTGTTTTTAGATGCGGCTTCAAAGCACGCCTTCCAGGCCTTTTTTGACTGTCTGCGAGCGGAGCTGGCCGCCACAACCGACATCAAGGTGTCGCTGGTCAGCCCTGGCTACATCAGAACCAACCTCTCCCTCAACGCCATTCGCGGAGACGGGTCAGCCCATGGAGGTCAGCTGTTTGTGTATGACTGGCTTAAAGAATCTGTCAGTAAAGTTTAAGTCTGTCCCCAGCCTAAGGCTCATCAGGCAGGTGCTTATCCCAGTTTCTGTGGCGTTAAGCGACTGAGAGTCAAAGACTCTCCCCTGGATAGGACGTCAGTCTATCAGCAGGGTTAACCCCCAACACAAGGTTGGTACCCCTTTTACACCTGGGTGGGGTGAGAAAAATAGCCGTAAAGTGCCTTTTCCAAGGGCACAACGCCATAGCCGAAAGCTGGGATCGAACCCGGAACCTTTAGATTACGAGTCCAACACCCTAACCACTAGACTACAGCGGCGGCTTAAAGAATCTGAGCCTCTCCTTTTTGGTACTTTGCTTCTTTGAATAGTGGTTACAAGTTTACTGTTATTTTTATTTTTATTTTATTCTTTTAATCGAGGATAATAGAATAAGCACTCATGTGCTTTTTTTTCATCCAATCCCCGTGTGCATGCAGTTGTGTAAATCTTGTCATCTGTTCCCACCGGCACACAATGGCCTACTCTTACGAAACAGTGGAACAGGATTTAACGTGTGTGCAAGATGTTGTGGACTCACAGCGCACAAATCCAACATCAGCAGTCAAGAGGCTAATTTTAGCGGCCTTTCCTTTTACCTAGTCCAAAAGTGGTCAGTTCTTGCTATAATAAGTACCAGCTGGCCCTAACTGGGCTGGGCTGGGATGGAATAATTAGCAGCTGAAAGGACTGAAACTGAGGGATAACTGACAGCTGTGGACTGTATTGCCACAAGACAGTGCAAGGATCCTTTTGATTTCTCACAAGTTTGAGTGTTCTTGAAAGTGTCTGAATTTTAGTGATGGTATATTTACAATAGAAGCACAGGAAATTTCTGGACTTTTTGTATGTTTGTTTGGGGTGTTTTGTTCGAATAAAAACACCATTTTCAACCTTTTTTTATATGAATACATTTATTTTAAGCTACAAGGTAGTTCTTAAGTTTAGCTGTTTACAGTTCTTTGGAACTTATCTAAACTTGTTTATGAAATGGGTAGTTTCTGAATCTAACAAAAGTTACTTTTATAGCTGCTGTGAATAATTTCTTATTAATCATATAACAATGTTAGAAAATTATTTATATAGTTAACAGTATTTTGAAAAAATTATAATAATATGTTATAGTATTAATGGTACTTGGAAGCAATGTAAGAGAACTAAAATCTTACTATTGTAATGGCATTTGACAGTTTACATCAGAAGAAGACTTTCTAGAGTACAGTTGGATTGTCTCCCTTAGACCACTGATATAGAGAAATGTGGTTTATTTTTTATTTATTTATTCTTTTATTTCAAGGATAATGAAATAAAACACTCATGTGCTTTTTTACATCCAGTCCCCATGTGTATGCATTTTATAAATTTGTCTTCCATTCCCACTGGCACACAATGGCCTACCTTCGAAAAGCGAGAACATAGTAGGTTTGCGGCGGGACCTAGTTTATAGTCTCATCCAAAGGATCTGTGTGTGTGTGTGTGTGTGTGTGTGTGTGTGTGTGTGTGTGTGTGTGTTAATGTTTGTGTGTGTGTTTAGTGTGTGTGTGTTGTGTGTTTGTGAGTGTGTGTGATTTTTTAATTTTTTTAATTTGTTCCGTGTTTTATTTTTAATTTTATTTAGATTCTTTTATTTTTAAAGATCGACGTAAGGTGGAAATAAACATGTGCCTTTTTTTACACCCAGTCCCTGTGTGCATGGTTGCAAATTTTGTGTTTTCATTTTGTCCATTTTGCAAATTCTGGTGTGCATTCACAGTAGGCTTCAGTTTATAGTCTCATCACAAAGAAAGGACTTTTGGGGAGTGGAGTCAGCACTAATGTTGACTCCAGGGGACAAAAATCCTCTTGAATCCATAATGGCTCAAACCTGGGCTTGAACTAGGTGGTCAGATCGCAAGAATATTGTACAGTGCTCTGACCACCAGCTATCCTGACTCCCTTTGTGCATGAGCGTGTATGTGTCTGTCTTGTGTGCTCCACTTACATCGGTACATAAGAAAATCAAATCAAATCAAATGGTTTTTAATTTTTCAACTTGTGAGGCATTAAATTAACATTGATATTTGCTTTTTTAATGCAAACCACCCATTCAAAGCAAAAAACCCACAAATGCAAATACAATCAACAAAATAAAAAACAAAACCCAACAAAAAAACCAACAACACACAGCATTTTATTTTTAAAAAAATAAATAAATTTATAAAAACATACACACAGTCTGGAGTGAGTGTTAGTTGTTGCAGCGAATGGCTGGACCAAGAGAAGGGCATGTAGCCCACAAGCTTTAGCGCATAATATAAATAAATGACATAAATAACCATCAAAAAAATTAAACACAAACTCCGATCAATGTTTTTGCAGTGATGGGGCTAACCACGGTGAAGTGGTGTATAACCCGCTCTAAAGGCACATAAATAATTAAATTAAAGTTCAATTAAAGGGTATCGAATCTATCCAATACAATAAATAAATAAATACAATAATAAATCAATCACAAATCAACACACAATGTGTGTGTATGTATGTGTTTGCAGTGATGGACGAGACCACAGAGAAGGGGATGGAGCCCACAGCTGTAGCACAGAGAGTCCTGCAGTGTGTGGTGAACAGGAGCCCGATGTTGTCCTGGCTCCTTTGCTTCATCGCTTGGCCATTGTCCTGAGGGCTGTGGCCCCCAGCCTCTACTTTGCCCTCATGGCAAAACGGGCCCGCAAGCAGCGGAAAGAGTACAAAGTTGCCCAGAAGTGAGGGAGATGAGTGTGTTGAGAGTGTGTGTAGTGTTCACTGTAGTTGAAGTGAATGTGAGGAAAGGGGGTTTATAATGTGGGAGTTGTTTCCCTTCACCTGTGTTGTTGTTGCGCTTTGAATTCGTCTGTCATGACAATAATTATTATAATGTTTTGGTGGTGTGGTTGTGTTGTTTGTTGTTGTTATTATTAGTAGTAGTAGTAGTATTTGTGTTGTTGTTGTTGTTGTTGTTATTAATATCTTTTAAAAATTTTAATAAATGGGTACTTGAATGATTGAACAGTCAGAATTGTCTATGAAGTTTTTGTTGTTTTTTTAAAATATATTTTACAAGAATGTTATTATGTGTGCAAAAACAATAGACACAAACATGCTTTTCGTGTGTGTGTGTGTGTGTGTGTGTGTGTGTGTGTGTGTGTGTGTGTGTGTGTGTGTGTGGTGGGGAGAGAAGAGAGAGAGAGAGAGAGAAGAGACAGAGAGGACAACAGGACAGTAAAACATGACAGATTATTGCCTGCTCCAAAATTTATCATCCAAAACTTTTCAAGCACTGAAACTTCATCTTTTACTTGTAAAATTATTTAACTGTAAATGAGAAGTACTCAGAATGTATCTTTTTTGTTTGTTTTTTGTTTTTGCATTGATTCCTTATTTCTGTGGGAGAACATAAGAAATATTACTGTTACTATGATACATGTATTTTTCCACATTACTACTGTTCATCAGTTGCGATGTTCAGATGTTCAGTTGTCTTGAGTTTGTCATATCTTGGCTTGTCTGTGATCATTGTAAAGCAAATTCATTTTTTATACATAATCATTAGAAAAGTACTTTTGCGTAGGCTGAGGTAGGCTGTACCACACTGATTTGGAAACAAAATTGTCAAAATGAAACTTTATAGAAAAAATTAAATATCAACAGCAATGGCATGAGGCTCTAAATTAAGGAACTCGCCTTTTTGTGCTTTACAAAAACTGTGAGTTTACACCAATGGATTCAATTCAGAAAAAAAAAATTCTGAGTACATTCAGTGTGTGTCTTATACAAGTGAGACATTTTTGTGTGTGTGGTTGTTTTATTTACATTAATGAGATAGTCATTGGAGGATTATATAATATTGTATGATGTTTTTTTAAACTTAAGTACATATTTTGTCTTTATACAGAAAAATGTTTCAGGTTGCAATGTTCCCAGGATTATGTTGTAATTCCTGCTTGTCTCATGTCACAAGATTAGGGAAGTATTACCATAAATTCAGAGTTGCCCTCAACATTTTAGAGCTTATTACGTTATGTTTTCCTTTTGGGCATTCTTCAGTTATGATCTCTTTGTGTTTTTAGGCAAAACTATGATTTTGTACCAGATTTATGGAATGTTTCTCCATGCATGTAGTACCTGTACATGCACTGTCACACACACACTTCAGTGCAGTTATATGTCCCTGTGTGTGTTTGTGTGTTACATGCATGTGTGTGTGTGAGCAGGTGTGTGTATGTGAGCACATATGTACATATGTGGGTACATGTATGATGTATGTATGTGTATGTTCATCGTTCAGTGTCTCTTTGGATTCAGGTTGAAATTCTGTGGAGTAAACTGATATAGATTGAGAGGTGATAAAAATGCATTTAAAAAAAGAAATGAGAAGTGAAAGAAAAAAACTGTGGATGTTCAATCAAATTTGCTCTCTGATTAAAGTTGTTTGCTTTTCATATGTTTGCATTTGTAAATTTATGTGTGCATGGATGAGTGTCATAAAAAGAACAAAAAAAATGACTAACATTCCTATAGAAGTTACAAATATTAAAACACAACAAATTTTATGGGAATATTCCAACAATAATCTGTTTGTTTTTGGGCGAGGGGGAAGGTCTTCTTTTTTTTTCCCTTTACTTGTCTAGAGCTCGAGATTTACCAATGGTGAGATTGTGTGTATGCGACTGGGTTTTTTTTCACTTCAGGGTTGATATCCAAAACAGGACACCATGTGCATGCAGTTTTAAAAAAAAAAAAGTCATTCATTACTACTGGCACAAAGTGGTCTACTCTTTGGAAATGCAGAACAGGTTTTAACATGTGCGCAAGATGTTGTGCATGTATTTGTACATGGGACCTCAGTTACTAGTTTTCTCCGACAAATCCCCTGTGCGCCTCAATGGGGGTTTCAAACCCAGGCTGTCAAATAAGAGTGCAAAGCTCTATACACAAGACCATCCTCCCCCCCCCCCCCCCCCAACCATTTTGATGTTGAAAAAGCTATTTCTTGAAATCCA
>CM060316.1:108598622-108608622 GCA_030674155.1 Stramonita haemastoma
GAGAGACAGAGAGAGACAGAGAGAGACAGAGAGAGAGAGCGAGCATTAATTTTGTTTAAATAAAGACTTAAATAATTATAGATTCGAAAATGACTCTCCAAAGGTATCCCTGTGAGTGTGGGGGGAAGAGGGGTACGTCACAGAACACATTATGCACATAGTTTGTGTCTACAAAAAGACAATTACACACGCACACGTGTGAGAGCGCACACAGATTACCTGAGAGAGGCAAAAGACGACAATAAAGATATAAATAAACTGAGGAAAAGCTTATTTGCTAGGGGTTGATAATTCTTACTGCAGAGTTCTCCGAACTTACGCTCTAGGCCCTACTTGAAAAGTGGCAGAATAAAGGTTTCTGTTTAAGTTCTCCCACCCCACTCCCATCCCACCCATCCCAACCTTTTCTTTCTTGATAAAGACATGTTCACACTGATAATTCCATTATCTTCGATGTAAATGAATAAAAAATAAATAACGAAGATTTTATATCTTCATTGTCGTCTTTTGCCTCTCTCGGGTAATCTGTGTGCGCACTGTCACGTGTGCGTGTATAATTGTCTTTTTGTTGGCACGAACTATGTGCATAATGTGTTATGTGACGTACCCCTCCTGCCCATACACTCACACGGATACCTTTGGAGAGTCATTTTCAAATCTAAAATTCTTTATCTAAGTCTATATTTAACCAAATGCTCTCTACTCTCTCTCTCTCTCTCCTCTCTCTCTCTCTCTCTCTCTTCTCTCTCTCTCTCTCTCTCCTCTCTCTCCTCTCTCTCTCATCCTCTCTCTCTCTCTCTCTCTCTCTCATCTCTCTCTCTCTCTCGCCTGTAACATGAGAGATACGAAATCCATATCGCAAAAATTGTTTATAGCACAGTTGTAGCACAGTTTTCCAGTGCCATATAGAATTCTTGTTGTCTTGCTACCTCCCCCCCCCCCACAATCCCCCACCCCACCCTCCTTCTCCAATTTTGCGTATGCATGATAACAACATAATCTTAATAAAGAATGACATAGTTGCAGTCTCTCCTTTTAAACCATGCACGTGAACGTATGTCTCGTGCCACAGCAAGCCTCCTTCTCCTTCTTCTCCTTCTCCCTCTCCCTCAGCCTCATGCAAACACAGCACATCCACATGCGCGAACGTGGCATGGATTTACAGCATAATTATGTGCATGCTCTTGTCTGTTTTGGGAACCAAAGAAAACAGCCCAAACGGTCGTTGATACGTGACTCCCTATGTGCATTACTTTGGATGACTTTTTCAAGGATGATAGAACCAACAGCTTCAGACAGCAAACAACACAAGCTGACCCAAAAAAAAAAAAAAAAAAGATCACGTGACAAGCTAAGCACGTGCCAAGCCAGTCACGTGAGGATGGAATAGGATGCATCAACTTTTTTTTTAATGACAGGTAGTTTTGCACGTGTAGGCTACGTCGTTGATATAGTCTATATATATATACCTGCGCAAGTGGGGAACTATACCCTGGGTATTTTCAGCATGGCATTTTGTTTAGGGATGGAGAGGCTACTATCACACACGGTGCTGGCTGGTGGAGTAGTCACTTTTAGGTTTTTTCACACTAACGCCATCCTAATAAAGCTTTCGTTCCCTTGCTCTCGCCATGTATGCGTTTGTCTTGATCTTTGTTTTAAGCAGGGCATGGTTTTTCGGACCCAGACTGGAAAATTATTATTGTTTGGCGTTACGAACGCCATAATAAGGACAATTGTTGGTGTTGTTGTTGTTGTTGTGTGTTGTGTGTGTTTCCCAGCTTAATCACCTGGTGGTAACCAAAATATGCACTCTGACTCACTCATCCCACACACGCAGAAACTGCCACACGTTAATCTGTTCCGCTTCGTAAGAGTAGCATGTGCGTGGACATGACTATTACGAACTGATACACACGGGACGGATGAAAAAGCCATGATTGCTTATCTGTTATCCTGTATAAAAGATAATAAAAAAATAAAATAATAATAAAATGGAATCACCGGAAGAATTATCTAATGAAATCTGCCTTTGCAAGATATTTCAGTATGGGAGAGTGCAGGTTGTTCTGTTAAGAGCTTGTCATGGCTGAGAGCAATCTCAACATAACATTAACAACATAACAACTTTGGCACTAGCTTACATTCAATAACTAACACAGCTTTTGAACCGGGCCAATTATTAATTGTACCTGAAAACTCATCAATAAGTCTTCAAAATGCAATTAAATTCAGTGTTTGTATGAACATGTAACAAAAATCCTATTCCTATCCCCCAAATCGTGAGCCAACTGGCAGGTTACTGATGCTGATTTTGGTTCTGGGATAAGTGTTACTAAAAAAAAGAATACAACAGAGCTATCATGAATAACTGCCTCCTCTTTCATTCATACTGTCTTATTCGAGTTGAGGTGAAGAAGACAGGGGTAAAACAAACAACACCCACATCAACTACACCAACCTTCCTCCTCCACCAGACAAAAGTTTCAAAAGAAAGGAAGCTGACTTCCTGTCCTGGTACCAAACTATAGTGTACACACAGTCTGTGACTAATTCCATGACTCAAAAATCGTTGTTAGTGGCTTGCATTCCATGTTACCAGAAGAGACAAGTATGTCAAGGCAAACATAAAAAATATAGAATATGAATAAAATTCTGTGGAATATTTATGCAAGCATGAACAGAAAAGTCAGTGTCAGTAGGCTATTATCATTTTTATTTGTCAAAATGTACACTATTACGACGTTATTCGTTCCTCGACTAAAACCAAAAATAGTTTATGGAAGGTGTAAGGTCTCCTCTCCCCCCAAAAAGCCTGTCAATTTGTGCTGGCCACATCCATCATATCATTTTGGTTGGGAGCTTGATGGCCGTGGGTCTACATGTTATGTTCTTCTCATGAATCTTGGAACTAACACAACTTTCTTTGTTTGTTTTGTTTATTATTCAGTTTGGGTATCTTTTACAAAATACACAAACAAACCAAGCAACCAGTAAAAAAAAAAGTCTCCAATAAAACGGATCTCCTCTCTCTGTCTCTGTCTCTGTCTCTGTCTCTCTCATTATTAATCTAGTATTTGATCATTGTGGTCATTTTGGTGCGTTTAAGATTGTTGATTATAACTATTTGTATATTTTTGGTTGTTGAGAACACGGCGTAAAGAAGCTTACGAGCTTATCCATTTACACTCAATGAACAATTTGAGAGAGGTCTGTCTGTCTGCCTGTCTCTGTCTCTCTCTCTGTCTCTCTCTGTCACACAGTCTGTCTGTCTGTCTGTCTGTCTGTCTGTCTGTCTGTCCTGTCTGTCTTCTGTCCTCTCTCTCTCTCTCTCTCTCTCCTCCTCTCTCTCTCCTCTCTCTCTCTCTTTTCACACACACACACACACACACACATTACTGAGTATGTATAGATCTATATCATAGTAAAAGTATAATGGCGTGTCGACAAGTCCATCCATACAGTTTATTTACTAACCAAAAACCATCGTTTATTTCTGAAGAGAAGGTGTAGTAGCACTTAGCATGCAAGCAACACGGAGAGTGTATAATGTCTTTTCTTTTCTATCAGGGGGTATATCATAGGCTACTTACAAACATCCCATGCTAATTAATAACCTTGCAGGTGGACCATAATACTCCCTCCTCCTCCTCCTACTGGTCATAATTAACTGTTGACGGCAAGGACCCTGTAATGACTCGCGTTGCAAACTGTCCGTGTTGACACTAATCCCCCTACTACCACCACTACAGCTTCAACTCAGCCACAACAACAACAATAAGCGATACATTTTGTGCCTTTACCCTTTAAACAGAACCCCTCTGACAGAGCTGTCCGTGATAGGGAATAGTACTTCTCTTTCAACTCGTGTGCATGTAGCTACTAGCAGCAGGCAGGACCTTCCCCCGCCCACAAAGACCCCAACCATCCAGCCATCCCCCAATACAAAGCTCATCAGTTTTTAGGGGTTCTCTGCCTTGCTGGTCTGGGCTTAGGATAGTCTGGTTTTCTAATTATTATTTGGCTTGGCTATTTCCCCAGCGCTAGGCTAGGCTAGGCCTAGTAGCTGGGCACACAATGGGTCTGGTGGCTTGCACACGACCCTGGCCATATGGCGTCACGTCATCATCCCTCGCCACGCACCTGTCTCTTGTCCACTCTCCCCCCCCCTCTCTCTCTCTCTCTCTCTTCTCTCTCTCTTCTCTCACTCCTCTCTACTCTACTCTCTCTCTCCTCTCTCTCTCTCCTCTCCTCTCTCTCTCTCTCTCTCTCTTACACCCTCTTTCCTCTTTCAACAACCCCCTCCCTCCATCCCATCCCATCCCATTTTATTACACCTCCCCCCTCCCTCACCACTCCTTCAGTCACTTTTCTATCTTTAATATTAATCTGGCTACCTGACATGAGGGTGTCCATCTCTATCCTTGTTTCCGTTGTTCGCCCCTCCCCACTGTTTCCTCTCTCAAGTTACATGACATGTCCAGCCAGCACAATATCGCCATAGTCCACACACAGTGCTCTCTGTCTCTGTCTCTGTCTCTGTCTCTCTCTGTCTCTCTCTCTCTCTCTCTCTCTCTCTCTCTCTCTCTCTCTCTCTCTCTCACACACAACACACACACACACACACACACACACATATAAACACACACAAACTGAATCGACTACTTTGTTTGGCTTGTTTGTTGTTTTTTCTCATTGTTGGGTTTTTGTGGGGTTTTTTTTCTGAGGGCCTGGTGTAAAGAAGCTTTTGGCTTATCCATTTACCCTCAATAAATATATTCGAGTTCTCTCTCTCTCTCTCTCTCTCTCTCTCTCTCTCTCTCTCTCTCTCTCTCTCTCTCTCTCTCTCTCTCTCTCTCTCTCTCTCTCTCTCACACACACACACACACACACACACACACACACACACACAACACCACACCCCACCACACACACCACACACATAAACACACACAAACTGAATCAACTACTTTGTTTGGCTTGTTTGTTGTTTTTTCCTCATTATTGGTTTTGTGGGGGTTTTTTTTCTAAGGGCCTGGTGTAAAGAAGCTTTTGGCTTATCCATTTACCCTCAATAAAATATATTCGAGTTCTCTCTCTCTCTCTCTCTCTCTCTCTCTCTCTCTCTCTCTCTCTCTCTCTCTCTCTCTCTCTCTCTCTCTCTCTCTCTCTCCCCTCTGTGGTGCCTTGTCCTCTTCAAAGTTTTCCCATACAACTATAGCCAGTAACTTGACCTGTCCACCCCATCCACCCCATGGACAGTGGCTCACCTCCCCCTCCCCTAGGCCTACCACCCCCAATCCTCTCTCTGTCTCCTCCTCTTGGCGTTGATTGGATGGGTTTAAATTGTTGCCGGACTGAATAGGATTGGACAGCAATTGATATTATCATCGTGAGTCTTTCAAAGTAGCCTTGGTCATAAAAGTCATCGTCGTTGTTCTGACTGATGGTGCTATGGGCAAGGTGGTTTTTAAAAATTCGTTAATCAAAACCGCAATTTCCTGTTTGTGGTCATGGTCTGTCTGTCTGTCTGTCTGTCTGCTCCTCTCTCTCTTCGTGTTTCTCTGTCTTTGTCTCTTGTCTGTCTGTCTGTCTCTCACTCACTCACTCACTCATTCACCTGAGTGTTTATTCCATGATCCTGGATGTAAAAGAATAAAATGATTAAATAAATAAATAAATAAATCTTTCTGTATACATTTCATTTCAACACCAATAATGACAATTCTTGGGTCGTCAAAGAGCGCACGACACTGACAATTACTGTGTACTGGATGATAGATCAAAATGACGATCAGTAAATCTGGTTTTTACAGATTTACAAGTGAAGTGTGTATATCTGCCATTTTACCGTGGATCCCTCCCCTTTTACGCCAAAGTTGACCCTTTTTGATCTGAGAAGTAGTCCACACATTGTTAGTCTATCTATCTATCTATCTATCTATCTATCTATCTATCTATCTATCTATCTATCTATCTATCTATCTATCTATCTATCTACTATCTACTGTCTGTCTGTCTATCTATCTATCTATCTATCTATCTATCTATCTATCTATCTATCATCTATCTATCTATCTATCTATCTATCTATCTATCTATCTATGACAGTTACTTTGCACAAGCAGAATTCTCCACTGGTCACCAACAGAGCACAGAAAGGTCAGAATATGAAGCTAGGCCTTCATGCCCTCGCCTCCATTGTATTTTTCTCTTTAAAAAATATTTTTTAAAATAATTACTATTCAGCTAGAGTTTAAAAAAAAAGATGTACTCTAATAAAACCCAGGTATCCACTTCAATCTATTCCAATAATTATCCCAAATATGACTTTATTGATTCAATTCGGCTTTGTTATCATCTGATAGGGTTTTTTTTGTTTGTTTGTTTTTCTCTTTTTCTTTTTTTTTTTTTTTTTGGGGGTGGGGGGGTGGGTGGGGGGTGGGGGTGGGGTTGTAAAATTTTTGTTGGTTCACTTTTTAGAGAAACTGATACTATACCACACTTTTGAGGCAATGTGACGTCATCTGTATATTTTGCTAAGGCAGCTAATTTTTGTCAGTAGAACACATGCCTCTATGCATGCTACCGGTAGCATAGAATTGCATCTAAGAGGGACAAAAACAAAAAAAATGTTTCCTTCGAAATCGAAATAGTCAAAAGCCTTTGCTTTGTAGTAAGCCTGTAGGGCCTAAGGCATGAAGTGCCGTGTCAGTAATTTCATGTGTCAAAACTTTGATGCTCATTGTTTCAATAGCATCCAGAAGAGAATCAAAATAATCATTTAACCCTTAAAGTATATATTATTGCTACACCATGTTTTGCCTGAGCAATATGATAAAATAAAGATCAAACGATCACCTCCAAACCTTTTTTTCCTAATAGAGAGAAAGGAGAATTGTCTGAAAACCCAATGACAAAGAAACAATCCAACCAAAATCAAATCTTAAAACAAAACAAAACAAAACCCAGCATAAAAACAAGAACAATTATGACCCTTAGATCAAATAGAAAAGCCATCACCTTCAGATTTTGTTTTGCATTTTGCAAGGAGTAAAGGGAGGGGGGGATGGGGGGGGAGGGCAGAGAGGATGAATCATTGGAAAACAGAAAAGAAGAAATTAAAAAAAAAAAAAAACAGCTACAATAGCGCCACCACCACCAAAAATAAAAAAGAACAGCAAGGCAGACAACATTGAAACAACAACAACAACACCTGAAATCACAAACATCTTTTTCGACAAAATTTAAATCGAAAGACAGGCAACTTTAATACCCTTTCGAGCTCAATTACAATTCATCAGTTCATCAGTCACGCTTGTGTAGTGTCGCGGCGGTCGCAGTTAATCATCATACGTCAACTGCTGCACGGCACGGCAGGGTACGGCAGGGCAAGGCACGGCACAACTTGGCATGGTCCGAACTCTCTGCTGTGCACAGCCCTTGACAAGTAATTATAGTGCACGTGCACCCTTCCTTCCCCATTGTTTCCCTCGGTGACGGTGCAAGCCTGCTGCTACTGCTGCTTTTCTGCCATTCACTGTGGCTTCAGGAGGGGTCATAGGGTTCAAGGACGGTGGAGGATGGAGGGATTTCCTGTTCACCTCCCGCGCGCAGTTTGAGTCATTCCCTCCTTCCCTCCTTCCCTCCCTCCCTCTCCCCTGCCGTGGTTGGTTGTTGGTGCGGTTCACCTCGGAACTTGTCACATCAAAGAACCCTGCACACATGGGACAGTAGTTGCCGTCTCCCAAACCATTAGGGCTAGGCCCGACGTTTTGTTTCTGTGTCCAACTGCAGCCATCTCTCTCTCTCTCTCTCTCTCTCTCTCTCTCTCTCCTCTCTCTCTCTCTCTCTCTCTCTCTCTCTCTCTCTCTCTCAGGCTATTTTTTTTATCTTAATGTTATCCCTGAAAAGGACGGGGACTGGATGTAAAAAAGCACATGAGTGCTTAACTATTATCCTCGAATAAAAGAATTTTGCCTTGCCTTGCCTTGCCTTGCCTTGCCTTGTTTTGCCTTCTCTCTCTCTCTCTCTCTCTCTCTCTCTCTCTCTCTCTCTGTCTCTCTGTCTCTCTGTCTCTCTCTCTCTCTCTCTCTCTCTCTCTCTCTCTCTCTCTCTCTCTCTCTCACACACACACACACACACACAGAATGCTTTTTCTGCTCTCCTCCATCCACCTTTCTAAGAGCAGGCCATTAATTTGTCATGGAAGGAATGCATGACAAACCAAAACAAAACCGCATGCATATAGGTGTCCTCTATGGACATCAATCCCGAAGTCGGAACGCAGCTACCTTAATTGTTGGTTAAAACGGTCGCGTAGGCAAAACCTCACCATTGGTGAACCTGAGGACTCTAGCCCAAGGCACACCAAAAAAAAAACACCTGAATATTTGTTCTATCAAACATATTAATGTTGTGTTTCTACTTGTTCTTATGACTATTTAAGTTTATAAAATAAGAAGTCTTAAGACCCAGAACCCCATTCACACCAGTTAGCTCGATTTAGAACACGATAAATTACACACAAAAATACCGAGTCAGTAGCCAAAAACCCCCCACAAAAATCCATCCTAGTCAGCCGTAATCAGTCTTACAGACAGTAGCCAAACCCATCTAGTTCTTCCTCATCCATCTTGAATATTCATGAGCGCCGGATCGAGAAGGTCATGGGGGACAACTGGTTCAGTAACGCCAAGGGCGTTTACGATGTGTTACTCTAGTGACAATCAGGGGCAGTGGAGGCGAGAGGGAGCGACGTCCCAATTGGCCGTGACTGATAATAAATCCGCCCTGGTGTGGTCTGGCGTTAATGTATCATAGTTATTCTGGAACAGGAACTTCCTTGATCGGTCTTTTTAGGGGTTACCTTTGCCGCAGATTATATACTATGGTACGAAAGTAGTAGATAGAGGACTGGAAAAAAAAAGAACGATAGGCCTAATCCCTATTTTATGAATATGCATCTTTTTTGGGGTGTGTGTGGGTAAGGTCAAAATTACATATATTAATATCACATTTTTCTTCCTTGTTTCACGTAAGTTGTCGGTGAGACACATACTGTATTCATTTTCTATCAAGCCCTCACATTACACACGTGCACACAACACACACACACACACACACACACACACACGAGAGAGAGAGAGAGAGAGAGAGAGAGAGAGAGAGAGAGAGAGAGAGAGAGAGAGAGAGAGAGAGAGAGAGAGAGAGAGAGAGAGAGAGAGAGAGAGATTTTGTTAATATCCAATTATTTGTATAGTAGATCTAGTGTGTGAGACTTAGCACAAGGGAGTTAATTAGATTATCTCCCATGCAACCATGTCGCTGCACTACGCAGCGACAAGATTGCATGGGAGATAATCTAATTAACTCCCCTGTCGTGCTATGTTACTATTTTCGGACAGACCTATAATTTGTGAGACACTTTGTATTTTTAATACTTACAGTTAAGTTGATGCCACTGACTTCGTCTTTATTTCTACTATGCCGTAATCTTCATCCTCCTATCTTGATTGTCATCTTGGTCTTCAACTTTACCTTATCATACCTATACCATCATTGGTATGCTGAGGAGCAATCAAAGAATGCCCAGCCAGCTAATGATTTCTTCTGAGTCTTCTGTAGCCCAGTTGCTTGAGGATTGTTGCTCCACTCCTTCCCTAACATGTCTCAATCCTTACCTCACGGTACCATAACTAAGCATAAGTAAAAGTATTTGCTGTGTGAGCATATGGCGAAGAAGAAAAACAGCACGAAGAAAAAGTTTATTTAGCCTATTGCTCTGTGTTTTCCGCCAGGAATATGGAATAATTGTGACTCCACAACCTCATGCGTTAGGTCACATAGCTAGTCACCTATTGTGCCTATGATTCCGGTCAGTATAAATATCATCCACACCTGGAAAATTTTCTGCTAGGAATTCCCTCTTTTCTATCCCTCTGTTTCTGCCTTGTTCTTTTTTTTCTCGTGTTGCCTCCTTCTTGTCTATTTTCTGCCT
>CM060316.1:108613622-108618622 GCA_030674155.1 Stramonita haemastoma
ATTTATTTATTCTTTCATATTTAGTTATTCTTTTATATCGAGGATAACAGAATAAGCAATCATGTGTTTTTTTTTCCATCCGGTCCCCGTGTGTATGCAGTTTTTGTAAATATTGTCATCTGTTCCCATCGGCACACGATGGCCTACTCTTACGAAAAGCGGAACAGGATTTAACGTTTGTGCAAGATGTTCTGCGTGCGTTTGCACACGGGGCCTCGGTTTAAAGTCTCATCCGAAGGACTTTTGGGGAGAGTGGAGTCGGCACTGATGTTAACTCCAGGAGAAAAATTTCCTTGACCAGACTCGAACCCCGGTTGTCAAATTGCCAGCGTAATGTTCTGACCACTAGGCTATCGGTTCCCCCCAGCATGCCCAGCATGTCCAATTTCAGTGTAGGAGACAATTGTTATCTGCTCCGACTTTCTGGAGAGAAAACATGGCAGGGGAATGGACCGAAAGGGCAGAAAATAAACAAGAGAGGGAGGTGACAGGAGTAAAGGATCAAGGCAGTAGCAAAGATATAAAGACAATATGGTATGAAGTTTTACACATTTCTGGCAACCTACGGACTGAGTTCGCGCGGTAGAATACCTTAAACCATTAAAAAAAAACTTTTATATCGAGGATAATGGAATAAGCACTCATGTGCTTTTTTTCATCCAGTCCCCGTGTGTATGCAGTTTTGTAAATATTGTCATCTGTTCTCACCGGCACACGATGGCCTACTCTTACGAAAAGCGGAACAGGATTTAACATGTGCGCAAGATGTTCTGTGTGCGTTGCATACGGGGCCTCGGTATACAGTCTCATCCGAAAGACTTTTGGGGAGAGTGGAGTCAGCACTGATGTTAACTCCAGGGGAAAAATCCCCTCCAATAGGAATCGAACTTGGGTCGTCAAATTGCCAGCGCAATGTTCTGACCACTAGGCTTTCCCTGTCTCCCTTTAACGACATGAGGACCACTTAAGGACACCACTTTTTCTTTGTCCACCCAAAGTGTCCCACTGACTGTATGAAGTGGTCAGTCAGTCTATACTAACCAGCAAAATTCATCAGGGACACACACAGGGGATGGAGAGGTGAGAGGTGAGGGATGAGGGGAGGGAGATTGTGTGTGGGGGGGAAGGGTGCGTATTGATGACCAACTGGGGAGCAGCAGCCAGAAACAAAAGGATGGCGGAGGTTCAACCACAGCCGTCTGCATGGGTTTTAATTTGCTTCTGATGGACAATCAGCTGCTAGTGGCTGGCTGGACACTGGGCCTTCAGAGATCCATGTTGACCATTTTGTTAACACTCTGGAGGAGGAGGGAGGATGGGGATGGGGATAGGAGGAGGAAAGGTTGGGGAGGGTGAGGAAGGTGGGTGGGGGATAAGATCAGTGAGGGATGAGGTTGGGGTTATATAGAGTGAGGATGATAGAGGATGCAGGGTGGGTCGGGTGGGGGGAGAGAGAGGAGAGAGGGGGTGCTAGAGAGAGAGAGAGGGGGGGGGGCTAGAGAGAGAGAGAGAGAGAGAGAGAGAGAGAGAGAGAGAGAGAGAGAGAGAGAGAGAGAGAGAGAGAATGAGTGAATAAATGAATGAGTGAATGAATGAATGAATGAATAAATGAATGAATGAATGAATGAATGAATGAATGAATGAATGAATGAATGAATGAATAATCATTATTTTTCAAAGGTTACAAAGTATTCCTTTTTTTATCCGGCCCTTGCCATGATGAGGGAATATAGCTAGGAAAAAATGAGAGAGAGAGAGAGAGAGAGAGAGAGAGAGAGAGAGAGAGAGAGAGAGAGAGAGAGAGAGAGAGAGGAGAGAGAGAGAGAGAGAGAGAGAGAGAGAGAGAGAGAGAGAGAGAGAGAGGAGAGAGAGAGGTTGAGGATATGTTAGAGATGAGGGGGAGGGGTGGTGGTGGTGGCTAAGGTTAAAGGAATCATAAAGTTATATAATTATAGGGATTGGTCCAGTAGTTAAAGGAGTGCCTCCATTGTTATTACTGTAGTCACCAGCCATTGCCCCTAAACAAAGACACTGTGTGTAGTAGTTGTTGCTGACAATATGGCTTTGTCCCTAGGCTGGAAATAGATAATGAACATAGAGGGTAAAAATGACTATCTTTTGCGCCTGGCTTTGCCCAATGACAAACTAAACATAATAAACAAAGTAAACAAACAACATGAAAGCCAGTCCCATGGATACAAAACTAACCAAATTGAACACACACACACACACACACACACACACACACACACACACACACACACACACACACACACACACACAACACACACACACATGGAGCCAATGTCTTTGCTTACTGAATGTAAAGGTAGTGTAAAGGTAAAGGTGACCCATAGCCCGTGTAGTCGTAGGGGAGCGAGGCATCAGAGAGCCACAGCTTCTCTAGGGGCCAGCATGTTGAGGATGGCACCCATCTCCTCTGCCTCGCTGTTTACCTTCCCCGACCCTAAAGAGGGCAGCTGGGGGAACTGGGGGAACTCTTCTGAAGCCAAGGCGCGCAAACGATCACCCATCCACTTGGTAACCACGCTGGATGCTGCTTAACTTGGCTGGGGGAAAGCGAGCTCTCTGACCACTGAGCTATCCCGTCCTGGTAAATGTACCATCTTGAATTTTTTTTTTTTTACGTTGACTGACACAGCAAAAAGAAAGGGGGAAAAACCCATGTGAGAAATTGGCTCTCTCATGTCATTAATCTACCGTGGGAGTGTTCCAAAACGAATTGTACATATGAGAAATTTAGGTGGTCGGCCATTTTCAAGTATTTCTAATAATACTATAGACAGCCATACTCCGTCTTTAGGAGGGAGTGACAGATGTGATAGCCACGTCGGGAGAGGGAGGGGGTCAGCTGAGGGGAATAGGTGGGTTCAAAAGAGTACGCCAGAAGAGGATCTGTAGAATATACCAGACAGAAAAAAAATTAATCGAGAGTCACTCCCAGAGTCTAGTATTGTTAACACTTTAATTAGGAGTATGTGATCTCAGAGACGAATCTTTACTTTAACTACGATGTGAATTGGAACGCCGGTGTAGTTATCTATCTAAACAGTACTACTGATTTACACACACACACACACACACACACACACACACACACACACACACACACACACACACACACACACCACAAAAGAGAGAGAGAGAGAGAGAGAGAGAGAGGAGAGAGAGAGAGAGGAGAGAGAGAGGAGAGAGAGAGAGAGAGAGAGAGAGAGGAGAGAGAGAGAGAGAGAGAGAGAGAGAGTAGTTTTCACACATCTATGAAAGAAAAAGAATTTCAGCAACAAAACCAAACATTACCTTTTATATCTAGGCTCCCTACCACACTGTGATAAAATGGCCGACGCTTCAGTCCTTATTATCTCATTATTGTCTTTCGGTGTGGATTATTTTGTTGTCTACATTTTTTTTTCTTGGCAAACACTGCCTCAGCACTTCTTCTCAAAACTGAATTTCTAGCTATTTAGAGCTGCCAGCCACTCCAAAAATACCGGCGCCCCATGACAGAAATGAAAAAAAGCCAGTTTACTGCTTCACTCTGCTATTTCCGTCGCAGCTAGAAATAGTTCGCTGCTGCTGTCTATATTCAGCTGTATTGAACCCCCGATAGAGAAACTTTCGTGATTGCCGATGGCACTTAATGTCTCTGAAATGCCCTTAAGATCAACTCCGACATTTCTTTTAGATACAACTTCATTTTCTATAAATGTATATAAACAAGTTGAAGAATAGATACACACACACCAAAAATGTGACTCATTTATCTCAAAGCGGGTCTATTCTGCCAATGCATTTAAGTTGAATAAAAAGTGGGCGAACATTTGTACGAGAATGTGGTGTAGCGTGTGTGAATTTGAAGCTGATAAAGTCTAATAAAAGACTGAGAAACTGTTTTTTGTATACTGTCTATATTTACCGCTTAACTGTCTTTATAAACATAGTAACTGAATTTTCTCCTTTTTTACAGCATAAAACTAGATTCTATACACCTTTTCTCCAGTATCAACCCTAACTCTGACAAGAAACTGATCGAAGTAAACGCTGATACGCCACCAGCACTACATGTGCACAAAAAACCAAGGATAAAACCCTAGTTTTATGGCCTGACCTGAATTAGCCGCCATGTCCTCCTATTTGCTTTCTGGGATCGAGTTAAAGAGCCGCCAACAACACAAACAAAAAGCTATCCTATTGAACCAGCTGTCCCAGGGTCGGGGTTTGCACGTTGGAATATGGAAGGTCACATTATTCGAATTCTGCTGGCACCTACCTCAGAGTGAGTTTGCTGCGGGCTCACTGGGAAGACTGTGCACACACAGTTGAGCATTATCACTTTAGGGATGCAATTTTGGGAGTGTCGCTCAAAGAACTTGAGCAGCCTGGCTGGTGGCGTAAGCCTATGTATTATTTATCACCCAGGCGTGGTTGATGCCGGGATATGTTAGGATTGAGAGCGTTTACGAGAACAGACAGATAATCTGTTAATATGTTGTGAACGGTTGCATGTGTGTGTGTGTGAATGATTTGAATGCAAGTGCTTTGATTTGTTTGCTTCACAAGATTCAGCTCTCTAAAAATTCCATGTATCATTGTCATCATCATCATCATCATCATCATCATAAAATACAGCCCTGTCACGGAGTCTCAAAGCTAGCGCACTTCCTTAGCATCCTAGGCTAATGGCAGCATCTTTCATCACCACTGATCGTCAGGCACTAAAAATACTAAATCAACGTCTAATTCAATGGCTTCTGCTGTTCTGGTCTCCAGTGTGATTTAAAGTAGGATTTGTTTTCCATATACTTCTGTGCCTGTGGTGAGTTAATGTCCAAGCCTTCAGGATTGGAGATTTCTGTGAGAAAAAAGCCGCTGTAGGGACTAAACTGTATTGTCATCAGCAAGGGATAAACAGGTGATATTTTACACACATTAGCTCAGAACAGGCAGCAATGAACACCACCCAAGGGACTCTGCAGCAA
>CM060316.1:108623622-108626122 GCA_030674155.1 Stramonita haemastoma
AGCTTAAACACACTTTGGGGGAGGGGAGGTGGGGTTGGGGGGGGGAGGGTAACCCATAATTTGCACTCTTGTCTTACTCACCTCCTCTGGGAATGACGCTGAGAATACACACTGGAGGAGAAGTTTGAATGTATGATTGTGTTTTTAGATAACTTTTTATACTCGTGTTTTTTTAAGAGGAGATTTGCTTTTTTATGGTGCCGGTAATGTGAGCATGATGATTATGGAGGCGATTTGAATGAGGTGATTATGCTGCGGTCTAATCCAATCATGTTGTTTATAGCCCCGCCGACCACACAGGCCATATCGGGGCTGTCACCTTCTGATGCAGTGATGACAGTCTTTCGGATGAGACTAAAAACCGAGGCCCCGCGTGCGAATGCACGCAGAACATCTTGCGCACACGTTAAATCCTGTTCCGCTTTTCGTAAGTGTAGGCCATCGTGTGCCGGTGGGAACAGATGACATTTGCAAAACTGCATACACACGGGGACTAGATGTAAAAAAAAAAGAAGCACAAGAGTGCTTATCCCATTATCCTCGACATAAAAGAATAACTTTTTTTTTTTTTAAATGACAAAGATGATCATAGATCAGGAAATGTGAATGACAATAGTTATTATCATCACCATGGTGAAAGTGATGTGAATAAAAAGGATTATGATGGAGACGACGTGAATCAGGTCATGGTAGATAGAGGTGATAGGAATGATGATGATAATCATAGTGATGTGAATAAAGAGGACTATGGTGGAGGAGGGGATGATGAATGGTGGATCGGTGGTCTAGGTGGTAACGCGCCTTGCCTAGAAAGCAAAAAGTCCGGGTTGGAGTGTGCAGTGGTTCGTACCCCGTTTAGACCCAAAACTTTCCCCCCATCCATTAGACCCTGAGTGGTGGTCTGGGCGCTAGTCTTCCGGATGAGACGATAAACCGAGGTCCGTGTGTTACACATCACTATTTAGCGCACGTAAAAGAACCCACGGCAACAAAGGGGGTGGACACTGGCAAAATTCTGTAGAAAAAACAACTCTGATAGGGAAACAAATACAGTTGCATACAGGAAAAAGACAAATAAAAATGGGTAGGCGCTGCACATGTGGCGACGCGCTCTCCTCGGGGAGAGCAGCCCGAATTTCACGCAGAGAAATCTGCTGTGACGTAAAGTGGTATAAAAAACAAACAAAGATGACGCCTAAGCTGATTTGAAAGCTAAAGACTGTGATGAACGTGACGTAAACATAAGACGAGTGTGATGGAGGTGATGCGGTTAAACATAATCCTTGTTGCTGAGGAGTGTGAGAAAAGATGATTATGTTCAATGCTAAATAAACCATGTCTATTGTTAGGGAAGGGATAGCTACGTGGTCAGAGCACTCCCTTTCCCCCAGTCAAGTTAAGCAGCGTCGAGCGTGGTTACTAGTTGAATGGGTGACCCTTTGCGCGCCTTGGCTTCAGTACAGTCCTCCCAGTTCACCCAGCTGTCAATGGGTACCTGCCCTTTTTAGGGTCAGGGAAAATAAAGCAGCGAGGGAGAGGAGATGGGTGCAGCCCTCAATATGCTGGCCTCTAGAGAAGCTGAGGTCTCTGATGCCTTACTCCCCTGCGACTGCCTAGGTTATGGGACACCTTTACCTTTTTTCTATTGTTGGGGTGATATGAACAAAGACAATGACGCTGGTGGTGATATGACAGAAGAGGAAGTTGATAATGAAGGCAATGAACAGAACGATATTTTTAAATGGTAATGTGAAACAAGTTCGTCACATGCAAAAGTAATCTGAAAGATGTGTGCGCATGCATGCATACGTACATGCATGTTGACAGTCAACGGCACCACTGGCACCAACAACAATAACAGCAACAACAATAGCAACAACAATAACATCATCAACAACAGCAACACCAACAATTGCAACAAAATGAGCAGCAACAATAGTAGACACAACAACGACTTAAACAACAACAGCAATAGCAACAATAACAACAGCAACAGCAGCAACAGCAGCAGCAACAGCAGATATCACCACCTCTACACCACCTCGACAATAACAACAATATCAGCAACAATAGCAATCACCCTCACCACCCTCATCACGAATACCACAGCAGCAGCAACAGCAGCTGCAGCAACAACAACAACGACAACAACAGCAACAACAACAACAACAACAGCAAATACATTTATCATCATCTGACAATAGTCTGCTATTCTGGTGAGAAATGCCAGAACATCGTCTCAGCAATACTGGCAAAGCTGATGGCCTACTGTCCTTTTCGTCTAAGGTGTTCAAATCTTTGCTGACCAGGCAAAAACAATGGAAACTCTCTTGAATATTCTCGTCTGCGAATTCTTTGAACTGATGTGGACTTTGTGTGAAAAGATCAAACGCAGCTGTAAAACACTAGGAAGTGTCTTCATTTTCAGAGGCATGAAGATCCAGCAAGGTTATAAGGAAGTTTTTTTTTTATTTTGTTAAACACTTGTTTATGACTGATC
>CM060316.1:108646122-108648622 GCA_030674155.1 Stramonita haemastoma
TGTGTTGTGTGTGTGTGGTGTGTGTGTGTGCATGCGTACGTGTGTGTGTGTGAGTATGATGTGTCTGTGCTCGTGCGCGCGCGTTGTGTGCGTGTGTGTGTGCATGCGTACGTATGTGTGTGTGTGTGCCCGGTGTGTGTGACCTGAAAATACCTTGACACAGATAGCAGCGAAATCAGGTGGTATTGTTGATATTCTTTCTGAGTGGCCCATCATCCATAGAAAAGGAAAGAAACTGTTGACCTGGCGTCTTGTCTCATAGGCTATGTTTTGTTTGGGCTTTAATTTATACTAGACTTGATGGATTAGATTTTGTTGGGGGGGGTAGGGGTTGGGGGTTGGGGGGTGGGTGGGAATAGTTGGGGGTGATTCGCATATGTTTGTGTTGTTGTAGCGGGTTAGTCGAGTGCTCCTTGTGTTTTGGAGAGAGGGTTATGGCATTGATATGTGTGCGGAGCTGTGGTGTGTGCGTGTGTGATGTGTGTGTGTTGTGTTCTGTGTTGTGTGTATGTATGTGTTGTAATGTTGTTGATGTTGATGATGTGTTGTGTGTGTAATGTGTATGTATGTATGTATGTATGTATGTTATGTATGTATGTATGTATGTATGTATGTATGTATGTATGTATGTATATGTCCTTATACATTTCAGAAGAATGCATGCACACACACGCATGCACACACATAAACACATACACATACACACACAAACAAACAAACACACACACACACACACAACAAACACACACACACACACAACACAAAACACACAAACAAACACAACACACACAACACAAACAAACACAACACACACACAACACACACAAACACAAACAAACACACACACACACACACACACACACACACACACACACACACATCAATCCATGATAGGAATCAACATGATTACTAACCTCTATTGTTGCACCGTTTTGTTTGTTTCTTCTTTCTTTGTTTTGGCTTTTCCTGTCAGTCTTGCTATAACAGCGTGTAATGCTTCGTGGCAGTTTGAATGTGCTTGTTTCCTCAAAACCTCGACTTACCGCTTTGTTAATGTTGTTCTGTGTGTGCGTATTGTATACATGTTGTGTGTGCATAGTGTAACATGTTGTGTGTGCTTTGTATACATGTTGTTTGTGCGTATGTATACATGTTGTGTGTGCTATGTATACTGTGGTGTGCTATGTATACATGGTGTATGCGTAGTGTTACATGTGTGTGTGCATAGTGTATATATTGTATTGTTTTCTAAATTGATATTAATGGTTGTGTGCTAGTGTATACATGGTGTGTGTGCATGTATTATACATGTGGTTATGTGCAAGTGTATACATGGTGTGTGTGCATAGTGTTAATACATGGTGTGTGTGCTAGTATACATGGTGTGGTGCATAGTTATACATGGTGTGTGTGCGTATGTATACATGGTGTGTGTGCTAGTGTATACATGGTGTGTGTGCATAGTGTGATACATGGTGTGTGATATGTACAGGTGTGCATAGTGTATACATGGTGTGTGTGCATAGTGTATACAGGTGTGTGTGCATAGTGTATACATGGTGTGTGTGCATAGTGTATACATGGTGTGTGTTGCATAGTGTATACATGGTGTGTGTGCATAGTGTATACATGGTGTGTGTGCATAGTGTATACATGGTGTGTGTGCATAGTGTATACATGGTGTGTGTGCTAGTGTATACATGGTGTGTGGCATAGTGTATACATGGTGTGTGTGCATAGTGTTATACATGGTGTGTGTGCATAGTGTATACATGGTTGTGTGCGTAGTGTGTACATGGTGTGTGCATAGTGTATACACGGTGTGTGTGCTATGTGTACATGTGTGTGTGCATAGTGTATACACGGTGTGTGTGCATGTCGTTGTGCAAGTGTATACATTGGTCGAGTGTACATGTGTGTGTGCATAGTGTATACAGGTGTGTTGCATAGTGTGTACATGGTGTGTGCATAGTGTATACATGGTGTGTGTGCTAGTGTACATGGTGTGTCATAGTGTATACATGTGGTGTTGTAAAGTGTATACATGGTGTGTGTGCATAGTGTATACATGGTGTTGTGCATATGGTACATGTATGTGCATAGTGTACATGTGTTGTGCATAGTATAATGTATGTGTGTGCATAGTGTATAATGGTTGTGTGTGCATAGTGTACATTTGCATGTAACATGGTGTGATGCATTGTAATTAGTGTGCATATGTATACATGGTGTGTGTGCATAGGTATACATGTGTGTGTGTGTGCATAGTGTAACATGGTTTGTGCATAGTTATATAATAGGTGTGTGTGCATATGTATACAGTTTGTGTAAGTATACTGTGGTGTGTGCATAGTGTATACATGGTTGTGGTGCATAGTGTATACATGGTGTGTGCATAGTTGGTGTGTGCATAGTGTATACATTAGGCATGTGATCTGTGTGTTGCATAGTGTATACATGGTGTGTGTGCACAGTGTATAATGGTATTGTGCATAGTGTA
>CM060316.1:108658622-108663622 GCA_030674155.1 Stramonita haemastoma
CACGCCATTCTCTCCTATCCTGATTAAATTTGTACCACGTCATTCTCTCCTATCCTGATCAGATTTGTACCACGCCCATTCTCTTCTATCCTGATCAGATTTGTACCACGTCATTCTCTCCTATCCTGATCAGATTTGTACCACGCCATCTCTCCTATCCTGATCAGATTTGTACCACGCCATTCTCTCCTATCCTGATCAGATTTGTACCACGCCATTCTCTCCTAATCCTGATCAGATTTGTACCACGCCATTCTCTCCTATCCTGATCAGATTTGTACCACGCCATTCTCTCCTATCCCTGATCAGATTTGTACCACGCTACTCTCCCCAATCCCTCTGATTAGATTTGTACCACGCTACTCTCCCCAATCCCTCTGATTAGATTTGTACCAGGCTATTCTCTCCCCCCCGTGGGACTCCCGGGGAATGCTTGCAAAGCGAGCATAACAAGAATAGGGTCCCTGCCCGCCAGCCAGGCATGTCGTAAGAGGCGACTAAGGTGGCACCACTCCCCCAGGTAGGGGGTTGGACACAGGGCTAACAACCCCGTTCTGTAAAAAAAAGATTGTTACAGAAACAGCAACAAAGAAATTCTACACTACTGGGTGCGACGGGCTTCCAGAGTCATCGAAAGATACTCGTATGAATGGCAGTGGTGAAAGCCGAGAGGAAGCCATTGGCAGGAAGATGGAAGTCTTGAGCACCAAAACCAAAACCAGAATTGGATTCTGGAATGTTAGAACGATGTACGAGACAGGAAAACTGGCGCAAGTTACAGCAGAAATGAAACGCAACAACCTACACATCCTAGGAGTCAGCGAGAGCCGATGGACAGGATCAGGCAGATGCAAAACCAACACAGGAGAGACAGTGCTGTACAGCGGCAGAAGGGACAACCAGCACCGTGAAGGAGTAGCCATCATCATGAAGAAAGGAATAGAGAAGTGCCTGATGGAGTGGAAACCTATCAACAACAGGTTGATGAAGATAAGAATGAAGGGGAGACACATTAACACCACTATCATCCAATGCTATGCACCAACTAACGACAGTGCAGAAGAAGACAAAGACGAATTCTATGCACAACTACAAGCAGAACTGGAAGATATCCCAAGCCATGACATGAAGATTGTAATGGGCGACCTGAACGCAAAAGTTGGAAATAACAACATAGGCCAAGAAAGAGCCATGGGAAAGGAAGGATGTGGCACCATGAATGACAACGGAGAGAGACTGGTGGAACTCTGCATGACAAACAGCCTCATTATTGGAGGGACACTGTTTACACACCCTGATATCCACAAGCTTACCTGGTGCTCCCCCAATGGAAGAGACAAGAACCAGATCGACCACCTGATGATCAATGGGACATGGAGAAGATCGCTGCTAGATGTAAGAGTAAAGAGGGGAGCTGATGTTGGCAGTGACCACCACCTTGTCACTGCCATCCTCAAAGTAAAGCTGAGGAAAAATATATCTAGGAAACTGAGACAACAACAGTTTGATGTGGAGAAGCTGCGTGACACCAAAGCAAAGAGTGCTTTCATCCTTCAGCTGAAAAACAAGTTCCAAGCACTGGTGGATGCTGAAAATTACGCACAACCGGACATGACTGGTATTAACACCATGTGGGAACAAGTCAAAACAGCCTACACACAAGCCAGCGAAACATGCTTAGGACAGAGACAGAGGAAGAGGAAAAAGTGGATCACAACAGACACCTGGCAGGCCATTGAGAACAGGAGAGAACTGAAGAAGAAAATTTTGGAAACCAAGTCCGAGAGAATAAGAGAGAGGTTCAAACAACAATATAGAGAGGCAGACCAAACTGTGAAGAAGATGGCAAGAGCAGACAAACGAGCCTACTTGGATGATATTGCAAGCCAAGCAGAAGAGGCCGCCGCCAAAGGAGAACAAGGACAGGTGTTTAAGATCACCAAAATTGTCAGTGGCAAATACCGGGGAAACACCGAGACGCCGATTGAAGACAAACAGGGCCGACTCCTTACCACAGAAGCAGAACAAGATGCTAGATGGGCAGAACATTTCAACGAAGTTCTCAACAGACCGCCACCAACTGAAGAGGCGGATGTACAAGACCCTGATGCCGACCTCAGTGTTAACACCACTCCACCAGAGAAGAAAGAAATTATAACAGCCATCAGATCTCTCAAGAACGGAAAAGCCCCTGGCCAGGACAACCTAAATGCAGAGCTCTTCAAAGCAGACACAGAGTTTGCAGCCACGGTTCTACAACCACTCTTTACTGCTATATGGGAGGAGAAACAGCTACCAGAAGACTGGACAAAAGGAGTCATCGTGAAGATCCCAAAGAAAGGAGCCCTGAGCAACTGTAACAATTGGAGAGGAATCACTCTGCTATCTATTCCCAGCAAGATCCTAGCAAAATTAATAATAATTAAACGAATCTCAGAAGCAGTGGACCAACAACTCAGAAAAGAACAGGCAGGTTTTCGACCAGGAAGAGGATGCACAGATCAGATCTTTACCCTGCGCAACATCATCGAACAGTGCACGGAATGGCAGAGACAGCTGTACATCAACTTTGTAGACTTTGAGAAAGCCTTTGACAGCATACATCGAAAAAGTCTATGGTGCATACTCCGAGCATATGGAATACCGCAGGAGATTGTACAAGTCATTAAGAGCTTCTACAAAAACTTCACATGCAGAGTAGGAAACAGTGAAACCAGCTTTCAGTGTAAAGACCGGCGTCAGACAAGGCTGCCCCATGTCGGCACTGCTCTTCAACCTGACAATCGACTGGGTGATGAGACAGACAACAGCTGACCAGCCGCGGGGCATCAGATGGACCCCTTTCACAACACTTGAAGACCTAGATTTTGCTGACGATCTGGCACTGCTCTCACACACCCACCATCATATCCAGGAGAAGACATCCCGTCTCAACACTTTTGCCCAGCAAGTAGGCCTGAAAATCAGCCAGAAGAAGACAGAGGTGATGATGCTAAACGTTCAGAATCCCTCTCCTGTCACAGTGAACGGAGAAGATCTGCCAACAACTGAAGAGTTCACATACCTTGGGAGTATTGTCAGGCATGATGGCGGAGCAAGCAGTGACATCAAAAACCGCATCAACAAAGCAAGAGCTGCTTACAGAAATCTGAACAATGTGTGGAAGTCATCCCAATACAGCACAAAGACCAAACTAAGACTGTATCAGAGCTGCGTACTTTCCACCCTCCTGTATGGCGCAGAATGCTGGAGGATGACTGAGAATGACATTAACAAACTGTCTACATTCCACACGAAGAATCTCAGGAGAATACTGCGCATCTTCTGGCCTGAGACCATCTCCAACCAAGAACTCCTGGCCCGCTGTGACCAAGAAAATATAGATACCATCATTATGCAAAGACGATGGAGATGGATAGGACACATCAGCCGACGGGAACAAGGGAACATCGCCCGAACAGCCCTCCACTGGACACCAGACGGAAAACGCAGGCGAGGACGACCCAAGAACACCTGGCGTCGGACAATAGAAACAGAGCTGAAGACCCTCCAACACTCCTGGGGAACCATTCAGAAACTGGCCCAAGACAGGCAGGAGTGGAGAACCTTTGTTGCTGCCCTACATGCCAAGAAGGCATAAAAAGGCTTTGGATTGGATTCTCTCCAATCCCTCTGATTAGGTTTGCCGCCCACCCCTTCTCCCCTCAAGTGAGATGCTAAAGGTTCTGCAGAACAGGAGACCCTATTGTCTGGATACTTGATGCTGGATATCAGAGGTCCTTTTATTAACATCTCTGTCTCTCTGTCTCTGTCTCTGTCTGTCTGTCTGTCTGTCTGTCTGTCTGTCTGTCTGTCTGTCTGTCTGTCTGTCTGTCTGTCTGTCTCTTCTCTCTCTCTCTCTCCTCTCTCTCTCTCTCTCTCTCTCTCTCTCCTCTCTCTCTCTCTCTCTCTGGGAACAGATGACAATATTTACAAAAACTGCATACACACGGGGACCGGATGAATTAAAGCACATGGTTGCCTATTCTGTTATCCTCGATATAAAAGAATAAATAAATAATAAAATGAATAAAAATCTCTCTCTCTCTCTCTCTCTCTCTCTCTCTCTCTCCTCCTCTCCTCCTCTCTCTCTCTCTTCCTCTCCTCTCTCTCTCTCCTCTCTCTCTCTCTCCTCTCTCTCTCTCTCTCTCTCTCTCTCTCTCTCTCTCTCTCTTTTATTTTCAACTTGATGTATCCCTGAAAAGGGCGGGGACTGGATGTAAAAAAGCACACGAGTGCTTATCTATTATCCTCGAATAAAAGACTTTGCCTTGCCTTGTCTCTCTCTGTGGCACAATTATGCGAGATTCTTTGCGTGCGTACGTGCTTGCGTGCGTGTGAGTGCGAGGGCGCGTGCATGTGTGCGAGTGTGTGTGTGTGTGTGAGTGTGTGTGTGTGTGTGTGTGTGTGTGTGTGTGTGTGTGTGTGTGTGTGTGTGTGTGTGTGTGTGTGTGTGTGTGTGTGTATTCCGTCATCTTTTTATATTCTTTTCTTTTCAACATTTACGGTTCATTAATTTTACGTGTTTGAAAGCAGACTGACATTTCTTTCTGTTTATTGCACAATGATTGAATATGTCAGTGGCCTTTAAGAAATATTTCTGTAAACATTGCTGTAGATCTTTAAAGGTTTTCAAATATGAAAGGTTATTTGTGTTAATTAATGGATTTGTTGTTGTTGTTGTTGTTGTTATTGTTGTGTTGCTCTCTTTCTTCTTCTTCTTCTTCTTTCTTCTTCTTCTTCGTCTTCGTCTCTCTTCTTCTTCTTCTTCTTCTTCTTCTTCTTCTTCTTCTTTTCTTCTTCTTCTTCTTCTTTCTTCTTGTTCTTTTCTTCGTTCTTCTTGTTCTTCTTGTTCTTCTTGTTCTTCTTTTCTTCTTCTTCTTCATTCTTTTCTTGTTCTTCTTTGATTTCTTCTTGTTCTTCTGTTCTTTTCTTTTCTTTTTCTTGTCTTCATTCTTTTC
>CM060316.1:108698622-108701122 GCA_030674155.1 Stramonita haemastoma
TCGTGTGCGAACACACGCAGAACATCTTGCGCACACGTTAAATCCTGTTCCGCTTTTCGTAAGAGTAGACCATCGTGTGCCGATGGGAACAGATGACACGATTTACAAAAACTGCATACACACGGGGACTGGATGTTAAAAAAAGCACAATAATGCTTATTTCATTATCCTCGATATAAAAGAATAAATCAAATAAATCAATCAAGCAAGCAATCTTTAATTCCTGATGCTCTCTGTCTAGGATTGTTCTTCTGGTGGTGACAAAACCTACCACTAAAACGCAATTTATTTTGTCAGTAGGCCTACAAAACACACAGACGGACGTGTGATCTGGCCCAAAATCAAGGCCACGAAGTTCATCCTCCCCCCTCCCTCCGCCACCCCCACCCCTACCTCCCACCCTGGCTGCCTCCCCCCCCCCCCTCCATCCCCCCGCCTTCTTCCTTCTGCTTTTCCCTCAATGACTGTCTGCCCTGCCGTTCACCTCTTTTGATTCTTCCGCTTTAAACGTCAGCTCTCGTCAGTGTGATGTCATTGACGTAAGCGGTGGTGGTCTGTTTGTTTGTCTGTGTGTCTGTCTGTCTGTCGTGTCTGTCTGTCTCTCTATAATATAATCCGAGTGTCCTTGGAACGAGAATGGGGAAAGGACAGGAGGGGATAGTATAGGGATTTATTTTTTTATTATTTTTCTTTTATATCGAGGATAATGGGATAAGCACTCTTGTGCTTTTTTTTACATCTAGTCCCCGTGTGTATGCAGTTTTGTAAATGTCATCTGTTCCCACCTGGAAAGGAGTATGTGCAAGTTTTTTTTTGTTTTTGTTTTGTAATGGTTATACCTATGCATCAAGCCTGGTTACCAACTGAATGGGTGACCGTTTTGCGCCCTTGGCTTCAGTACAGTCCCCCAGTTCACCCGGCTGTAAATGGGTACCTGCCCTCTTTAGGGTCAGGGAAGGTAAAGCAGCGAGGGAGAGGAGATGGGCGCTGCCCTCAATATGCTGGTCCCCTGGAGAAGTGAGGTCTCTGATGCCTCGCTCTCCTGCGACCAATAGTTATGGGACACCTTTACATTTTAAGAAAGGAAGGTGGCAGGATGGTTAAGACGTTCGCCTGCCAACAGGATAAACCGTGAGGTTCTGGATTCGATTCCCACCCTCCCCCTTTCTTGCCAGTTTGACGAAAAAATCGAACTGAATGTCAAAATCATTCGGATGAGACTATAAACCGATGCCCGTGTGCAAACGCACGCAGAACATCTTGCGCACAGTTAAACTGTTCGGTTTTTGGAAGAGCGGCCATCGTGTGTCCGTTAGGAGCAGATGACAAAATTATTTAAACAAAAAACACGCATGCACACAGGTGTTGTTTTTAGACACCACCTGAGGAACATCGGGGAGTGGATTCCCAGAGCGGCTCGGGCTGATATCAACGTTCTAGGTGCCTACCTGTGATGGCACTGGATACCATTCGTATCGGTCGATGCCTTTCCAATTGGATCATTCCAGTGGCGATCTGAGAGGGGGTGTTCTGCTCCTGAGTAACAGTTTGTCTCCATACTTACTTACCCAAAGCTTTGCTCTCTAAAGAGGACTATGCAAGAGCTCCTGAACTTCTGTGGAATAAAAACCCAGTTAACTGAAGGGGTGCTGTGGGCTCATCACACGAACATGTGGACATGGCCAATGAATGTCTGACAGGGAACAGTATAAGGAGGGAGACGAAACGGCAGACAGAGAAAACGATGGGTGGGAGGAAGGGGGGGGGAGACAATATCAGAAAGTTTCGTTTTTCTTTTATTTCAGTGATAACGGAATAAGCATTCGTGTGCTTTTTTTACATCCATTCCCGAGTGGATGCGGTTATGTAAACTTTGTTATCTGTTCCCACCGGCACCAACGGCCGTGAGTGGAACTACATCATTATTTCGGAAGCTGATAACCGCCAGAAGGGAGGAAGCTGGTTACAGAATCTTCAGTGGTGGACCTAACGGTCTGAGTGACTACGGGGAAGTGAAGGAGATGTAGGAAGTAGATGGATGATCTTCATCATGAGTTGAAGTTTGTACAGCCCTCATTCTATTGTTTATTGTGAATGAATCAAACCAACCTGACTAGACTACAATACATCGTTGTACTCTGTCTGTCTCTGTCTCTCTGTCTTACCCTGTCGGTGTCTGTCTGTCGGCTATCTCGTGTGTCTGTGTGTCTGTGTTGTCTGTCTGTGTGTCTGTCTGTCTGTGCTGTCTGTTTGTCTGTCTGTCTGTCTGTCTGTCTGTCTGTCTGTCTGTCTCTCTGCTCTCTCTCCTCTCTCTCTCTCTCTCTCTCTCTCTCTCTCTCTCTCTCTCTCTCTCTCTCTCTCTCTCTCTCTCTCTCTCTCTCTCTCTCTCTCTCTCTCTCTTCTCTCTCTCTCTTTTCCGTCAACTCTGTATGTGTGTGTGTGTGTGGCGCGTATGCATGCGTGCGTGCGTGCGCGTGCATGTGTGTGAGTGCGTGTTTGT
>CM060316.1:108718622-108723622 GCA_030674155.1 Stramonita haemastoma
CATGTGCACAAAGTTAGTTGTTTTGCAAACACACGAAAGATCTTGACTTTTTTTGGGTTTGTTTTTATGTTTGTGCTACACAAGCTCAACAAAAAGATGTGTCAGTACTTTTCGTTAAAAGAACGAAATGGGGATGAGGGTGGGGGTAAGGGTGGGGGAGAGGGGGTGGGGGTGCAGGGGAGAGGGCTGGGGGAGGGGGGGAGGAGGGAGTTGTGAGGAGAGGTGCATGTGTGCGCATGCTGCCTGTAAATTGTAGAAAATGACCTGAAGCAAGCTATGTGTTCCGTTTTGGTGTGTGTGTGTGTGTGTGTGTGTGTGTGTGTGTGTGTGTGTGTGTGTGTGTGTGTGTGTGTGTGTGTGTGTGTGTGTGTGTGTGTGTGTGTGTGTGCGTGCGTGCATGTGTGCGTGCGTGCGTGCTTGCATGTGTGTATGTGTTGTTTTGCTTGGTTTATTTGTGGGTCAAAGTACCAAACAAGTGTTGTTTTGACTGACAAAAGGACAACAACAGGAAAAATGCGCACATCGCCCTTTTGTCGGCAGTCACGTCAGGTCACGTCACGTCACGTCACATCGGGTCACGTCACGACACAGCAGCAGCTGTTGTTGTGTGGCGAGATGAGGGTTTAGTGATGAGCAGTCAGTCGACTGGCCACTTTCTGCGGTGGCTTTATCCTCCTGACTTGTGTGGCATGCTGCACTTTTCTTTACCGAATAAATTGCTGTTTCTTGTCGTCAGTCAGTATGCTTTCGCACACGTAACGCACAGATGCATCATCACATGTGCCTGCATTAACAGAATAGTACACACACGCACCCACCCACCCACGCACCACGCACGCACACACACACACATACTCACTCGCGCACACACACAAACACGTAGTAGTAGTAGTAGTTAGGCACTCATCAGTCTCGGAAGACTATGGAGTTGCGCTCTAGTCTTTAGAGCACAAAGCCTGGGCAAGTATGTATGGAGGGCAAGCTGTTACCCATGCAGCAGACCCCCCCCCTCTCCACGGCACTGGAATGATCCATTGGAAGGGCATTGACCGATACGAATGGTTCCAGTACCGTCGCAGGAGCCACCAGAACGTTGCCATATACCTACAGCCCCGAGCCGCTCTGGGACTCCAACTCCCCGATTTTTCCTCAGGGATGGTGTCTAAACACGACACCTGTGTGCATGCTGGTTTGTTATAATTTTGTCATCCGCTCCTACCAGCACACGATGGCCTACTCTTCCGAAAGGTGGAACGGGGTTTAAACGTGTGCGCAAGATATTCTGCGTGCATTCGCACACGGGGCCTCGGTTTCGAGTCACATCCGAATGACTTTGACATTCAGTTCGATTTTTTCGTCAAACTGGGAAGAAAGGGCGAGGCTGGGTACGAACCCAGAAACTCACAATTTACATATTGGCAGGCGAACGTCTTAACCATCCTGCCACCGTCCTTCCTGGCAGACACAACACACACACATACTCACGCACACACACATACTCACGCACACACAAACACACACACACACACACACACCACACACACATACTCACGCGCGTACAAACACACACACACACACACACACACACACACACACACACACACACACACAACACAACCACACACTACCACGCGCACAAACACACAGACACAGACAAAGACACAGACACAGACACACACATACATACATACATACATACATACATACATACATACATACATACATACATACATACATACATACATACATACATACATCATACATACATACACGCACGCACGCACGCACGCACCACGCACGCACATACATACATACATACATACATACATACATACATACATACATACATACATACATGCATACATACATACATACATACATACATACATACATACATACAGGCACTCGCGCGCTTGAGCGCAGATTTCCATATCCTCATGATAAAGATCGGTCAAATTATTCAGATGAAATGCAGTTCTAGGTTAGAAACTGGGATAACTGACAATTGAGAGAGAGAGAGAGGAGAGAGAGAGAGAGAGAGAGAGAGAGAGAGAGAGAGAGAGAGAGAGAGAGAGAGAGAGAGAGAGAGAGAGAGAGAGAGAGAGAGAGAGAAGACAGACAGACAGACAGACAGACAGACAGACAGACAGACAGACAGACAGACAGACAGACAGACAGACAGACAGACAGAGACAAAGACAAGTCAGAGACAAGTCAAAGAGACAGAGACTGATAGAGAACAGGACAGACAGAGACACAGACAGACAGCAGACTTACAGACAGACAGGCAGATAGACAGGGATAAAGTGAGAAGATTGGTACAGAGATGGAAAAGATAATTGCATTCACACACACACACACACACACACACACACACACACACACACACAAAACACACACACACACACACACACACACACACACACACACACAAAACACACACACACACACACACACACAAAACACACACACACACACACACACACACACACACCACACACACAACACACAAACACACACACACCGCATACACAAACACATCCTACGACCTTCAAAAATTCTTTTCAACATAACAGGAAGAGCTAGCGGTTTGTTGGTTAGGCCTTTTGTTTTGCCTCTCTCGCTCTTTTTTGCTTTGTGCTGTGTTGTGCTGTGTTGTGTTGGTCTGTGTTGTGTTGCTATTGTTGTTTTGTTTCATATCCCTTTCCTCTTCTCTTTGCATTAAAATTCGGTAAACAGCAGTAAAAAAAGTACTGCGTCAGATGTTGAGAGCAAAGAGGAACCCCTTTGCTGGTTCGAAAAACAGACGAACAAATTAACAAGCAAAATGAATACCCTGCTTTTTGACAAGCCAAGTAGAAAGTGGCAATTGTGTAGATGAAGTAGATATACAGCTGTTACCTATAGAAAATACAAACTCTGCTCCACTTCACTAGTTCTTCTGTTGACGCTTTCCAGCACGTCAGAATAATAGTTCTTTGTTACAATTTTTTCAGGTAATAATTATTGTATTTTTCGGATGAATCAAACCTACAAAAAAATGTACAGTTATTATTTCAGTGAGCTAGGTAGCCTTAGCAACATAATTATCCGACAAATAACCAGCGAATCCTACTTGCATGCGCAACAAAGTTATCTTATTTGTGGTCTATTTGACGCAGTTGTGTTCAACTGCAGCCGTTTTTGTACAGATAAATATCAGGGTATTCATTCATACAGGCATTGCTTGGTGTATTCATTTCATGTATTGGGGCTACGTTGTTCTGAACTTATAACATTTTCTTTACAGAAAGTTATAACTGATCTGGAGATTGGGTCAAACATTTAGACGGATCGGTTGTCTAGAGTTTACGCACCTGCCTAGAAAGCGGAAAGTCCGGATCGGAGTGTGCGGTGGTTCACAATCCGCTTGGGACCAAAACCTTTCTTTCATCCATTAGACTATGAGTGGTGGCCTGGGTGCTAGTCTTTCCGATGAGACGATAAGAGGAGGTTCCGCGTGTCACATATCATTATTTAGCGCACGTAAAAGATCCCACGGCAACAAAAGCGTTGTCCATGGCAAAATTCTGTAGAAAAAAGCCGCTGTGATAGGGAAACAAGCGCAGTTGCAGACAGGAAAAAGGAAAAAGATAATGGGTGGCGCTGCACTTAAGGCGACGCGCTCTCCCCGGGGCTCTGGAGTAGCCCGCATTTAGCGCAGAGAAAGCTTCTGTGACATTAAGTAGTACAAAATAGAATAAGATATTAAATAAATGAACAAAGAGATAGAAAAATGAATAAATGAAGGAACAAGTACATAATCAAGACAATAGATAACTAACTAAATAAATCAATTAAAAAAACCCAGACAAATCGAGAATAACGTCTTTAATCAAACCTACAAATACATATAAATGTATAAAACATTTTTTAATACTCTCTTTTTAGTGTCCTTCTCTTCTTTTCCACTTTGAAGGTCGAAAAAGCAATGAAAATACGTGGCCCTGACAGATTATTCACATTCCTCCCACACAACGAAAACATGCCTTTCTTCAGACAGGAACAGAAAAAGAAAGGAGAACACACGTACTTCTCTCTGTCTGTCTGTCTGTCTGTCTGTCTGTCTGTCTGTCTGTCTGTCTGTCTGTCTGTCTGTCTACGTCTGTCTTGTCTGTCTGTCTGTCTGTCTGTCTCTGTACTGTCTCTGTCTCTCTCTTCTGTCTCAACCTCTATTTTTTTTTTATATTCTTTTATATCGAAGATAATGGAATAAGCACTCCTCGACGGAATCGAACCTGGGTCGTCAAATTGCGAGCGCAATGTTCTGACCACTAGGTTATCCGTCCCCCTTGTGTATGTGTGTGTGTGTGTGTGTGTGTGTGTGTGTGTGTGTGTGTGTGTGTGTGTGTGTGTGTGTGTGTGTGTGTGTGTGTGTGTGTGTGTGTGTGTTTAGAAATGCTAAGATAAACTGCAAAAAGCTAAACGCTTAAATTTTCATAGACATGACTTTTGAGTTTTATCGACGTTTTACCTAGTTTACTATTTATTTCAGATTGTTTACTTTACGACTAACTAACTTCGACAAAATAGCTACAGGAGCTTTGATGTGTGTATGCTTTTTTCTGTGTGTACAGTTTCCTTTCTTTTCCTTTTCTTGCATTCATTTTACGAAACTGGGACTGATATGAATGAAATTGTGCATCTAAGTCCTCGTTTTTTTATTGTTTTTTTTAAGTTCCAAGCAGACTTTGTTTACACAGAACGTAGGTGTGTCATATTTTGCTTTGATGACTTTTCTTTTGTGTGCAAAAAAAAAAAACAACTGAGGAAAAATGTATTTTTGTCAGAAATGTGTACTGGCGCAGGTAAAAGATTAAAACCAGTATAAGAGTTGGTGTTTATCGCAGACTTTTGACAACCTGGGAGAGGGCGGGGAGGGGGCGGGGAGGGGGCTCGCTCAGAATGTGCATTCTGTGTCTTACTCGTCACACGGGAACCACTGTGAGAAGGTAAGTACA
>CM060316.1:108731122-108733622 GCA_030674155.1 Stramonita haemastoma
ACACACAACACAACACACACACACACACTGGATAGGCAAACATAATTTTCGTCCCATTTCAATGACGTTTGTCACATGTCTGTGAAAAAGAATAGCACAGACTGGCAAAGCGACAAAGTATAGGAAAAGCCAGCGTCACAGCGGTTCATTGTCACCACTGTAAAACAATACACATGTTATAATACACCATTCTTTTGACCTCCATGTCAACTTTTCCGCTATCACACATCATCATCTCTCTCTCATCTTCTCTCTCTCTCTCTCTCTCTCTCTCTCTCTCTCTCTCTCTCTCTCTCTCTCTCTCTCTCTCTCTCTCTCTCTCTTCCCCTTCGGATGAGACTATAAACCGAGGCCCCGTGTGCGAACGCACGCAGAACATCTTGCCACACGTGAAATCCTGTTCCGCGTTTCATAAGAGTATGCCATTGTGTGCCGGTGGGAACAGATGACAATATTTACACGACTGCATACACACGGGGACTGGATAAAAAAAAAGCACATGAGGCTTATTCCATTATCCTCGATATAAAAGAATAAAATAAATATTTTTTTTAAAAACACATACTTTGGTTTATAGGACTTTAGGGAGAGTAGAGTCAGCGGTACTGACGTTAACTTCATTGGAAAAATCACATCCCCCCCCCACCTCCTCCAAAGGTCGCCTCAGTGGTAACTCAAACCCTGGTCATGTAATGGCCAGTTCAACACTTTCTTAACCACAAGGCAATCCCCCCACCCCCCACCCCCACCCCTCCTCCCCATTCTTTCTCCTTCCCTTCCAGTGAGTGAGACATAACTGTCAAGACTTTAAAGGCCCCTAACCAGGACAGGACAGAAGAATGTGTCTGTGAGAGCCAGGAGGACAGAGACAGGGGGAATGACATTTAATGATATGGATGTTGACACTGTTGACTGTATGGTTTATAGTTTGCCGCATGTCACGAGTGTGCTGAAGTTATTTCATGCATGTATAGCTTGTCCAGGCCGACTTGTTCTTCTTCTTCTTTGTTGAAGCTCAGTCAGAAACCATTGCTGTCTGTCATAATGTGGGAGAGAGGGGGCTTGGTGGGGGGGGGGGGGGGGGGGGAGGCCAGGTGAGGATAGCTCAGTGGTAGAGCACTTTTCTTTCCCCCCTAGCCAAAGTTAAACAGCATCGAGCGTGGTTACCAATTGGATGGGTGACTGTTTGCGCGCCTCGGTTTCAGTGCTGTCCCCCAGTAAGTTCACCCAGCTGTAAATGGGTACCTGGCCTCTTTAGGATCAGGGAAGGTAAAGCAGGAGGGAGAGGAGATGGGCGCCACCCTCAATATGCTGCCCCTAGAGAAGCTGAGGTCTCTGATGCCTCGCTCCTTTACAACCATAATTATAGGTTATGGGACACCTTTACCTTAGGATAATTATGAGCGAAAAATGCGTTGGGCTGTGGTAAGTGCCTAACAAGTCAGGCCTAGCCATCCCACTTCTTTGGTTTTTTTAGACTGTCTTCAGCTTTAACAAGTATTTCATGTAACAAAGATTGCATTTCTCCGTGGCAAGTTCTTATTTAAACATAGCGGCTTGTATTCTCCATTGAAGAAAAACAATGAGTATGGCCGCCTCTATGATGAGGTAATTGACAAAAGCCACACAGGGAAATGTTTATTCACATTACGTACTTATAGAAAACAATGAGTTGGCCGCCTCTATGATGAGGTAATGGACAAAAGCCACACAAGGAACTGTTTATTCATTACGTACTTAATCCTATTGTTCCGAGATGGGACAGCTCAGTGGTCGAGTATTTTGTCTCTCCCCAAGCAAAGCTAAGTTTAAGCAGAGTTGCGCATTTGTTGCTTTAAGTGGATGGGTGACCATCCAAGCGCCTTGGCCTCAGTACAGTCCCCCAGTCCACCCAGGGAGGCAAAGCATCGAGGGAGAGGAGATGGGCGCCACCCTCAATATGCTGGCCCCTGGAGAAGCTGAAGTCGCAGACATCCCGCTCCCGAGCGACCACACCGTTTTTCTTTAAACTAACAGTCTCAAAAGAGATTGTCAAGTATGATGAGAGACACAGGATGCGAATTCTGGGAGACCTCTCAGCATTAAGTTGAGAAACATCCCAGAGCAATATCTACTACATCTGTGAAACACCGCTCCCTTTGGCCAGTTTTCCAATTTCTATAGGATCATGTCAACAGGGTTGAGACATTCCACATAGCTAGCGTCACAATGGCCAGGATTTGGCCGGCCCACTGGTAACTTCTTCTATGCAGGTTATACGAATGTGTGTAAATACATCCCCACAAACACACACACACCACACACACACACACACACACACACACCACACACACACACACATACACCACACACACAGAAGAGAGATTGATGAATAGAGAAAGACAGACACAGAGAGAAACAGAGACAGACAAACAGACAAACAGACAGATATAAATGCACACACATGTACACAATGTGCACAATACACCCACCCACCCACCCACCCCCACACACACCAACA
>CM060316.1:108738622-108743622 GCA_030674155.1 Stramonita haemastoma
AGTAAAGATTTTTGTGTGGGACTGTTTTTGCCCGCCATGAAGGTAGCAGCATTCCGACTTCGGGGATGACATCTGAACATGACACTAGTGTGAATGCTTTTTATATTAAAAAAAAAATATGGTCACCCTTTCCTACTTGCACGTAATGGTCAGTCTTCTGAATGATAGAACTGGTTTTAACGTGTGTATGTGTGTGTGTGTGTGTGTGTGTGTGTGTGTGTGTGTGTGTGTGTGTGTGTGTGTGTGTGTGTGTGTGTGTGTGTGTGTGTGTGTGTGTGTGTGTATGTGTGGTGGTTGTGTGTGTGTGTGTGTGTGTGTGTGTGTGTGTGTGTGTGTGTGTGTTGTGTGTGTGTGTGTGTGTGTGTGTGTAGTGTGTGCAAGATGTTCTTTTGGTAGTTTTTCTTTTAAACAGATAGAATAATAAACCAAACCAAACATTACTTTTTTCTTTGCTTCACTGTTCTCTACTTTGCAAACACCAGCTGCATCAGCCAAATGAGGTGTGCATCGGTGGTCTAGGTGGTAACCCGCCTTGCCTAGAAAGCAAAAAGTCCGGGTCGGAGTGTGCGGTGGTTCGTATCCCGTTTGGGCCCAAAACTTTTCCCCCATCCATTAGACCCTGAGTGGTGGTCTGGGCGCTAACTTTCCGGATGAGACGATAAACCGAGGTCACGTGTGTTACACATCACTATTTAGCGCACGTAAAAGAACCCACGGCAACAAGGGGCTAGCAAAATTCTGTAGTAAAAAAGCCACTCTGATAGGGTAACAATTAATACAGGAAAAAAGAACAAAAAATGGGTAGGCGCTGCACTTGTGGCGACGCGCTCTCTCTGGGTGGGGAGAGCAGCCCGAATTTCACGCAGAGAAATCTGCTGTGACATGAAGTGGTATAAAATACAAACTACAAAAATTAATATGAACAAAAGGTCCAGCGTCCTTGAGTAAGTGAAATGGACATAGCCTAGCTTACTACATGCGTGTAGATAGTGCTTACATACAGGTCATTGTTGCCCTCTTCTTTTGTTTGGGTGTGTGTTTTAGTTAGTATCCTGGTTGTGTGTGTAGTGCGTGCGTGCGTGGTGTGTGTGTGTGTGTGTGTGTGTGTGTGTGTGTGTGTGTGTGTGTGTGTGTGTGTGTGTGTGTTGTGTGTGTGTATGTGTGTGTGTGTGTGTGTGTGTGTGTGTTGTGTGTGCTGTGTGTGTGTGTGTGTGTGTGTGTGTGTGTGTTGTGTGTTTGTGTGTGTGTGTGTTGTGTTTGTGTGTGTGTGTGTGTGTGTTGTGTGTGTGTTGTGTGTGTGTGTGTGTGTGTGTGTGTGTGTGTGTGTGTGTGTGGTTTGTGTGTGTGTGTGTGTGGTGTGTGTGTGTGTGGTGTGTATGTGGTGTGTGTGTGTGTGTTGTGTGTTGTGTGTGTTGTGTTTGTGTTGTGTGTGTTTGTGGCGATTTGTTTTGTGTTTTTGCCCATTGTTTAATGCATTGTGCAAAGTCATTTCACGATTTTCCTTCCTTCCCTTTCTTCCTTCCGTCTTTCTTTCCGTTTGGCGGGTCTGATCTTCCTGTCATTCTCCCATCTCGCTCACTTTCCTTCTTCTTTGTTTTCGCCCGGGAGGGTCAAAATTGTTGTGTCCCGTGTCAACGAAAAAATAAAGTCACCACACACAACACACACACACACACACACACACACATGCACGTAAGCGCACTTACGCGGCACGCATACACATGCGCACGCACACACATACACACACGCATGCTCACGCGTGCACACACACATTCACACACATGCGAACACACATGTACGCGCGCGCACAAACACACGCACGCACGCACGCACGCACGCACACATGCACGCGATGTACGCACACTTACAATACCCACCCACCCCCCCCCACACACACACACACACATCAGCTACAACCCCTTTCATCACAAACCATTATCAGTGCTGCTAGCGAACTATTGAAGGTATATCAAAGGCTTTTCACAGTGCCTTCAAGCCTTGTTGAAGAATGTGATGAATATTTTCTTTCAAACAGAAAAATTACAAGTACTTTTATTCTTTCAATATATCTATAAAGTTATCCCTTAATCTCAGCTGAATTTATTGAGTTGCACTCTAAGCCAAAGCCTGGGTAAGTATGGAGGGTAAACTGTTACCATAGCCCAGACATCTTCAAGGCGATATTTTTTTCCTCTAAGTGCCGACTCCACTCTCCCGATAGTCTTTCAGATGAGACTATAAACCGAAGCCCCGAGTACAAATGTACTCAGAACATTTTTTTGTGCAAACACGTTAAAATCTGCTCTGCCTTCCAAAAGAGTAGGCTATCGTGTGTTGGTGGGAGCGGATGACAAAATTTCCACACACAAAAAATGCACACTGATGTCGTGTTTATTCATCATCCCCATTAGTCGGAACACGACAAAAACAGTCGCATAGACAAAATCTCACCATTTGTGAACCTCGGAGCTGTATAGCCAAGGAACGAAAAGTAAACAATACAAACAATGAAAGAAAGAAACCCCAAGATAGTCACATAACCCAACATGAACAAAAAGAGGAATACCCAATAACCTAACTGATCACACCCCCCCCCCCCTACCTAGGCACACTATCTGCCTTATTTGTTTATTCTTTTATATCGAGGATAATGGAATAAGGACTCTTGTGTTTTTTTACATCCAGTCCGCGTGTGTATGCAGTTTTTGTAAATTGTGTCATCTGTTCCCACCGGCACATAATGGGCCTAATCTTACGAAAAGCAGAACAGGATTTAACATGTGCCCAAGATGTTCTGCGTGCCTTCGCACACAGTTCCTCGGTTTATACTCTCATCCGAAACACTTTTGGGGAGAATGGAGTCAGCACTGGTGTTAAACTCCAGGGGAAAAAATCCCCTCGAACGGGAGTCGAACCTGGGTCGTCAAATTGCGAGCGCAAAGTTCTGACCACTAGACTATGCAGCCCCCCCCCCCCCCTTCCCCCATTTCCCCCTTCCTTCTCCTAGCAATGTTTCCAGGTCAGGACAGCTATTAAACTTCATAGCTCACCACTGCCCATCTCCCCCCTCCTCCTCCCTTCCCCTTCACGGTCACAGAGTCTATGCACACACCACACAACAGGACACCATGGGGGACGGGATAGCCTAGTGGCCTAGTGGTCAGAACATTGCGCTGGCAATTTGACGACCCGGGTTCGATTCCCGGTCGAGGGGATTTTTCCTCTGGAGTTAACATCAGTGCCGACTCCACTCGCCCCAAAAGTCTTTTGGATGAGACTGTAAACCGAGCCCCGTAGGCGAACGCACGCAGAACATCTTGCGCACACACGTTAAATCCTGTTCCGCTTTTCGTAAGGTAGGCCATCGTGTTCCGGTGGAACAGATGACGTGATTTACAAAACTGCATACACACGGGGACTGGATGTAAAAAAGCACAAGAGGACTTATTCCATTATCCTCGATATAAAAGAAAAAAAAGAAAAAAAAAGAAAGAAGAATGTTTCCAGGTCAGGACAGCTATCAAACTTCACAGCTCGCCACCACCCATCTCCCCCCTCCCCCTCCCTTCCCCCTCCCTTCCCCCTCACAGTCACCGAGTCTATGCACACACAACACAACAGGACGCCAGACACTGCTGGACCCTAAACGTCAGAACCCCAGTCTCTTAGACTAGGATACTACAACACATCTCTCCTCCATAAACAACTCAGGAATGCCTCTGCACGTGAACTATTTTGTGGTTAGTTTAAATAGTTTGTATTTAGATTTTGAACAAACATTGAAAACGAACAGCATTTATGATTATCATAAGCAACAACAAGCTTGTAGGTTATAAAGTTGGCTCCACTTTAACAATGAAAATTAAAATGAATACGACGGCCGTTGAGCTGCAATGTGCAAACCAATAACAACAAAAAAACAACATCAAATGCAATCTTTGCTAGAAAGAGGAAAAGTAACTCAAAGAAATATATCTAGATGAAAACACACAAAAGTAGTGAGAATAGAAATATATTAAAACACACACGCACACACACACACACACACACACACACACACACACACACACACCACACACACACACACACACACACAACACACACACACCACACGAGAGAGAGAAAAAAAACAAAATACTACAACAACAAAAACCGGAGGAGAGATAATGAGATACCAACTTATGAAAATACCATCTTCAAGTTTGTGGTTAGTTTATACTGTCCAAGGGAAAACAGCTACGAAAAACCACTACTGGTTGTGTGGTTGCTGTGCTTCTCTCACATAATTATACGAAGAAAACTACAACAGCCATAAGAGAGAGGCCAAATCCAATCAATCAAATTCTTTTATTTCGAGGAAAATGAATAAGCACTCCCGTGCTTTTTAAAAAAAATTTACACCCACTCTTCTGAGAGAGAGAGAGATAGAGAGAGAGAGAGATGATTTATTCATTAGGCCATAGCCCCTCATGAAGGTGATAGTGAACAAAACATACACATGAAAAAACGTTAAATATTACATAAACAAAACAAAATAATTTGGTCATAATAGATTTGTGACAAGAATCATGACTATGATGTGGCGATTTCTCTTAACTTAAACGCCTTAAACAGAAATAGAGACAAATTCCATACATCCTTGTGTCGAATAGATGACATAAGTAAAGTTAGTTTGAAAATACATGGCTGTAAGTAATATTTTGGCAACATATATCTCTGTCTAATATCCTGATAAGCTGGACAGCATAGTACAAAGTGAACTTCATCTTCCCTATCTGTTTTGCATAATGGACAAATCAAATCACTATCGTTAAAGTCTTTATATCTAAAGTAATGCGTTGTTAAATCAGACACACCTAATCTAAATCTAGTCATGATATATTTCAAGTGCAAATCCATATCAAGAGTCAAATATAATTTCAATTCATGTGAACTGGAAAAAGTTCTGTACAGACTAAACCGTTCATTTCTTTGAATGTGATCATCCCAATCTTGCCATC
>CM060316.1:108748622-108751305 GCA_030674155.1 Stramonita haemastoma
ACACACTTAGAACTGTTTGCTGACTCGCCCCGTTTTGAAAGCTACAAACAAGCACGCGTGCACTTCATGGTTACTCAAAATGCATGCATGCCTACACGCACACACACACACTCTCAACAGGTGCTTGTTTATAACCACGCACACTACATCACTATCATCGCTTCGGAGCAACGCACGGCTTGCTGGAATATAATGCTAGTTAAATGTGCCTTCACTAAAGTACAAAATTACAATCATCTCCATCTCACGGAAAACGACAAGCTAGACCCAACAAACGTAACCATGCCAAATGGCCAGTCACTTCAGTCTATGAAGTGCAAAGATGTTAAAAAAACTGTTACTCGATTCGCCCATAATACAACCATGTGCATGCAAATTCTGGAGCAGGAAACTAAACAAAACTAAAAACCATCCACTGGACCTGTGTATTCGAATGCACCCCAAAAATCCAGTTAAGAGTATTACAAAGAAAAAAAACTATACAACATATACCCCACAAACATTCTCTTAAACAAAACGGGCTTAATAACTACGAATAAATGTCAAATATGCGACAAAGAAGAAATCGACTATGTAGAACACTTCTACTTTTCTTTTTTCCTATGGTCAGACCACTGTGGTATAAGGTAGAATCAGAGATTAATGCAAGAATGGGACAACGTATTACAATTCCAGAAACCACTGCACTTTTAGGTTACCACAATCACCTTATACCCCAAGCAACACGGAAAGTAGTAAATCGCTTGATAGTCCTTGCACAAATGTGCGTAAGCAAATATAGAGAGAGAAGGGGCAGCAGAGAGACATCCAGAGTCATGAACTGGATGTGGGCCGGCCTCCCTAGAGTGTAAGGAAGATAAAAGGCTCGAAACACTTGTTTGAAGGGGGCTTCTCCTCTGAGGACTCTCTGCTGCCACGCTCTACGCGAGTTTCTTACCACTAGATACGGTGAGAAGGACAACCACACTGTCATTTTTTGATAAATAACTTTTGTTGAGAAGTTAATCACTTGAAACCAATAACAAATCTCCGTCTGGAACCAAACAAATCCTGCTTAAATAGAAATCAGCTGAACATGTACCTCCCTCCCCCTTTCCCATGTCCAACTCCAGATCTAAGAGAGAGAGAGAGAGAGAGAGAGAGAGAGAGAGAGAGAGAGAGAGAGAGAGAGAGAGAGAGAGAGAGAGAGAGAGAGAGAGAGAGAGAGAGAGAGAGAGAGAGAGAGAGAGAGAGAGTAATGCATGCTCAACTCATGTCAATCAATAAATAACAATAGAAAAGCTAAGATTCAAGCTCCAGTGCTCCTTGGCCTACAGTTGAGATTTTACCACTCCCTAGTTGCACAATGGAAAAAACAGAAAATCTGATAAATAAAAAAAAAGAAAAGAAAACAAACAGTTCCTGATGACGCACAGCAACGGTCTAATGACAATTATTTTCTGTTTGAAAAAACAACAACTAAATGATATGTAATTTACACAGCAATATATTTCTTTGTCCATTTTATAACTAACCGTAAACCGCATTTTGCAGACACAGAGAAAGTGATATGAAGTACACAGACCATTAACCCACAAGACAAACCGCAGCGCAGCAGCTGTAGCTCCGTCACCGAACGTGTTCAGGTGCTAATCTGTGTCACTGCGTCTGCTACATTCTAGCTGTTCAGTAGTTTATCAGCCCTCCTCCTCCTCCTAATCAATATCATCATCATCGTCGTCGTCGTCGTCGTCGTCATCATCATCATCATCATCATCATCATCATCATCATCATCATCATCATCATCATCATCATCAACATCATCATCGTAGTCATCATGACCATCATCGTCATCAGTATTATCATCTCCAACAGCAGCAGAAGCAGCAGCAACAACTACAACAGCAGAAGCAGCAGCAACAACAACAGTAACTGCTGATGCAGCAGCAACAACAGCAGATGCAGCAGCAACAATAAAAGCAGAGGCAGCAGCAACAATAACAGCAGATGCAGCAACAACAACAATAACAGCAGATGCAGCAACAACAACAATAACAGCAGAATCAGCAGCAACAACAGCAAATGCAGCAACAGCAGCAGCAACAACAATAATAACAGCGGATGCAGCAGCAGCAACAATCACAGAAGCAGCAGCAACAACAGCAGCAGCAGCAACAGCAACAATAACAGGAGATGCAGCAGCAACTGCAGCAGCAATAACAACAATAACAGCAGATGCAGCAGCAACAGCAATAAGAGCAGATGCAGCAGCAACAACAACCGCAGAAGCAGCAGCAACAGCAACAACAACAACAACAGCAGAAGCAGCAGCAACAACAGCAAATGCAGAAGCAACAGCAGCAACAACAACAACAACAGCAGAAGCAGCAGCAACAACAGCAGAAGCAACAACAACAACAACAACAGCAGAAGCAGCAGCGACAACAGCAGCAGCAACAACAACAACAGCAGAAGCAACAACAACAACAACAACAACAGCAGAAGCAGCAGCGACAACAACAGCAACAACAGCAACAACTGCAACAACAGTAGCAGCAGCCTCTTTGCAGTATAGAAAAATCTTTATATGGTCGATAGAGTGAATAAAACTGAAATGAAATAAGATAAAATCATGTAAAATAAAATAATCTAGTAATGAAATCTAGGAAAACAAAATGAAGAAATAGAAAAGGATGAAGCAAA
>CM060316.1:108761405-108763905 GCA_030674155.1 Stramonita haemastoma
TACTACTACTACTATACTACTACTACTACTACTACTATATACTACTGCTGCTGCTGGCTATGCTGCTGCTGCTACTGCTGTTGCTGCAGCACATACACACTACTACTACTACAACTATACTACTACTACTATACTACTACTACTACTACTACTACTACTGCTGCTGCTGCTATGCTACTACTACTCTAGCTGCTGCTGCTGCTGCTGCTGCTGCTGCTGCTTCTACTACTACTACTACTACTACTACTCTACTACTACTACTACTACACTACTGCTGCTGCTGCTGCTGCTGCTTACTACTACTATACTAACTACTACTACTACTCTCTACTACTACTACTATATACTTACTATACTCTACTATGCTGCTGCTGCTGCTTGCTGCTGCTGCTGCTGCTTCTACTACTACTACTACTACTACTATCTACTACTACTACTACTACTACTACTACTACTACTACTACTTACTGCTGCTGCTGCTGCTACTCTACTAACTACTATACTGCTGCTGCTGCTGCTGCTGTGCTACTACTACTACTTTGCTGCTGCTGCTGCTACTACTACTACTACTGCTGCTGCTGCTGCTGCTGCTGCTACTGCTGCTGCTGCGCTGCTGCTTCTTCTTCTTCTGCTGCTGCTGCTGCTACTTTGACTTTTCTTGCTTTGTTTCTTTAGCACATCAAGTAAAACGTTACCAGTTTCTACCTTTTTCTTTACTTCTTCTGCGTTACATCCTTTCTTTTTCCTCTGCTTTTCTTTGTTTTGTTTTTTTTGTTTTGGTTGTTTTGGTTGTTTTTTTTTTGCTTGTTTCCTTAGCACAAAGTTGAAAGAAAAACAAAAAAAAATGTCTGTGTGTGAGGTATTTCTCTTTGCCTTTTCTCTTTTAAAAAAAAAATTCTTTGCATCTTTCTTTTGCACATTAAGTAAAACCCCTATTTCGTCTTTTATCTTCTAGTTCTTTTTCTCTTTTTCTCTTTTACTTTCTTTCTTTCTTGTCTTTCTTTCTTTCTTTCTTTCTTTCTTTCTTTCTTTCTTTCTTTCTTTCTTTCTTTCTTTCTGTCTGTCTGTCTGTCTTTCTCTCTTTCTGTCTTTCTCTCTTTCTTTCTTTCTTTCTTCCTTTCTTTCTTCTTCTTTTGTTTGTTTGGTTGGTTGGTTGGTTTTTGTTAGATAGATGGCTTGATGAAAAAAAGCAAATTCATTGCTTACTCAATGTACCATCTGGAAATAACATTTTGGATTCGATTTGATATGATCTTCACCTACGCGTTTGGCAGATCAGGTAAAATCCCAAGTCAGATTATATTTTTCTCCAAGGATAATCTTCTATGGGGGGCACAATGACTGTATGACACACAGGTTTAAAGAGTGTTGAAGTTTGACTTGGTGTCTTTGTTAAATCCATGCATTAAAACAAAGGTGTGGAATGATGAAGGAATAGAGTGATGACTGATTTTTATCATAACAGTCTTGGAAGGCACAACATAATGTTTAGATGAAATCATTCCCTTATGCTGTGTCCTTTCATTTCTATGTCAACTTTCTTGTGCTGACATCAATAATTATCATATCTATGGGTTTATCATGTAGGTGCTAACAAGATATTTTTTTATGATAACTTGCTTCAATGGTTATGAGGTTAAAATTTCGATTTTTGTCGCTCTTAATATTGCTCTTGCTGTTTCGGTGTGTGTTTGTGTGTGTATGTCTGTGTGTATGTGTGTGTGTGTGAGTGTGTGAGTGTGTGTGCGTGTGTGCGTGTGTGTGTGTGTGCGTGCGTGCGTGCGTGTGTGTGTGTGTGTGTGGTGTGTGCGTGGTGTCGTGTGTGTGTGTGTGTGTGCGTGCGTGCGTGTGTGTGTGTTTGTGTGTGTGTGTGTGTGTGTGTGTGTGTGTGTGTGTGTGTGTGTGTAATATCCGTTCTTTGTTGTACATGACTGTGTCATCTTTGCTTTTAAGACCGTGAAACAAATCACACCAAGTACAGACAACTGACACACAAACATACAACAAGACACACCACATACAACAGACACAAACCAGACACAGACAGAAGACAACAGACAGACAGACAGACAGACAGACAGACAGACAGACAGACGACAGACGACAGACAGACGACAGACGACAACACACAGACACACACAGACAGACACACACAGCAGACAGACAGACTAGACAAGACAGACAGAACAGATCAGACAGACAGAAGACAGACAGAAGACAGAAGAAAAAGGATTGAGACAGAGACAGACAGACAGACACAGCAGACAGACACAAAAAAGACAGAACATACAGGACAAAGAGAGCGAGCTCAAATAAACGATCGACCAGATAATCAAACAAAACCACACACCCACATACAAAAAAAGGGTTTATGGGCAATTGATTGCCGTACAGGGGACCTGCTTTTGACCTCCAGCCCGAACACATCTACCTGTACAGGCGTGTGTATAGCATGGCAGACAGTCTTTCGTGCTGTGGCTCTGTACTGTCAATCATGTAG
>CM060316.1:108766405-108768905 GCA_030674155.1 Stramonita haemastoma
TCTGACGTCAAACCGTCCCAGGAGGCCAGCGGAGGACAGCAGAGAACAGGGTAAGACATAAAGCGCATTGATCATGTTGTCCGGATGTGGGGGCGCAAGGTAAAAGGTCGGTGAAAAGGTCACGCGAGCGGACATGGGAGTTATTTCCCTCAGCAGCGCATTTACAAAACAACAAATGGGGACTGTGAAGCAAAGCCAGTTTGAAAGCTAATGATTTGGCTTGAGTGTTCGTCTTTTATGGAGAACAGTAACTCCCACGAATATGGGCATAAATAGATTTGCCGACTTGGTGTCGGAAGCAAGTGTATGTCGACATTAATGTCCAATTTCGAAAGAAGAAGGAAGGACAAATTAATGAGTTTTGATAATCCAACTAGGAGAGGCAGGACAATACTGTCGTCGCTAATGTTGTTTATCTGCCTGATGTGATTGGTTTTTTTACTTATTGACTGTGTTTTGTGTGTTTGCGTGTTGTGTTTGCATTAATTGACCGAATATTCCAAGAAACATCAACAACAATAGATGAGACTGAGAGAATTCTTTGTGATTTTAATTGCCTTATGGGGAATTCTGTTTGTTCTTTGGGTTTGCTTTTTTTTTTTTTTTGGGGGGGGGGTCAAAAGAGCCAAGCCTTCTTTCAACAAAACCTCACGGCTAAAAAAAATTAAAAAGAAAAGAAAAAAAGGAAAAAAGTTCTAGGCTGCAGAACATTTTTTCTGAGTTTCTTTTGGGTATCAGCAACATCTCTTGTTAGACACAAACCAGTGAATTAGACTAATTCCGGTATCTTAAAGGTGGCGCCATCAACTTTAAGCCATTGAATCCATCAGAAGGAATAAAATGGTGTATAGACTACTGCTTGCTGTATAGAAACGTCTAGTGAACATTGCAACCGAAAGTCATACATATATGTACATTACCACGTATAGTGAACATTGCAACCGAAAGTCACATATGTACATACATTACCACTTGATTGCTTCAGTTCAGGCCACCACCGAGACACCTGTTCCAGGGGATTATTCCCCTGGCGTTAACATCAGCACCGACTCCACTCCCCTGAAAATCCTTTGGATGAGACATAAACCCGGGCCCTGTGTGCGAACGCAGGCAGAATATCTTACGATAAAACCTGCCTTTCGCAAGACATTCCGGTAAGAACGCATGACAAAAATAAGAATGCATGCACGCTGGTGTCGTGTTCTTAAGCACCATTCTCGAAGTCGGAATGCGGCTACCTTAAAAGTGGGTAAAAACAGTCACATACGCAAAATCTCACCATTGGCGAATTTGAGCTGTATAGCACAGGAACGAAAACAAAAAAAAATGCTTCAGTTCAAGCCTTACGTTTTTATCTATTGATACCACTTTTTGTTACGGATTATCGTCTCATCCGGAAGACTACGCCCAGACCACCACTCATGTCTAATAAATGGCGGAAAAGTTGTGGGCTCAAACGGGATTCGAACCACTGCACACTCCGACCGGACTTTTCACTTTTTAGTAGCGCGTTACCTCTAGACCACCGATCGCCTTCCTGGTCTGTCGTCTGAAGCCTCTAAGCTTCTACTGTCTTCAGCTTCTGTGCTCTACTGTTAAGATTATCTGAGGCGTTAACAGACCGGAGCTTTTTTTTTTTTTGCTTTATGAGAGTTAGTTGTAACACTAAAAATGTCATCTTCCTGGTCGATGAAATCAATACCAGTTCTAAAAGAAAGAAGCATTATCCGTCCTAACCCAAAAGATAAACAAGAAAAAAGAAAGAAGGAAGGAAAGAAAGAATACTGACGGTGCGAGAAATGAATAATTGACAAGATCAGCTGTCCGGCTCCGTCATATGTTCAATGCCCCCTTGACGTAGGGCTACTGTGACGTCGTCACCCGCAACACCAACTTTTTTGGGGGGTTAGAAATGTATACATTAATGTAAGTTTACTCCTCCAAAAGTTGAGTTATTTCTGACGTCACAACAATCTCCACACTTGCTTGTCCTGTCCACTTAAAAAGTTGAGCACTGCTGAGGCTATGCACACAAAAAAGTTTATAATTATGTGTACTGCTTTTTCTATCGAAGAAAACAAAATGTCCGTTTATTTTCTTTCCATTAAAAACCGTGAATATATTCGGTAATGTCAGCACACAATTATCCTTTTTTATAATCTTTTTTTAATGCAACATTCTACAATTATAATACAACATTCACACACAACACTCAATCATCCTACTTCTTCAGGACTGAATATAATGCCATAAGAACATCATAAACTCAACAATAATTTTTTACTTAAATCTTGGTCGAATTTTTCTGTGGACGAGGACCAAAAAAATGAATACCTGAAGATGACATCATAGCAACCTGACTTCAGAGGGTACTGAACATACACCATCATCCTTCCTCTTCTGCCGCTGCCCAAACGCCAAACAGCCAGAACTTGGCTAAACACTCCACCATGAGTAATGACATATTATCGTCAAGACAGAAAAAAATCTTCACATATTA
>CM060316.1:108783905-108796405 GCA_030674155.1 Stramonita haemastoma
ACACACACACACACACACACAGTATAAACACACACAGAGTATAAACACTTTGGCAGGGTGGTGGATATTTCGGCTTTGAGACCAGGGGCAGATGATGAAACAGGATAGGAAAGTCTTAGCTTTGAAATAAGTGTGTCTTGAGGCTGGATTTAAATGTGTCATAGGTAGGCTTTTTACGAAGGGAGAGAGGGAGATCGTTCCAGATCACTGGACCAGAAACAGAGAAAGAGCGACGGCCAACAGTGGATTGATTGAATCTAGGTATTTGTAAGCGCAGGGTATCTGCAGCAGAGCGGAGGGAACGAGAAGGAGTGTACGGGTAAAGACATTCACAGAGGTAGGAGGGTGCTGTTTTGTAAAGACATTTATAACAGAGAGTACTGATCTTATAGTTTACTCTCTGTGGCACAGGCAGCCAGTGGAGAGATTGCAAGAGAGGAGTAATGTGCTCAGATTTTTTCTTTCTGAGGACCAGTCGAGCTGCGGACTACTACTACTACTACTACTACTACTACTACTACTACTACTACTACTACTACTACTACTACTACTACTACTACTACTACTACTACTACTACTACTACTACTACTACTACTTCTACTACTTTTACAACTACTACTGCTGCTGCTGCTGCTACTACTGCGACTAGTAATACTGCTGCTCCTGCTGCTGCTTCTGCTGCTGCTGCTACTACTACTACACTACTACTACTACTACTACTACTAACTACTACTACTACTACTACTACTACTACTACTACTACTACTACTACTACTACTACTACTACTACTTCTTCTGCTACTACTACTACTTCTGCTTCTGCTTCTGCTTCTACTTCTGTTGTTACCACGACTATTACTACTTCTGCTGCTACTTCTGGTACTGCTACTGTTGCTGTTGCTTTCAACAGGTAACCACTGTAAACAGGCCCTTCATTCCGTCATCGATAACCGGGCCGAGAGATCTACTGGTACAAAAAAAGTGTAGGGTGGGAGGGTAATTGGTAATGATATTACCAATTATTGATGTAACGTCGCAGGTCTTGGCAGCAGCGGTTCTTGTGTGAGGAAAGTTTTTGTCTTTGGGGCAGGGTGTCTTGGTATCGTTTGCTTGCTCTAGATCTAGTCCATTTCTCTCTCAGTTGTGATACCCAGATGTTTTCATTCTCACAGTCACTGAGTCCATGGTACTGCCTTGCAGGTTCTTGGAGAGTACAAGAATAAAAGGCTTCTACACAGAGCTGTGCATTTTTTCTCAGGGGGGAATTCTAGATTCCAACTCCTTTTCACCTCTCTTTGAAGATATTTTGGCAATAATTTATACTCTTATTTCTCCGAAGTCGGAATGCGGCTACCTTCATGGAGTGCAAAACAGTCATAGACACAAATGTTCACCATTAGTGAGCCTTGGAGCTCTAATCAAGGTACGAAAAAAACCGATTATAACCTTTGGTTTAAACATATTTTCTTCTTTACACATCATCGTCAGCAAAAAACAACACAAAACAAACAAAAACAAAAACAAAACCAAACAAAAAAAGCAACACAGAGAGCAACAGCTAGTTTAGAGCTTATTATTATTGTGTTCCATGGATGGAAACATACACAGTAAGCCAACGCAATACTGTCACCTTGGTTTTCTTCTTGGAGAGAGAAGTTATTAGTAGATCTATATTCTGGCCTGCAGTGTGTAGGATTTCAGCTTGTCATTCTTGATGCTGTACAACATCGCTGTATGTGCTATTTTTTATTTTTTATTTATTAATTAATTTATTTATTCTTTTATATCGAGGATAATGGAATAAGCATTCATGTGCTTTTTTAACATCCAGTCCCCGAGTGTAAGCAGTTTTGTAACTGTCATCTGTTCCCACAGGCTCACGATGGCCTACTCTTACGAAAAGCGGAACAGGATTTAACATGTGCGCAAGATGTACTGCGTGCGTTCGCACACGGGACCTCGGTTTATATTCTCATCCGAAGGACTTTGGGGGAGAGTGGAGTCCGCACTGATGTTAACTCCAGGAGAAAAATCCCCTCGACCGGGAATCGAACCTGGGTCGTCAAATTGCCAGCGCAGTGTTCTGACCACTAGGCTATCCCGTCCCCCCTTGCTGACTTCTTGTGTGATTTATTCTCACGTTGCCTCATCTCAATGCTTCCACATGAGCTGGACGATAGATGTTTTCCTTTATCTGCTCAGAATTCCCCCGTGTGGGCTACCGAGGGACCTGCCTGTGGGTATAAAGAGCATCCCCTGCCCTCTTCTGGAAATTCTGTGCTTGGAATTCCCTCTTTTCTATGCCTCGCTTTGTTTCTGCGTTTGTTTCTTTTTTTTTTCCCTGTCGCCTGCTTTTTGTCTATTTTCTGCCTTCTTGCTCCATTCCCCTGCTTTTTTTTCCTACAAAGACTTAGAAGAGAACAATTCTCTCTCCCAGCTGGATGCGCTGAGCATGACTTGTCAGGAGGGTAATTGCAGCGCTATGCAATTTCGCTGATATGACAGCCAACAATATTATATTTTTAAATCTTTTACCAGACTTCTCTGCGTGGAATTCAGGCTGCTCTCCACGGTGAGAGCGTGTCGCCACATGTGCAGCGCCACCTATTATTTTCTTTCTTTTTCCTGTCTGCAACTGTGTTTCCCTATCAGAGTGACCTTTTTTTTCTAAAGAATTTTGCCAGGGACAACCAGGGGCAACCCTCTTGTTGCCGTGAGTTCTTTTACGTGTGCTAAATAATGATGTGTAACCCACGGGACCTCAGTTTATCGTCTTTACAAAAAAGACTAGCACCCAGATCATCGCTCATGGTCTAATGGATGGGGGAAAAGTTTTGAGCCCGAACAGGATTCGAACCACCGCACACTCCAGCCTGGACTTTTTGCTTTGGTGTGTTACCTCTAGACCACCGATCCTTCTGCTGCTGAAACTGCTGCTGTCTGGAAGGTTGACAAAGAAGGATCTGTTCAGGGCAGACCTGACTGTTGGTCTTCAGATTGTTTCGTCTCTGTTGTGATTTCTTTTTTTTTTTGGAGGGGGGGGGGGGGAGGGGGTGTGTATGGAGTAGGGAGGTAGGGACTCTTTGTGGCTAAAGATTACTGCAGAAACGTTTTCACTTAAGCCGCATGAACATGCTTTTTTTTTCTTTAAAGGGTTTGTACTGATTTACAAATTCCGCTTATGGTAGCCTTGAGTCTTGGTTGATTTGGGGCAGAAAATGTATTTGCCTTTGTATTAGTTATCTCTAAATTGCGATGCCTAGGCATTTTCATGTCAGTTACTGAGCCAAGGGTGTTGCTTTGGAATTCTGGAAAGTGAAAGAGACAGGGAGGAATCTGCTGTGAATTCTTCAGGGTGGAATTCTTTACCCCACCTCTTATCCCATTCAGCCAGCTGTCAAGGCTTGTATGCTAGACAAGTTTAATTCCGGTGGTACGCGACCAATATGTAGTGGGCTATGTCGTCTGCGAACATGTTAACGACGATGACAAACTTTCGTTTGAAGAAAAGGCTTGATTGTGGAAGTTATACAAAAATTAAACCATGATAAGCCAGTCAACACAAATCTTTGGAGAATATTCATAACGCACAGAACTAGCCATCCAGGTTAAAAGAACTGTTGGGATGCCGCTGAGCTTATATATTTTTGGTTGAGGTGTTGCTGGTTTTCAGATGGAAATGTTTGGAGCGCAGAAGTGGGAAGGGCTGACAGAGTAGATAGAAGCCATTATACAGAGGTTGTTTTTTTTTTTTCCCCAAAATATAGTTTTACAAAACGCTTGAAAAGTTGACCAGTTCTCGGATACAGAACAATATTTTTTTCCCCGCGATGCTTCAGATTTTACTTTTATTGATGTTTCTATGCATGTTTATGTTTATTTGCATTCATGAGCTACCTGGCAAATGTTCTCTTCAGGCAATGCCAGTTTTATCTTGTTTTCTATATTACAGTGTGGCTTAGCAAAGTAGGGTAATTGTTAGTTTGATATTGTTTGCTTGTAGCTGATTTTCGTTCTCCGTATGGTCCTGGATTACAGAGCCAAAGAGCAAGGGGACTGGTGGTTCAGCACTGGTACAGTAATGCAGAAGGCCCTGATTCGAATCCTGTCCAAAGCCTAACATTTTACCCATCCACTAGATCATGATCTGTGGGGATTTGATGCTTTGCACGTTCTCCTCAGTTCTGGTGTCCGTTTCGCAGCTGTGTGTTGCTGGGAGAGAGAGACTGACTGACAGACAGCGACAGATAGACAAACACACACACACACACACGCGCACACACACATACACGCACACACGCACCACACACACACACACACACACACACACACACACACACACACAGAGGGAGACAGACAGAGATTGAGAGACACCGACATTACCAATAAACATTAAAAAAAGAAACACATACACTGTCAAACCAAAACAAAAATGCGCACTCAAACTGACACCCTCGACAACTTGAACAAGAATTCACAAGAACACATGGATCAACTTCTTTTCTCATAATCTTTAATCCCAATCTACAAGATGGACACAGTTCAGTTTCAGCACAAGGCCATCAATCAAACAAATGCAGGAGCCACAGGCCACAGGATAACTTTCTGCCTTCTCTCTCTCTTTTCTTTTCGTAAGGAAAGACTGCAAAACATGTAGATCATGTACATGACGTATTCGTAACATCGTATAATACGTACACCACACACATTATACAAAACAGTTCTCTTTTCAGTCATGGATAATAAAAGTGCTTGCCATCAATCTGTCTATACACATCTCATCTGATAAATCATCTCTTCTTTAATGAATGAATTAACCGCGCAACGTTGCCATTCCATTTTTTCTTCCCAAAAACACAACTGGACCATTTTTCATCAGTACCGTATGAAAACAGAAATAGTCATCATGTGATGTAATATAATTATAAGGCAAAACAAGAACAAATTATGCAACAGGAGAGCAAAGTGGGCTGCTGTTCAAAAGTTGTTTTGGTGTTTTAGAGGATATGTTTTGTTGATTTATTAAGATGTATGATTTTAGAGCATACTTTGTTGGTTTACTTAGAAGATATGTTTATATGCTCTGAACGGTTAAACAGAATGTTCATGAATCTGCGAGCACTGATAAATTAATGTGCATGTGAAAACCCACATTCAAGTCTTCCTCTTTACCTGTGCGTGAGTGTTTCTCTTGTCAACAAATGCAGATTAATCCCCTGAAGTATTCCAGACATAAATGGAACTTTTGTTTTTTCCGAACACAATGCAAGTTTCATCTTTCCATGCATATAAAAACTACATAGGTTTTCAGCAAAAGATGGCATTTCAAGACTGAATCAGCATTGCTTTCTTTCTTTAAAAAAAAATCCATTATGACCGGGCTTTTGATTTACAAGGCAATTAAAAAAAAAGCACTTTCAAGCAGACGAGATCAGAAAAGGAGCAGTTTGCACTTGAAGAGTTTGAGCTTCCACCGGTTTAGAAAGTGGTTTGTGTTGAAACTTGACCATATCAATTATCATATTGGGTAAATCCCTTGAAAAGTATGAAAACCTCTCTCTCTCTCTCTCGTCTCTCTCCATCTCTGTCTCTTTGTGAGTGAGTGTGAGTGTGTGTGCGTGTGTGTGTGCGTGCGTGTGTGTGTGCGTGCGTGCGTGCGTGTGTGTGTGTGTGTGTGTCCGTCTGTGTCTGTGTGTGTGTGCACATAAGTGAATGTGCATGCATGCGTTTATCTCATACCTGCATGTACTCCCAAAGAGAACTTTTATCAGTTTGATTTGCCTCAAAGTTTCATAGTCATAGGAATCGTTTCTTTAAAAAAAAAAAAGAGAACGTTTTTGCATCAGACAATCAGGCACTTGTTCTTGCCTGCCGTCCACTGTTTCGGATGAGTATGAAAGAGGGCACCTCAACATGAATCTGAAACAGTGTTCATGAAACCTCTGTTTCAATTTGTGTGGCCAGAAATACATGTATTAGAAGAACACTTGAACTCTGTCAATGTTTCAACAAGCACAATATAGTATGTTATATCTTCCACAGGCAAATGCTATCCAAATCAAAATACAATACAGAGTTGAAGGCAGCTTTCTTCCATGGAATACAAATTCTGATATTTGGCAGAACAATTGGCAAAATGCTTAAATGGAAGATTTAAATGATTGTCCACACACACACTGACATTCATATGCACAGTCTCTCTCTCTCTAACACACACGCACGCACACACACACATACACACACACACACCACGCACGCACGCACGCACGCACGCACGCACGCCACACTTCAGTTATGAGCAATTCTTTTTAATGGTAAAATATGGTAGCCATATCTTCAAATAAAAGAAACCTTTTTTTTTTTTAAAGACAATACCCCTTATTTATGTTTAAAACCTCATTTAATTGGAACAAAACCTTTCCTCCTTGCCCATGGATGCATGCAACTGCCCTCTCTCTCGCTCTCTTTCTCTCTCTGATAGTCCCTAATCAGGCCAAGGGCTGGATTCATGAATCAAAAGTATGTGATGCTTATCTGTCACCCTTGTAAGATAAAAATAATTCATTCTTTATTCGTTCATCCCACCCCCCTCTCTCTCTTCATCCCAACTCCACCCCCACTCCCCCACCCAAACTGCCTCTCCCTAACATATGTTACACTCTGGCAGTTACATACAACGTTTACAATGCACTTGTTCCATGAACACCATGAAGACTGTCAACTAAATCTAAAGGAAAAAATTGCTCACCACTGTATAATGATAGATGAATAAACGCATCAAACATAAAGGTTGACGTAAGAATCAGATCTGTCAATTCGTACATAAAATTAGTTTGGTCCACTCGTACATGTACGTATCTCACCTGAAGGCGACTGTGCCATGTCTATGTGAAAACAGCATGTTATAGTACGGTTTACTTGCTGTATATGACACGGAAAGAGGGGTCGACATCGGTATTTGATTGTTGTCGTAAAGTTGGTAGTGACACCCACCTAAGGCTCAGTCAGTTAACTACTTGAAAATCTTGCAGACAAACATAATTATCATGATGCTGCACAAAATAGTTCTCTTACTTTCCTTATTCTCAAACAAACCAAAGTAAACGATAGGAAAACTTAATGCAAAAATAGTACTTCGTTTCAGATGAGCATGAGATTCAATCACTGAAGATTTCATAAAATAACTACTAAACTAGTATGAAAAAATAGTGACTTTGACACTGTTTAATAAATGAATCAGAACCAGGGACAAGTGATCTCTAGAGCCTTTGCACTCAAATAAGACTAATATAATATCCATTGCTGAACGTGTATTTAAGGGAAAACCCTATGTTACATAACATTTTGAATAGTTTTATATTTGTTTCTTGACAAGAGCTCTAAGGTTCACTGTAGGTGAGTTGTTGTGTATGCAACCGCTTTTGCCCACCTTTAAAGTAGCTAGCTGCATTCGGAATACTTCAGGGATTGTACACTGAAGCTGTTAGACATCAACACAGATGCTAACTACATGATTCTCCTCAATTATACATAAGCAGTAAGTTCGTGAATAAATTCTACATGTCTTCAAGTTAACCTCTGTCCATCGTCGAAATTCAGAGTTTTGCTGAGAAGGGAAAGGAGCAAATAATTTTTCCAACAGCAATTAATAAATGACATTCTTTCCTGTTTTCATCATCAACACTTGGAACAACAGACTAACAACAAAACGCTTCATTACGTGTCATTTCAAAACAAACTCTTTTTCTTTTTGTCCACGCACTTCCAAGATGACTGTCAATGCTCTCCATTCCATTGGATTTGATGGCCAGTCCATGCACTGTATGCAATGCTGCGACATCACATGAAATCCAAAAGGACGACATGCAGAGGTGCACGATGCAAAAAGTGGTGACGGTTTAAGTAATACTGTGACACCAAGACACGTTAAGTCACGACACTGGTCACAACCTCATGCACTTTCATAGTCATGGTCTGGAATTCTGTAGAGAGTGATCTGTTTCTTTGACATTTCATTTTGAATATTTACATCATGGAATATATGTCTCTGAACAGAAGAAAACTTTTTTTCTTATTTTCTGTCTTGTATTTTTTTTTTCTTTTTTCCTGTCATTTTTACTTTTTTTTTTAACCAATACCTTCATGAATAGATACACACAGTTATTTGTCTAAAGTTTAAAAGTTCATCTCTTTGAAATAATCCTAAATTCATTGCAGTCTCACTTGCAATTTACTACAATTGGTCTCGAGACAAAAAATGAAAATGAAATCACCAACACAAATAATAATATACAGCTTATAAAGAAACACAGGTACACAGCTGGAAAAGTAAAATAATACACAGATAATTAAAGGTAAAGAGAGGGAGAGACAGAGACAGAGATAGAGAGAGAGAGAGTGAGAGAGAGAAAATGGTGACTGAGGGACAGACAAAAAAGAGACTCAAGGCTAAACAGAGCAAACCAAAAACAGATCCAGAAACAGACCAAGGCAGAGAGCAGAATAAGAACACAGTGCAGGTACTACTAGGTAAGGTGCCTAAGAAAGAAATGAAGAACAGTGCAATCAAAGTGTTGGATCTCCAGTTTACAATCTATTCCAAAAAAACAAAACAAACCAAAAAAAAAAAAGAAACCAAAAAGATCAAATCAGGCTATCAAACACCTTTTGCAAGCTCAGTCTAGTTACACCACTGCTGCGTGACTAATTTGGTCAACGTCTTTTCTTCCACCCCCAAGTATTCCCATGAACAAAAGATGACAAAAAAAGAGGACAATCCAGCAATAAGTACTCCAGAAACACTGTACTCCACCACTGCACTGTACTGAAACAACACTGCACTTCTGACAGACACTTTTTTCAAAGTATCCACCCTGATTGAACCCAGTCTGCCACGAACCACCAGCACACAGATCTAAGGAATGCTGGTGTCTACACACACGTATAATATGACACCACAGGAGCACCACAATGACTAGAGTTCTCTCTTTGTCTGTCTGTCCTGATAAAGCTTGCCTCGTTGGGCAAGTCCTGGTCCTCACAGTAACAGTTCTGTTCCCCAAAATGCTGCTTTGTTAGGTATCCACTGCTGGACACGGCGGCCCAGTGGCCAAAAACGACACTCGGGGGAGGGGGGGGGGAGTAAGACCTCCAACAAACGTTAAGGCAAGTCCAATGTGCAACAGTAAGCCACTGCTTTTGTGTGCCCTTCTTCTCCACCTCCTGTTGGAGACATCGTCGCGTCCTTAACAACCCCTGTCTCTGTCCGCGCTGAAACCAGTGATTCAAGACCGTGGAGGAATCAACAAAGAAGGTCACGCCTTCCATGGCATTTTTCTCTCTCTCTCTCCAGGAATCATGAGCTTGTCCAGCATAAGAGTAAAAACAGTCACTGTTTTTCTTGGAACGCATTGTGAACGGGAGTAGGGCCTAGGTTTCCACACCACTGGATTTGAAGAAACCTTCCACCGTGGAACTCTCCATGAACGTGACGCGCAAGAAGTTACACGTGACGTCCGTGACCGTGACCTTGACGGGACGCTCGCCGGGGGCGGGGTACAAGAACTGGGTGCGCGGTTTGGAATGGTGGAAAGGGCGATACTTTTTGTGAGTCCACTCCCTCTTCTCCTCCACTCTGTCGCTGGAGCTGTCGTCCAGATCCATAGGGGATGGGAGGGAGGAGGTCGAGTTGTGGTGGTGGTGGTGGTGGAGGTTGTGGTGGTGGTGGTGGTGGTGGTCCCTGTAGTGAGGTCCGGTGGTGGTGTGGTCACTGTCCTCCTTCTCTATGGAGTGGGCAGCCTCCACCAACAGAGACAGGTTGTCCATGTGCTGTGTGGGCTGAAAACAGAAAGCGCAACACCCGTGTTAATTAACTGACCGTCACATCCACTGGTGTCACATACCCCTCTAGCACATGTATGTCAGCAGATTTGATAGGGGCTTCGTGTCCTTAGAAAACAAGGTTAACTTGTTTTGAACTTTATTTGTGGATACTTTTGTCAGGGAGGGGGGAAGGGGATTTAAAACGACTGTAACAGACACTATTCTAAACCATGTACTTCTCGTGTCTCAAAACAGCATTACTCCAGTAGCTTACAAACACTACCAAAAAAAAAGAAAAATGAATGTGATGGGGTGGTAATTAGATTACCTCCCATGTGATCAGAGCGCTGTCGCAGAATTGTGTTACCGGACACACCTGCGAATTGTGCGATGCTCTGTTTCCTTGGGTGGTGGTCGAAAGCCCTTCATTGCATACTCTTTGCCTTCATGGTGAATGGTAGAATTTATGCAACCTCTTTTTAGAGGTCACATCCTAACTGGCTAGCTGTACCCACCCGAGAAGCTGTGCAGAGATGGGACATATGGGCCCCTATGTCCACTCTGTTACATGAAGATGCGGTACTTTGAAAAAAACAACAACCATTCCTGACAAGACTGCATGCAACAACAACAACCACAGCCACCACCACAACAAAACCCCTACAAAAATAAACAAACCTCAACCAAAACAACAATAAACAAACCCTCTTATAACCAAAACAAAACTCTCTTACCGGCTCAGCCTGGCTGGTCAGCGTGTTCAAGCTGTAATTGTGGCTGAAGTTGGGGGAGAGGGGGGGGGGAAGGGGGAAGGGATGGGGGTGTAGTCTCCCACGTCTTCCTGGTAGCCGTCTTGCAGCTGGAGAAGTAGTCCCTCTTCCACCTCTTGACGATGGAATAGGGCGTTTCTCCTCCGACTTTCGGCTGAAGGAAGGTTTGCGCGGGTACTGGCGGAGAGGCGGGGAGCGAGTGACCGTCTCCCGCACAAAGACCTCGTCTGTGTCCCCCCCACACACTGCCGATGCTGCTGTTGTGGGGGTGGTAGGGGTGGCGGTGGTGGGGGTGGTGGAACTCGTTGTGTTGTTGTTCGCTGTCACCTCTGCGCTGAGCGTCTCGTCGTCTGTAACGGTATACGGTTTTTTTTTTTGGTTAGATAGAATTGGTGACTGAATGAGGGTTTATGTTTAGTGTTAATTAAGGGGGGTTGATCTGTCTGCAATTTGTTATCGGATCGAAGTATGTTAAAGTGTTTGTAAAGCGTAGTCATATTGGTATTTTACATGCTGTTTTATCCAAGATTTATAGTTGAGAGTTCTGAGGTGAATAAGAATTGCGCTCAGATGTAAATTTTTAAAAAGCTTTCAAATTAGTTTCTGGTTGTTCGGGGGGGGGGGGGGGGATCTCAGTGAAATAGACTATAATCACAACAGGTGAATTTTAGAATACAGAGGCAATCCCTGAGACTGAGTCAAACACTGTCGTAATGATGTATAGCTCAGTGTTTTGTTTATATTTGCATAATCTGTATACTATATTATTTGTTACTAGCATGATTTGGACTACGTTACACGACTAGGCTATTGTAAAAATATACATGTATAGTTTCATACCTTCACAGGCATGGTCCATCCTTCACACACACACACACAACACACACACACCCAACATTAACCTTCCCACACCCCTACCCTCCCCCCCTACTTGCAACCTGACCTCCTCCCCTTTTCCAAACCTACATCCCCCCAAAAAAACAAATAGCCTAACAAAACCAAACAAAAAACAACAGACCGCCCCCCCCCCCCCCACAAAGACACACACAACACTTACCCACCTCCATCCACCCACCCTCACACCCCCACCCTCCCACCCACTCACCACCCACCCACCCACCCTCCACCCCAACAACCTCCCCCTTTACTCACCATGCATGGCGTTGTCATCGTCATCATCCACCACCACGGTTTGCCCACTGACGTCACTGCAGTCCGACATGACAGAAATCTCCCGGCGGACTCCTGCCGGACTGAAAGTCCACGAGGAGGACCGCTTGTCCCTGTGGCCCCGTGATGATGATGAAGATGATGGTGATGATGATGATGACCGAAGTCGATGTCGTCATCCGTGTCCTTTGACCCCACGCTGCTGCCACCACCATCGCGGGGAGTGGTGGTGTTTCCGTTGTTGGGGCTGTTGGTGGTGGTGGTGGTGTGGTGGTGGTGATATTGTTGCTGTTGCTGTTGTTGTTGTTGTGGTTGTTGTTGTTGACGTGTTGGCGTCGGCTGTTGCCGTTGTAGTCTTGCGTGGTTTCACACTCCGGTGTCTGAGTCCGTAGAATCGCTGGAGGGGCTTTCTTCGCGCTGTTTGGTGATGGAGTGACAGAGAGAGGGAAAAGATGGATGAGATGATTGGTTTTAGTGGGTTTGAGAGAGAGAGAGGGGGGGGGGAGGGAGAGGGAGGGAGGGGGAGAGAGGGGAAGGAGGGGGGAGGAGAGGGAGGGAGGGGGAGGAGAGAGAGAGAGAGAGAGAGAGGAGAGGAGAGAGGAGGGGGGGGGGAGAGAGAGAGAGAGAGAGAGAGAGAGAGAGGAGAGAGAGAGAGAGAGGAGAGAGGGGAGAGAGAGAGAGAGAGAGAGAGAGAGAGGTTGAGAGAGAGTGTATAACATGTCTGTCTGCCTGTTTGA
>CM060316.1:108801405-108813244 GCA_030674155.1 Stramonita haemastoma
AAAAAGGGTGTGTAAAATGAAAACTTCATAAAAAGTTATTCAACTGGAAAATGTAAAAATTTGTGCGTTCACTTACAAAAAAAAACAAAATTTAATCACCTGATCTAGATGTAGATAGAAATTCAGGGCTTGTGAACGACAAACCTAGCTCTAAAGTCCCCTTTTTAAAGCTAAAAGTTGCAAATGTGCTTTGTCATGTGGATTTCAACTGGGCTGACAAAGAACCACCCCAACCGAGCCAAGCTAAAATGTGTTTTTTGTGTTGTTCTGTTTTTTAAATATAAAATTGTCGACCTCCCACATACTTTCTCTCTCACTCACACACACACACACACACACACACACACACACACACACACACACACACACACACACACACACTCACTACCCACACACACCACTCACTCACTCACTCACTCACTCCTCTCTCTCTCTCTGTGATGGAAAGAATAGGTTGGGGTGAGGAGGAGGAGGAAGAGGAGGAGGAGGGGGAGAAGGAGGAGGCAGCTGACAAGTACTGACACACACATTTCAGGAAATGAGGCTGATCCGGCATTTCAATGTGAAAAACACCAAATAACAATACTGGGTCTATCTCTATGTCTATGTGTGTTAATGTGTGTGTTATGTTTTGGTGTGTGTGTGTGTGTGTGTGTGTGTGTGTGTGTGTGTGTGTGTGTGTGTGTGTGTGTGTGTGTGTGTCTTGTGTCTGTGTGTGTGTCTGTGTGTATGTGTTTGTCTGTCTCTGTCTCTCTTGTGTTCCTCCTTCTTTCTTCCCAGAGAGAGAGGAGAGAGAGGAGAGAGGAGAGGAGAGAGAGAGAGAGGAGAGAGAGAGAGAGAGAGAGGAGTGAGAGAGAGAGAGAGAGGAGAGAGAGGAGAGAGAAGAGAGAGAGAGAGAGAGACAGGAGACAGACAGACAGACAGAAGAGACAGAGATAGAGAAAGACAGATGACACAGATAACTGAGAGAGGCAAGCAGGCAGGCAGGCAATCATGCATAGACACATATAGAGACAGAGATATAGAGAAAGACACACTGTAAACACAAACAAAAGACAGAGGCGATTGAAAGAGACACTAAAAATGACAAGTCTCACTGACATCACATCGCTCATCCACAAGAGAGCAACACACACGGTCAGCAAAACTAGTATTAAAAGAAAGTGCATGCACAGTAAAGTTACACTGCCTGGCTGAGTCAGCAGACAGTCACCTTAGATAATCACTCAGCTGTCCTGTCGCCAATGGCCATTGGCACTGACTGGGAGTGGACAGTGCAGTGTCTGCATGTCACCCACATCTTCTGATGATGTGGCACCATCCTGATTTGGGGGTGGGGTGGGGGAGCTGGATGGGGTGAAGGTGATGGGTGGTGGGTGTGTAGTGGGGGGTATATTTCGGTGGTGTGTGTGGGGGGGACGGGGTGGGGGTGTTACGAGGTGTAAGGGTGGGGGTGTGGTGATTTGGGGCGTGTGCGTGTGTGTGTGTGCGAGCATGAGAGAGAGAGAGAGAGAGAGAGAGAGAGAGAGAGAGAGAGAGAGGAGAGAGAGAGAGAGAGAGAGAGAGGAGAGAGAGAGAGAGAGAGAGAGAGGAGAGAGAGCGCACAATCGTAAAGTCAGACTCGTACATTGACTCCACCCTCTCTCTCTCTCTCTCTCTCTCTCTCTCTCTCTCTCTCTCTCTCTCTCTCTCTCTCTCTCTCTCTCTCTCTCAAAGTCTACAAATCTAAAGAACATCACAAGCCAGTCGAAGCCTGCGCTCTTTTTATTCACAAGGAACGGCACCGTAGGCGACTGATAGATCTTTGCCTCCTCCCTCTCTAAACATCGATGCCAGTGCCAATACGATCTGCAGACAGATTATTTTTAATGGTCTGTCCATGCTGGCATGGTCTGGCCGATAGTGCTGAGTCAGCTAGCCAGCCCCAGTCATTAGTCACCAGCCCCAGGGTTAAGCCAACAATGTCTGCGTGATCTAATCAGGGATATTCTCGTGATAAAAAACAAAACAGTATTTGATCCTCTTCTTGAATCTCCTCTCTCTTCTGTTCTCTGTCTCTTCTCTCATACACAACATGCACACACACAATTCTCTCTCTCTATCTCCTCCTTCTCTCCTCCCACGCCTTCTCTCTCTCACAGCGCGCACAGACAAAAACACACACACACACCTTTTCTGTCTGTATATCTAGGTTACTGATGAGTGGTGTGTGGCTGCAGCGGTCATAAAAAAGACACGTTTGACGCGACATTCTTTTTATTAGGGTAGGCTTTCCTATGGTATTATAATCAAGCTTTTGCTCTTGATTAAATACCCTTTTATTAAGTACGTCAGGTTCCCTTTAATACAACCAAAACCTTTCAACGTGTTGTTATTTAATGCTAATACTCTTGTCTGCGTTTCAGTCCTAGAATTTAAAAATATTTTGTCTTCACAAATCGACATATTCTGAAAAAGTCTGGAAGTACAGTTAGTTAGAGTCTATGCTCAAAATAATTAATTCAGTCATATGGACCCACGAAAATTAATTTGATGGGCTTCTGATTCTTTTAGGTAGAAACGATAGGGTACTCTGCATCCACGCGTGTTCATGAAGCTTAGAATGATTATTTGCTATGCGTCATACGGTCACGATCACCTCCTTGTTAATTGCGAAAGACAGGCCAGCTACGGGGAGCAAAGCAGAATTACTCATGATCAATAAGTCACATGTGAATGACGAAATAACATACAAATTCCCCCGTCTCCTCTATTCTCTTGATTGAAAGGTATCGACAATTCCATTTTAATGGTTATACCCGCGCGTTTAGAATGTTTCCCTGTTTGGAATGGTGTATGACTGCAGTCAAGTTGAAAATTTGACTATCAGAGCTCAATGTAACTACACATGCGTATCAATGACTCTACTATACGTAGAGAACGTCACTACACAAAATCATTGGAGTAGATCAGTTGATACAAGTCGGTGGTTTCGTTGGCGCTCTCTACTCTCTCTCTCTCTCTCTCTCTCTCTCTCTCTCTCTCTCTCTCTCTCTCTCTCTCTCTGGGCGCGTGCGATCGGGCGCACATGTGTGTGTGTGTGCGTGTGTGTGTGGTGTGTGTGTCGTGCGTGTGTGTGTGTGGTGGTGTGTGTGTGTGTGTGTGTGTGTGTGTGTGGTGTGTTGTGTGTGTGTGGTGTGTGTGTGTGTGTAGTTTGAGATTCTGTTCTGTATAATTAAGACCACTAGAGGGGAGAGCAGATTGAAAGACTTTGAGAGGACACAGAAAAGAAGACAGGTCGAAAGAAAAGAGCACACAAAAATAATGCTCTGGCTAGATTTCAGAATGGTTACAGACAGATCATACTACTTTTAAGAAGACAGATAGATAGATCGATAAATAGACAAATAGACAGGACAGACAGACAGACAGACAGATAATTCAGTTAGCTGGACAGTGATACAGATGAAAGATGGATCATACACCACATCACACAAACACACACATGACAGGGATATCTACAGATCAGACAACTAGACAGATTTTATAAGCTATCATTCAGACAAAACAAAAACAACCCTCCCCCCCCCTCTGAATATCACTATAGCTTAGGCCAAAAAAATGAAACATCCCATTCATCCACCAGAGAATGCATTCATGAATACAATCATCATCGCTCTTTCTCTCTGCCCGATCACGCCACGCGATCAGCAGATGAGACTGACTGACGCACGTGCACCGTTTTCACTGACAGACTGACAGACAGACAGACAGACAGACAATACAGACAAGACAGACTAGACTAGACTGACTGACTCAGAACACCTTAGTCACCATCGATAGGCCATTTTTTGTGCTTGAGAGGCATAATATAACACGGGGCTGTGGATCTCTCTAGAGAGACGAAAAAAAGAGGCGCAGAAGATTGGTTGTATGGATGATGGAGGGGGAGGTTGGGGGGGTTGGAGTCGGGTGGAGTGGGGTGGGTGGGTGGTGGGTGGTGGTGGTGGTGGTGGAGGAGGTGAGTGATGAAAGGGTGTGTAAGTGTTTGTAAGGGTGTGGTTATGTGTGTGTGTGTGTGTTTGTGTGTGGTGTGTGTGTTGTGTGTGTGTGTGTGTGTGTGTGTGTGTGGTGTGTGTGTGTGTGTGTGTGTGTGTGTGTGTGTGTGTGTGTGTTGTGTTGGTTGTGTGTGTGTGTGTGTGTGTGGTTGTGTTGGGTTGTGTTGTTTTGTGTTGTTGTGTGGTGTGTGTGTGTATTTTGTGCATCTGTCTGCGCGTGTATGTGTGTATGTGTGTGTGCATGTGTAAAAGATTTTTTATCCAAAAAAAATACAGATCTATATATAAATACATCATAAGGAATATGTAACAGCGTGGCAGATAGGAGGGAAAAACAGGGGGCGGGGGGAAGAGGAGAGAGAGAGAGAGAGAGAGAGAGAGAGGAGAGAGAGAGAGAGAGAGAGAAAAGCCGGCAGCGCCTCTCATCAATCACTTCCGCCTCTAAAAGCCGATTGCAAGTACACTTCACCCCCTGCTGCTTGTACCGCTACCAGTTCACTGACTCCGCCGGTGCACACGCACTCAAGGCATGGGAGTTCAAACACTGGCGAAAGGTTCAGGACTATAAACAGTGAGGCATCTATTATGCATCATCACCGGACATTTGGGTGCCTGCCTATCGTATTTGTTCAGACGCAAAGAATGTTAGCGAGAATCCCAAAATAGCTAGAACAAGGGGAAGGGGCGTTAAGACATGGATTGGGAGGGAGGGAGAGAGGGAAGGAGGGAGAGAGAGGAGAGAGAGAGAGAGAGAGAGAGAGAGAGAGAGAGGGAGAGGAGGAGAGAGAGAGAGAGAGAGAGGATGGAGACAGGACAGACAGACAGACAGAGACAGAAAAAATCAAAGGAAAAAAAAGAGTAAGAAAAAGAGAAAGATTGAATCAGAGAGCGACAAACACAGATAGAGGGACGCACAGAGGCAAATGATAGGGAGAGAGAGAGAGAGAGAGAGAGAGAGGAGAGAGAGAGAGAGAGAGAGGAGGAGAGAGAGAGAGAGAGAGAGAGAGAGAGAGAGAGAGAGAGGACACAGAAGTGTGTGGTGGTGGGGGGGGGGGGGGAGGAGACGTTGAGTCAGTCTGTCGGTCTGTCTGTCTGTCTGTGTGAGCATCTGTCTGACTCCAAAGTCTACGTCAGCTGTGTGAGGGAGGGTACGGTGCACGTGCCTGCGGGCCCATGAAATGCAGAGTTCGTTCCGCACTCATTGAGCCAGGGACAGACTAAAAAAAAGACAACAAACAAGTTAGCTGAGCAAGAAAACCAGACATGCACATGTATACAAACAGACATACCAGGACAAGCAGACAGATGATAGACAAGCAGACAGATAGACAAGAAGGCAAACAGACCCTGAGACAGACAGGCAGAAAGACAGACTGATAGACAAGCAGACAGACAGACATACAGCCAAGCAGACAGACAGACAGACACTACTCACAGGAACCCAAAAACAAAAAGCGAAACAAATTAGCTGAAAAGTACTGCGTAGTAGAACCTGGCAGCCAGCATGCAGGCAGGGTCAAGGGTAGATCGATGATGACAGTGGGATAAGTGAGTGGAGTGGGGTGTGTGTGTGTGGGGGGGGGGAGCAGGAGGAAGGAGGGGGGTGGGGTTGGAGGGGGGAGGGGGAGCAAGTGGAGAAGTGGGAGGGGGAGGGGAGGGGGGGGGGGGGGGTGAGAGAAGCGTTCTCGCATGTGCTAGGGCTTAAGTAAGTCGTCATTATCTCACACTTAGTCATAGTTTTGCTTTCTCTCTGCGCGCTGAGTTGCACGTGCTCCTACTGTTTGTCTGCTTTTCTGTCTGTCTGCCTGTCTGGCAGCATTCTTGGCAGTCCTTGAAAATCTGCTTCCTATGAACCGTGACGTTGAGAGAGAGAGAGAGAGAGAGAGAGAGAGAGAGAGAGAGAGAGAGAGAGAGGATGAGGAGGGGAGAGAGAGAGAGAGAGGAGAGAGAGAGAGAGAGAGAGAGAGAGAAGCCCAGTTTGTGTGAATGTGCGCGCGCGCGCGTGTGTGTGTTTGTGTGTGTGTGATTGAGTTTTCCATACATACTACATGTGTGTGTGTGGATAGGGGGGGGGGGAGGGCGTGCACCCACACGCACGCAAACACGTGCACATGCATATAAACATACTCGCGCGCGCGCACGTGGGTGTGGTGTGTGGGGGTGTGTGTGTGTGTGTGTTGGTCGTGCGCACGTTCACGCATGTGTGTATACATGCACACGTACGTAGAACCACCCATGTCCTCGGTGTACATGTATGCTCGTTTGCGATTCCAAGGTTACGCTTTGTGTAGGGTAGAGTATACTGTGTGCGCAAGAGCAAGAGCCCAAGAATGTGCTCACTGACACACGCACATACATGCATAATGCAGAGAGGATGATAATGAGGAAAATAAGCGTCTGGGTATCTGAGTCAGCCAGTAACGGACTGGAGATGGGTAGAAACAGACAAACACTGAGGGGGTAGGGGAGGGAGAGGAGAGAGGGAGAGGGAGAGAGGAGAGAGAGAGAGGAGAGAGGAGAGAGAGAGAGAGAGAGGAGGAGAGAGGAGAGAGAGAGAGAGAGAGGAGAGAGTGAGAGGAGAGAGAGAGGCACTGAAACTCTCATCGCTGAGAGAGACAGAGACAGCTACAGACAGACAAAGCAGACAAAGACAGAGACACAGACAGAGAAACAAACTCAGAGAAAGACAGACAGAAAAAAAGAGCGGGGGGGGGGGGGGGGGGGGGGGGATACAGAAACAGACAGACAGCTCAGAGCTCATTCATGACTCTCAGCTTTGGATAAATGCACAAGAACAGGAGGCGTCATGTTGCACAAACAAGCTTTGCACCGAGTTAATTAGTCCGTGAAGAACCCTAGCTAGAGTTGGAAGATCGTCAGTCGTCGAGAGAGAGAGAGAGAGAGAGAGTGAGAGAGAGAGAGAGAGAGAGAGAGAGAGAGGAGAGAGAGAGAGAGAGAGAGGAGGAGGGAGAGAGAGAGAGAGAGAGAGGAGAGATGAGAGATGAGAGAGAGAGAGAGAGATGAAGAATGAATGAATGAATGAATGAATGATGTTTATTTTTCAAGGGTAACAGAGTAAGCACTTACATACTTTTTTTTCATTCGGCCCTTAACCTGATTGGGGAATAGAAGAAGAAAAAAAGGAGAAAAAAGACCCTACAAAACAGGAAAAAAGCCAAAAAGCGAAGATAAAACAGAAAGCAACAAGAAGGAAAAAACAACATCACCATCACCAAGAATAGAGAGAGAGACACTCAGACAGACAGACAGACAGACAGACAGAAGCAGCGACGACAGAGAGATGCAGAGACAGGAGAGGCAGATAAAAACAGCGATACAATGATAGTGTGATCAATCTCTCACTCAGTGTATTCCTGAGACAGAACGTTTCAACTGGGTAATGATACCTAATAGTAATACTACTAATAGTAATGAATGACAGGGCGAAAGTGGGACACCGATTCTCTGGAAATTAGCAACATGGTGACAATCTGAGGTGAACGATCCTATAGATAAATGAAACAGAAGGGGGGGGGGGGGGAGAGAGACGTAAAAAAAGAAAAAGGGGGTGGGTGGTGGTGGTGGTGGTCAAAAGGTTGGGAAGGAGCAGCCAGGGAAAGTGTATACATCAAATTGTCGACACGCTAAGAAGCGGAACATCATTTGTGCACTGCATGCAGGCAGGAATTCTCAGATTAGCCTAATGCGATACACTCACGTACCAGCGCATGAAGAATAGTGTGTGGGAGGGGAGATGAAACTATTGGTATGAAGATGGACTGATCAACTGTTACGATCCTGCTGGTGTTGCTATTCGGCCAGGTTTAATACTCTACTTTCACTGCTACAGCTAGTGCCTAGGCCTAGTACTGGCACGACTTATGTCAATATTGGCCATTATTGCTTTTCCTGTATTTTTTCTCAAGGTTATAAACACATGTCAACTTGTACTTTAATGTTGGCCAAGTCTTGCATATGCGCATACATTACATGAATACCCTCCAGTCACAGATTTTCGCCAGAGATACGACTTGATAGCGTTGATTTGTACTAACTTAGCCCCATTTTGAGTTACAAGACGATTTCTGAAAATACGTCTTATCCACAATGAATAATACGTGATCATAAAAACTGACGTACGTCACACAAATAGCTTTATAACACAATTCAAACCGAAATCGGACAAGACAGCAAGAGAAAGTACAGTAAAAAAAAAAAATGATGCTTTAACATTAACCAATACGGTTTGTGACACTAAAAAACTATTATCTACAAGACAGCAGAAGAAAGTACAGTGAAAAAAAAATGATGCTTTAACATTAACCAATACGGTTTGTGACACTAAAAACTATTATCTACAAGACAGCAGAAGAAAGTACAGTCAAAAAGGATGCTTTAACATTTACACGGTTAGTGACACTAAAAACGATCTATTATCTACTGTAACTAAGACAGACAACGACCTCGTCTGAGTGATGATCGAGAGGAGGTTTACACCAACGCACTCTTAACAACGGCTAAGCAGTATCGCTATCAGATGCAGGTCATGACATGCTCCTGACATTGCAGGTATGCATGCACTGCGTTTGATCGCTGCTGACATCAGTCCTAGGTGATATTATATCCGTTATGATCAGGTAGGCTAGCGTGGGTCGCGGTGTGCGGCAGCTTGTAACGGCATGCGGCAACACGTACCCACACTATAGCGTGGATGTAAAAAGGACACACGCTTTTTTTTTTTTTTTTACTGTCTGTGAACTGATTTGGTTATAAATGCCCCTGGCCTTACAAGTTCCGCGTCCGTGTGCGTGTGTCGGACAGCGTTGGGGTAGGCTAAGGCACAGGTGTGCATTCCTGCAGCAAAGGGCGTGCCTGTGCGTGCGTTGTTTACATGCGTGTGCATGCATGTACGGTCTCCGGTCCTTCGCGTGTTTGTAGCTTTTATTGTTATATATATATATATAATTTCTACTGGTTGAATTTCCATAATATCAGGACATGCACTTTTACACTGACTACACAAGCGTGCAATTCCACAAACGCGAACGTCAACACACACGCACGCACACACACACGTGCGCACACGCACATATGCAAGCGCGCGCACGCACACACACATACACACGCACGCACACCACATTCTCTCTAGAAAAGTTCAAAATATTGTTACATTAGCGATCTCTTCGATAAGCCAAGCTTAAATCATGAATCAAACTCCGCCAGAATCGCTAACACACCACCAGCCAAATTAATTATGATGGAGCGAATTCAGCAGCCAGCTGTCACAATTAATGACCCAGTCAGTCCGCAGGGGAAGGGGAGAGAGAGAGAGAGGAGAAGAGGAGGAGAGAGGAGGAGAGGAGGAGAGTGAGACAGAGAGGAAGAGAGACGAGAGAGACGAGAGTGAAGGAGAGAGAGAGGAGAGAGAGAGAGATGAGGAGAGAGAGAGAGAGAGAGAGAGAAGAAGACAGACAGACAGACAGACAGAGACAGGACAGAAGACAGGAGGACAGACAGACAGACAGGCAGACAGAGACAGAAAACAGAGACAGACACAGAGACACAGGACAGACAGTGACAGACAAAACAGACAGAGACAGAGACATCAACCAGCGCGCTAGCGTACGTATGTGCTGCCTGCCACCTTCAGTGTGCTTCAGTGCGTGGGAGTCTCGCCTGTCGCGAGTGTCAGTAATGCCTGTCACCTCTCCTGAGGTGCTTGTGTCCACACCACAGTTCCCTTTCTCCCACCTGTGTCGTCTGTTTGTCGACAGATTTCACACTCTGCTGCCTAGCTTTTTTTTCGCCCCTCTCTTCTCTTCTTTTTTTTTAATATTAAACAGTTTGTCATAGTGGGGACGCTGATGCAAGTCAAATCAAGTCTTTGTATGGTGTGTGTAATGCAGGAGAAGGAAGGGGGAAGGGTTAGAGGGGGGGGGGGGGGGGTGACTCCCTTTCGCTCCAATCTCTCTCTCTCTCTCTCTCTCTCTCTCTCTCTCTCTCTCTCTCTCTCTCTCTCTCTCTCTCTCCCGACGTCCCGTGTGTAAACACACGCACAACATCTTGCGCGCATTAAAAAAACACCTGTTCCGCCTTTCTAAAAGAGCAGGCCATTTGTGCCGGTAAGAACAGATGACAAAAGTTTTACCAAATCTGACATAACATTCTACAATCGAGGATAACACAATAATGTTTTCTCTAATACTTCGCTTATATATAATCAATAACCAACAACCCATTATCCTCAATATAAACGAATAAAAAAAAAAAAAAAAAACTGACAAGACTTTTGGCCTGGGTGAAGGAAGAGAAGAGACTAGAAGAGCTCATGTGTCACGTCACGTTCGTCTCCGTGACAGAAAAACACTTCGAGTCACACTTGCGACACTGCTGGACGCTGTTGCATGCATAGTCTATAAATCCTTAGTTACAGATTGTTATGCTGTTTCATCGCCTTCCATATGACGCATGCATAACGAACAACAGCTGAGGAAATATGAACAGCTGCTGACGAAACAACAAATCGATAATATGCAGCAAATATTGCACAAAGCGCCGTATTTTGTCGCAAGCAGTATTATGTTCGAGAACGATCCTATAATAAGGTGCATCACGCCATGGTTTCTACTCATGAATATAAAAACATGGTTAGAATTGTTAAAAACATAGGCTAGTGTATCGATCTAAAAAAAAAAAAAAAACCCCCACTAATTTCGAGTTTTCCATCGTTGGCAAAACGATGATTTTTCATTATAGGCCTATATTTACTTTGCATGACAACAAAGCATTCTTTCCCCTTGAATCTTTGTGGGAGCAGGGAAAGTGCAAGCACGTGATTTATATATATTATTTTATTTATATATTATATATTATATATATATGTATTGTGTGTGTGTGTGTGTGTGTGTGTGTGTGTGTGTGTGTGTGTGTGTTGTGTGTGTGTGTGTAGTGTGTGTGACAGTGTGTGTGACAGTGTGTGCACGCTCGCGTGCGTGTGTGCGTGCATGTGTGATGGTGTGCATACGTGCGTGCGTGTTACCTTTTATTCATTTTTCAAATTCTTGCATCTCGAGGATAACAAATAAGCACTCATTTGCTGTCTATACATCCAGTCCCCGAGTGCATGCGGTCTTGTAAATGTTGTCATCTGTTCCCATCACTGTGTGTGTGTGTGTGTGTGTGTGTGTGTGTGTGTGGTGTGTGGTGGTGTGTGGGTGTGTGTTGTGTGTGTGTGTGTGTGTGTGTGTGTGTGTGTGTGTGTGTGTGTGTGTGGGGTGTTGCTTCGCATGCGTGCTTGCGAGTGTGTTTCTGCACACAGCATACATGTCACGATTTCGCACTGAATGTGTGGGTGTTTCACTGTTTGTGTCAGCGTGCTTTCTCTCTTCCCTCTCTTTCCTCTTTTCTCTTCTCCTTCTCTCCAGCTATTGTTACCGTCGCCAATGACAACAGCATAAAAAAGCCGAGACAGTACGCTTTGACATGTAGGCAGGAAACTGTGTCGACTGTCTGCTAGCTGTACAGACAACACAGTATACACTACAGTCACAGCAACTACAGGATAGGAGAGAGAGACAGACCCTCACTCTAGTCTACTGTATACTGCACGCTGTCGCTACACTAACATAACAACAAACGGGCCATCAACATCAGCCTCTTAAAATAGACTTGACGGGGGACTGACGGGAGCTGCTATAGGCTACAGTGTAAGCAAGTAAGGCAGCAAGCAGCAGCACAGCAAGGAGGAAGGCTCTTTGCCTGCTGACTGTGCATCCCTCACAAACAACAAAAATGTTTGCGAC
>CM060316.1:108813344-108820844 GCA_030674155.1 Stramonita haemastoma
GGAGGGGAAGGGGGAGGGTTAGAGGGGGGGGGGGGGGGGGGGGGGGGGGACTCCCTTTTCGCTCCAATCTCTCTCTCTCTCTCTCTCTCTCTCTCTCTTCCTCTCTCTCTCTCTCTCTCTCTCTCTCTCTCTCCCGACGTCCCGTGTGTAAACACACGCACAACATCTTGCGCGCATTAAAAAAAAAAACCTGTTCCGCCTTTCTAAAAGAGCAGGGCCATTTGTGCGGTAAGAACAGATGACAAAAATTTTACCAAATCTGACATAACATTCTACAATCGAGGATAACACAATAATGTTTTTCTCTAATACTTCGCTTATAAATATAATCAATAACCAAAAACCCCATTATCCTCAATATAAACGCGTAAAAAAAAAAAACTGACAAGACTTTTGGCCTGGGTGAAGGAAGAGAAGAGACTAGAAGAGCTCATGTGTCACGTCACGTTCGTCTCCATGACAGAAAAACACTTCGAATCACACTTGCGACACTGCTGGACGCTGTTGCATGCATATGTCTATAAATCCTTAGTTACAGATTGTTATGCTGTTTCATCGCCTTCCATATGACGCATGCATAACGAACAACAGCTGAGGAAATATGAACAGCGGGCTGACGAAACAACAAATCGATAATATGCAGCAAATATTGCACAAAGCGCCGTATTTTGTCGCAAGCAGTATTATGTTCGAGAAACGATCCTATAATAAGGTGCATCACGCCATGGTTTCTACTCATGAATATAAAAACATGGTTAGGAATTGTTAAAAACATAGGCTAGTGTATCGATCTAAAAAAAAAATAATAAAAACCCCCACTAATTTCGAGTTTTCCATCGTTGGCAAAACGATGATTTTTCATTATAGGCCTATATTTACTTTGCATGACAACAAAGCATTCTTTCCCCTTGAATCTTTGTGGGAGCAGGGAAAGTGCAAGCACGTGATTTTATATATATATATATTTTATTGTGTGTGTGTGTGTGTGTGTGTGTGTGTGTGTGTGTGTGTGACAGTGTGTGTGACAGTGTGTGCACGCTCGCGTGCGTGTGTGCGTGCATGTGTGATGGTGGTGCATACGTGCGTGCGTGTTACCTTTTATTCATTTTTCAAATTCTTGCATCTCGAGGATAAAAATAAGCACTCATTTGCTGTCTATACATCCAGTCCCCGAGTGCATGCGGTCTTGTAAATGTTGTCATCTGTTCCCATCACTGTGGTGTGTGTGGTGTGTGTGTGTGTGTGTGTTGTGTGTGTGTGTGTGTGTGTGTGTGTTGTGTGTGTGTGTGTGTGTGTGTTGTGTGTGTGTGTGCTTTCTGCATGCGTGCTTGCGAGTGTGTTTCTGCACACAGCATACATGTCCACGATTTCGCACTGAATGTGTGGGTGTTTTCACTGTTTGTGTCAGCGTGCTTTCTCTCCTTCTCTCTCTCTCTCCTCCTCTCTCTCTCTCTCTCTACTCTCTTCTTCCAGCTATTGTTACCGTCGCCAATGACAACAGCATAAAAAAGCCGAGACAGTACGCTTTGACATGTAGGCAGGAAACTGTGTCGACTGTCTGCTAGCTGTACAGACCACCACATACAGTATACACTACAGTCACAGCAACTACAGGATAGGAGAGAGAGACAGACCCTCACTCTATCTGTCTACAGTATACTGCACGCTGTCGCTACACTAACATACAACAAAACGGGCCATCAACATCAGCCTCTTAAAATAGACTTGACGGGGGACTGACGGGAGCTGCTATAGGCTACAGTGTAAGCAAGTAAGGCAGCAAGCAGCAGCACAGCAAGGAGGAAGGCTCTTTGCCTGCTGACTGTGCATCCCTCTACAAACAACAAAATGTTTGCGACAAGAAGTAGTTAGTATACAACCGCGCACGCGCGCGCGCGCGCACATGCACGCGCATGCATAATCACACATACACCATGAGCGTGTGTGTGTGAGTGTGTGTGTGTGTGTGTGTGTGTGCATACATGTTCCAAGTACACGTGGCCAAACGCATGCACGCAAACACACACCACACACAACAAACACACACACGTACATGTATACACATACGCCCGCGCGCGCGTGCGTGTGCGTGCAAGCACGCTCGTACATACTTGTAAATACACACCTAGCCCATGCTCATGCACACACCTACATACATACACCTACACACACACCCACACACACACACTGTGGCACTCGCACATGCACACACACATGCACATAACAAACCCACACACAAACTTGCATACACACACACACACACACACACACACACACACACACACACACACACGGCGCGCGCGCACACACACACACACACACACACACACACACACACACACACACACACACACGTCACACACACACAACACACACACACACACACTCACACACACACACACACACACACACACACACGCTGTCACAATACAAACACGTTTAGTTGTAAACACACGCCCACACCGCTAAGCGACTACCTCTGCGCTACCGCGGACGCAGTCGCCGGGCGGGCGATGAGGCAGACGCTAAAAATAGAAACGCCAGCACGCGCGGGTTTTTTGTAAACAACTCGACTTGCATAATATATCATCAGTGTGAAAGGGGGGAAACCGTCCGCCATGGAGAATAAAGAGGATAATGACAGGGAGGTGGGTGGGACCCGGAGGGTTGGAGTGAGAGAGAGACGTGTTTGTTCGCACGGAATGACTCCAAGAGACTTGATAGAAGTTGATACATGCACATTGTACAGCTAGAACTTGCAGAGAATGCATGGAACTTCTACACACACACGCACGCACCCCGCACGCACGCACGCACACTCCTTCACTCTCACACACACACACACACACACACACACACACACACACACACACACACACACACACGCGCGCGCGGCGTTAATGCGAGCACTTATACAATACATACATACATTAGAACAAGCCAGAAAAAGAAATACCGACCATCACTATGTATGTAATGTTGGCCCGAAACAGCTAAGCTGTGTTTAAAAAGCAAATCACCAGAAACAGAGAGGGACAAATCCAAACAAGACAAGAAAGATACATGTATGCAAACAATATGTTTACACACACACACACATACAAACACATGCACACCGCATGCACACACGTGCGCACGCACACACACACGCACGCACACACGCACGCGCGCGCGCAGCACACACACACACACACACACACACACACACACACACACACACACACACACCACACACCACACAAACACACACTATGCTAACTGCAAGGGGAAAGTACTTACTTGGTTTCAAATTCAGCGATAAGCAAGGGATCCAGAATATTTTCTTTAGGCTCCCATGTGCTTTGCCTGAAACAAGCCAATGCAATTGGATAAGTATCTGTAAGTGTGTAGTCTCATGAAAGAAAAACAACTACAACATATCAGCAAACTGAAATGTAAAATGTTCCAAACTGGGTTTATTTTGTGCTTGATCTAAGCATTTAATAGCCTACTTCTTTGGTAAATGCCCTTCTCATGAAGCTTAAACAGCATCATAATAACTATAAACAATGCTAAACAAAACAAAATGAAAATCCCACACTTAAGAAATCGCATTTGAAATAACTGACTTTATTCAGCCAAATGTATTTGAACATATCGTTCTTGCTGTAGTTTAATGTACAGGGATATAGTATATATCATATCTGTATCATACTCTGTATGCTATTTCTCACATGGGCTGTTTTCTTCGTTGCTTAGAGTACCGGGAAACTGCCCCAAGTTAACCCTAAGTGTGCCAAGGACACAGGATTGAAGCAGCCTAAGAGAAAGAGGAAGGGGAAGAAGGGAAGCCAATAGTAAAACACCTAACACAAAAAATCGATGCCATCGCGGCCGCGCCGCGAGCTTTGCTAACTTGCCGCGCAGCGCGAGACGTAGGCTATTCTGCAGAGGATGAGCTCATGTGAATTCAAACTGGGAGTCCGTTACACAACTGTGTGGCAACAACAGTCAGGGAAAAAGGAAAACGCACCAAAACAAAAGTAACACTTACTTTGAAGAGTATCCTTTCCATTTCACCAAGTACTCCACTTTGCCCTGCAACACACCGTACAAAAGATTTGAGTAAATCAAAAGAAGCGGAGAGAGCGCATGCATGCATGGCGAGAAAGAAAGTGTTTACAATGAGTTGTAGAAACGAAAGAGAACTGACATAGGCCTACTTGGAAAACGCAGTCGTGGCGTTTTGTTTACTTTTCAAAATGCTGACAAGAAAAGCAAGAGAAAAAAAGAAAGCGCAGGCCTGAACTACAATGAGAAAAGAATACATTTTATTCTGCACAGTCACAAAATAATGATTTAACTCCCCTCCCCACCACTGCATCATAAAACAAACATCTTAATGGTTCTAAATCCTGTTTCAGGAAAATCTCAGGGTTTTTTTTTTCATAAAGCAACTACTAGGCCTAATGTTACATTTAATGCATTAACATTTTTTTCCATATTTGCATCATACTTGAGGCTCACCTTCAGTCGAGATCAGATCACAACTTTGCACGGTGCACCTAACTACAAGCCCACCCAGAAAAAAACAACTGTCAGTCGAAAAGGCCCACACTGCTTTAACCAGTAAAAAAAAAAAAAAAAAGCTTAAAAAAAATATTAGCACAAGTAAGATATCTCCATTCTGATTTCTCTGATACACTCTGTAACAGAACTTTTTTGATGACTTGCTGAAGTGACACAAGTGTCATCTTCTGTACAGAGAGGACTGTGTAGGAGAAAGAAAACAACAGTGCGGAAAGAAAAACGAAAAGCATCAAAATCACACATCGACAGCCATGCACAAATGCCAAATTTGAAAAAGCAATGTCCGAATGCTCGCACTCACCTTCCGATATCTTTTTCTCGTAATAAAATCAGCTTGAAACACACGATCACCGAAGGCAGGTAATTCCATGATTGCTGCGGTTTACACAAACGACAACACACACTGAATAGCAACTGCCGACTGCTTCAACTGTCGTCTGCTGTTAGGCTTGCAAAACCACCATGCGCACAGCACGCCACTTTTGAGACGGCACGCGCTGGCTCAATGAATCACCGTCTGCACATACACACACAACACAGGCTGTCAGGGTGGAATGTTTCCTTCACTCCATTAACTACTTTGACACAACATAGATTTTCCAAGTTTGTATGAAATTTATCAACTTAGCGTATTTCAATAATGAGCAGGACACTTTTTCAATACAGCAAACGGCTACAAACCACTTTGAACCTGATACAACACGAAGGTGGCTACACTAGACTGTGATTCTACCTTCTGTTTGTGGTCCACACAGGCCGAGGTATAGGCCTACTGGCCGAAGCAACACCAGTAGCTATTTATGACAGAAGGGGGTTCCTTCCTCAATTCTCCTTGCGCGTGGTTATGCCACACTCAGACAGCTAGTAGCTACACCGGTAGGTAGGCTGGCACGTCAGCTTCAACCACGTACCGCGGAGGGCGGAGTTTCAACCAGGTTGAGAAAATGGGCCGAGACCAGTTCAAAGCGGTTGACTGCCTTTCAGTGACAGGAACTTTCTAGATCCTCCCAGGCCCTCTTATAGTCTAGCCTAGCAGTCCCGTCAGCGAATATGCGGCCGGCGATTTCGGGAATTGCGCAGTTATATGTAAAACAGTAGTGAATGATCGATGGCGACGTGGAACACGAAATAACAGAAACATCAAGGTTATTTCATACTTTTAACTCATATGCGATAACAGAACTTTTTTCTTTGAAAGTAAATGATGCAGTAAACATTTTCTGAAAATTTCGTCAAACGAATTCTTTTTAGTCAAATAAATCTACCTGGTTAGTAGTGCATTATATTTATAAACCCTTGAAATGCATGGAGGCGGTGGGTGGGGGGGGGGGAGAGGAGAGAGAATGTAGCAATATGCGTGTTACCATGTTGTATCAGCCTGTTATGGCAACCTACTGGTAATGTATGTAACCAAGTCCACACAGCTGCGTGACAAAGAGGACAAATACAGTGGGAACTGGGGACTGGATGTAAAAAAAAAGCACAAGAGTGCTTATTCCATTATCCTCGATTATAAAAGAATAAAAAGAAAAGAAAAAAGAAAAGGAATACAAAATTTGCCCGTACTTGCAGAATTACTTCATTAGATACTTCTTTCTAGGCCTAATCAAACTGACCAGAGTCCCTCAGCTTTGAGGATAATTTTACTCATACACCACAGGCCACTTTCCTCTTCGGCCTCTGTAAGAATCATATTATGTATACTATGTCTGTACACATGTATACGGAACAGTATTATTGTCTACCATGCAATACATATAAAAAATATATAGTTACGTCTCATGTGATGCGCATTGTCCCTTTTGTTACACGTTGAAAAATATCAGAATAATCTCATTTAATCTAAGCCAGCAGTCCACTTCTTAGGGTCAGTTAAGTTCTGAAAGCGATTTTGACATGACGTGTAAAAAAGTAAGTAAAAATGTGCTTACCAGTATCTCCATGTTAACACAGACAGAAACAGAAACAGAAACATACATACAGAGAGAGAGAGAGAGAGAGGGGAGAGAGAGAGAGAGAGAGAGAGAGAGAGAGAGAGAGGAGGAGAGAGAGAGAGAGAGCGCCACCAGAAACAGAGAGAGAGAGAGAGAGCGCACCAGAAAGAGAGAGAGAGAGAGAGAGAGAGAGAGAGGAGAGAGAGAGAGAGAGAGAGAGAGAGGAGAGAGAGATGAGAGAGAGAGAGAGAGAGAGAGAGAAATGGGTGGATATGGATACAATCAAAATGATGAGAATATAAATGAAAGAAAAAATGAATAACCATGACAAAAATTAAAGCAGTTCCAAGACGGACAGAAAAGCATTTAGACACACACAAAAAAGAACGACTACCTTTCAAAAACATGCCACTCACTCAAACAAAGCAAAAAAATGATAGATACATTTGAACTGAAGAGCAAAAAAGGCAAAACAAAAAGCAAAAAACCTCAAAAAAAAGCCAAAAACCAAAAAACATACGTTACTCAGCCGCAGTGTAGGAACTTAGACATATCTATTACATTCATTGAAAGCTCCATCTCAGTCCTCTCGATATCTTTACAAACGAATTATGACACCCCAAAGTGCAGTTTTAACTGACATGATTATAACATATCAGAGTCTGTTTCATACACATGCTGTAACAGATGCTCCGTGACAGTCACACAAATAATATACCGCCTACATCATGGTCACAGATGCTGTTTCTGAATGAAACGTTTCTGACGTGTTTCTACCCCATGCTAGTTCTGTTGCATTACTTTCCCGTTTCATTTCTCTTCTTTTTCTTTTATTATTATTACTACTACTATAGATCCTTCTCCTTATAGGACAGAAATCTTTGACTTGATACTGAAAAAGATTGTAGGTCTTAGATGACTCAGCAGTCATTTCCCCCCAAAAGCGGAAAGACGTGATGTGTTTTGCTTTCAAGCCGCTCTGGCAAGATTGCGTCAG
>CM060316.1:108828946-108836446 GCA_030674155.1 Stramonita haemastoma
AAAATTCTGCGCTGTAATTTGTGTAGGATGGAAATAACGTTAAGTTCACGTAACAGTAAAAATTTACGTGTTGTATTGGTTTTTTTTTGTTTTGTTTTGTTTTTTTAAGGTTTTTTTTGTTTGTTTTTATCTTTTTTCTTTCCTTTTTCTTCTTTTTACATTTTTTAAATAGAAAGTTTCGACTTCATGAAGTATAGATAGTTTTCTTCGAAGAGACAAAATGAAACTTTCCAGTAAATAAGCCCAATCCTCACTGGATCACCCACCCACCCACCTCTCTCTCTCTCTCTCCTCTCTCTCTCTCTCTCTCTCTCTCTCTCTCTCTTCTCTCTCTCTCTCTCTCTCTTCAAATGAAAAGAACTATTTTCTTCCTCAAACAAAAAAAAACCCATCTCCCATTTACTAATCGTTCTTGCATGACCTTTGGAATTAACTTTGATTAAAATGAACGGTGACGATTTGAAATCAGGTAAGTTTACGAACTTATTACACTGTTGCACTTTCCTTGTACCCATAGGGCCTACTGATTGCCTGCCAGTACATAGACAACACCGAGGTTCCTGCTTCGGATTCAGTAGGCCTACAGAACCCACGGCAACAAGAGGGTTGTCCATGACAAAATTCTGTAGAAAAAAGCCATTCTGATAGTAGGGGAACACGTACAATTGAAGACAGGAAAAAGAAAAAAAAATGGGTAGGCGCTGCACTTGTAGCAACGCCCTCTCCCCGGGAGAGAGAGCAGCCCGAATTTCATGCAGAGAAATCTGCTGTGACATAAAGTGGTACAAAATACAAAAATACAGCGCAAACCCGGTTTATGTCGGTTTCGCAGGAGTATTATATAAGTTTTATGATGAGATGCTTTTGCAACTCCTGAATATTTCATACAGAGATCACATCATTCATGGGAAGCGAAACCCAGAATTAACACCACCATCTGACTATGAAGACCTCCTCCTGACTTCAGTGAAAAAAACGCAAGCTAAAGTGGTACGGCACATCCCAGGAACATCTGGACTGGCCAAGACTGTCCCACAGGGAACAGTACAAGGAGGGAGACGAAGACTCAGACAGAGAAAATGATGGGAAGACACCATCAGAGAGTGGACTGGCCTTGTCTGGAACGATTTGTTACAGAAAACAGAGGATGGAAAGTGGAGGAAGCTGGTTGTAAAATATTCAATGGTGCCCCAACGGTCTTAGGGACCACGGGGTGAAGGTGATGATGAAAATTATGTTCCATGGTACTGAAGCTGAGTTAATGATGACATTACCGGCACCGTAAATACATCATATTATTCATAAACTGGACATTCTCACCTCAGCAGTGGTCACGTCAGCGTTTCTGGTCTTTTTCAGGGGAAAAAGGGGGAAGGAAACATTTGGATATTGCACTAGGGTGACGTCACTGATCATGTGACCTCAGAGGAGTGATAACCACACTGTGTGATAAAGGAGGAACAGTTCTGTTTGCTTACTGTCAACTTGAGATAAGCTGCCGTGACCTTTCTCCTCTCCCTTCTACACCATACAGTCACCTTGAGACAGGCGATCATTCGCCTTCCTCCTGTTGCTTCTACATCACTTAGTCATCCTTCATTTTCCGCTCCCTTGTTCTTGCTTCTGCTACTTCCTTTTTTGGTTCTTTTACACACTTCCTCGCACTAACTCTAAAAACGGGGGTTAATAATTCATAGAATTTTCATAGGAAGCTGACTAATCTCTTGCATTCCTATCGCGAAAACGTGGCCGCGCCCGGACCAATGTAGAAATTTCGAGAGTTAATAATAGCGATGATTGCGGATGACTCTACCAGACTCCAACACATGAACAGAACAAACTCAAAAATGGGTTCCGAACCTGACGCTATCAATAATTATTATCATATCACATTGGAAAGATCAAGACTTTTAATCTTCCGAGTTGATGGGCGGGATAGCCTAGCGGTCAGATTTGACCACCCGGGTTCGATTCCCGTTGGAGAGGATTTTTCCTCTGGAGTTAACATCAGTGCTGACTCCACTCTCCCAAAAGTCTTTCGGATGAGACTATAAACCGAGGCCCCCGTGTGCAAACGCACGCAGAACGTCTTGTGCACACGTTAAATCCTGTTCCGCTTTTGGTAAGAGTAGGCCATCGCGTGCCCGGTAGGAACAGATGACAAAATTAACAAAACTGCATACACATGGGGACTGGATGTAAAAAAGCACACGAGTGCTTATTCCATTGTCCTCTAAAAGAATAAATAAATAGGCGTAGTGAATCTTGAAAACAAAGACCCCCCCCCTACCCCCCCTAACAATGGACTCCTGCCTGTTGTCCAGTTTCGGACAGTCAGCATTTTATCTAGGCCCCATCCTCTTAGCCTTGCTATCAGCAGCGGGTTGTGGTCAGCTTTGTTGGTTACTTCTTTGTCTGTCAGAGTGTGACTCATAGTATGAGTCCATGAAGTCCTTCCCCCCCCCCCCCCCCCAACTTGGAGTAGCCAATGGCTACCTTTGTGGCGATGTGATCTCAAAGGAAAACAAGGGTGATGTGTGTGTGTGTGTGTGTGTATGAGGGGGGGGGGGAGGGGGGTGTCAATAAATTAACGTCTTATGTCAGTAGATAGGTACTGGTGGTCTGTTGTAAGGTTTGTGAGTCGCGTATTCTGTCTCTATCTCTGTCTCTCTGTCTCTCTGTCTGTCTGTCTGTCACACACACACACACACACACACACACACACACACACACACACACGATTGTATGTGTGTGCAGCCAATATGTCATGCCCATTGTGTCAAGTAAAAAAAACAAAACAGAAGATAAGAGGTTTTTTGTTTTTTTTTAAATGATACCCTTCTCATCTTCCTATAAGACTTTAACCCCCCCCCCCCCCCCCCCCCCGCTCCCCCCCCCCTCCCGCCCTAACCACCACCAAAGAAAAAAAGTATACGCAACGAAGTTTCGTTTGAAAATATCTATTGATGTCAACCGAAAATAAAAGCAATGTGCTTAATTTAGCACAGTATTTATTCAAAACTGTGAAGGAAAAAAAACAAAACGTACTTTGAACTCTAACGAAATGTCGTATTCCTTCGTTTCTATTCTGGTCAAGATTTATTGTTTGTTGGTTGGTTTGGAGTTTTTTGTTTGGAATTTTTGGCTGATTTGTTCGTAAGGGGGCTGTAGCCTAATAAGAATGAATATCTGAATTCTGGATTTCCTCTGTGTGTGTGTGTGTGTGTGTGTGTGTGTGTGTGTGTGTGTGTGTGTGTGTGTGTGTGTGTGTGTTTTGTGTGTGTGTGTGTGTGTGTGTGTGTGTGTGTGTGTGTGTGTGTGTGTGTGTGTGCCTGCATGTGTATATATAATTATATATGTGTGTGTATGTATGTATGTATGTATGTATGTATGTATGTATGTATGTATGTATGTATGTATGTGTGTGTGTGTGTGTGTGCCTGCATGTGTATATATAATTATATATATGTGTGTGTGTGCGTGTGTGTGTATGTGTATGTATGTATGTATGTATGTATGTGTGTGTGTGTGTGCCTGCATGTGTATATATAATTATATATGTGTGTGTGTGCGTGTGTGGTGTATGTATGTATGTATGTATGTATGTATGTATGTATGTATGTATGTATGTATGTATGTATGTATGTATGTATGTATGTGTGCCTGCATGTGTATATATAATTATATATGTGTGTGTGCGCGTGTGTGCGCGTGTGTGTGTGTGTGTGTTTGTGAGTGAGTAATAGAGAGGCTTGTTTGTATGTAAAGTTCCTACTGATACCTGAGTGCGCTAGCCCCAGGAGGTATCAACTACAGGAACTATCAATGCGGAGAGAGAGAGGGACAGACAGACAGACAGACAGGCAGATGCACGTACGCACCCGCACATGCACGCACGCGCACACACATCTGTAATGCACACACACAGACACACAGACACACAGACAGACAGACAACACACACACACACACACACACACACACACACACACACACACACACACACACACATAGAAGGAGAATCTAAACATAACTATTTTCCATTTTTAGTCTCAACATAGTGGTCAGAATCCCTCGTTTCAATCATTCCGCCCACTCTCTGTCTGTCTGTGTTGAAGTCAAATTACACCACACAGCTTGGTTGTTTTCTCCTAACTTCCTAGAGTGCGATGGCCTATGACCACTGAATGTTGTGGTGTGGGAGCGCCATCGAAATATCTTTAAAGATTTGTCACGACAGTGGAAGACTGTAATGACGTCGCGTTTATTTCTGTAATGCGTGTGACGGCATAATGGGGTGTGTGGGGTGTGGTGTCCATTTTCGTGTGCCTTCCCTCACTTTAATGGTTGTCTCGACTACTGATGTCTTGTCTGTATCGATTCAAATTCAAATTCAAAATGCTTTCTTATCTCTTAAACGTTTAAACAGAGAAATTCCGTGCGATATTAGTGTGTGTGTGTGTGTGTGTGTGTGTGTGTGTGTGTGTGTGTGTGTGTGTGTGTGTGTGTGTGTGTTTACGTGTGTTTACGTGTGTTTGTGTGTTTGTGTGAGTTTGCGTACGTGCGTACGTGCGCGCGCACGCGCATGCATGTGTGTGTCTGTGTGTGAGTGCGTGCATGCACGCAAGTCTGTGTGTGTGTGTGTGGGCGTGCACGCAAGTCTGTGTATGTGTGCGTGCGTGCGTGTGTATGTGTGCATGTGTGCATGCAAGCGAGTATGTGTGTGTGTGGTGCGTGTGTATGTGTGCGCGCGCGCTCGCGTGCGTGTGTGTGTATGTGTGCGTGCGTGTGTATGTATATATGTATGTACGTGCATGCGTGCGCGCGTGCGCGCACGTGTGTGTGCAAATAATTTTCCAACAAGCCAACAAACAAACCAATTCAAAAGCTGTGTTTCCCGTGGCTAAATCTAAATGGCTGGTTCTGTCATCAAGTCTTGGCTTATTCATTTTGTTTAGTTTTGATGGTGCAATTGTAAGACCAAAAAAAATTACGTGTACCATTATTGGAAGTGTCCGGTTCTGCGAAAGAGGAAGAGGAAGAGGAATATCCGCAATGATCATATAATTATCATTATTGCGCCTAGATTCTTCCTGTTTGGAGTTATTCAAAGCGGGCGAGCTTACACAAGGCAACGAGATAATTCCTCTAGAGAATGCTCCTTTACGAAAGAGATATTACTCAGTAGTGATATCGTGTCCGGAAGTCTAGTCAGAGGAACAAAGCCAGTTCTGAGTTTAAAATAGAAAAAAAGGCTGCATCCAGAGGAGAGATATATACACAGGCATGTAGACTGATTGGCAATAAGCACTGCATGTATGTATTTATTTATTTATTCTTTTCTATCGAGGATAACAGAATAAGCAATCATGTACTTTTTTCATCCGATCCCCATATGTATGCAGTTTTGTAAATCTTGTCATCTGTTCCCACCGGCACACGATGGCCTACTCTTACGAAAAGCGGAACAGGATTTAACGAGTGCGCAAGATGTTCTGCGTGCGTTCGCACACACAGGGGCACAGATAGACAGACAGACACACACACATACATACACACGCACACACAAAACACAAACACACACACACACACAAACACACAAGCATGCACACTCTCGAACACTCTCGAACACACTCGAACACACACACACACACACACACACACACACACACACACACACACACACACACACACACACACACACACCCCATGCAGACACTCGAACACATACTGTAACACACACACATACACACTCGAACACACACACACACACACACACACACACACACACACACACACACACACACACACACACACACGCACACACACACACACACACACACACACACACACTGGACAAAACGATTGTTTCTCTCCCATCCCCCCCCCCCCCCCTGCCCCCATTAAACCAAAGTTTGTTAAGGAGGTCTAATCGTCATTAGATTTTTTTCTTTCTATTTTTCTCCGTTCTTGTTTGTTTTGATAGGGAGAGAGAGAGAGAGAGAGAGAGAGAGAGAGAGAGAGAGAGAGAGAGAGAGAGAGAGAGAGGAGAGAGAGAGAGAGAGAGAGAGAACTCGAAAGGTTTATTCATGAAAAAAGGCCACTGGCCCATACATGAAGGGGGTTGCCGAATAACGATAACGATAATTGCTTTAAGCTGACACACAACACCATTCCATGCCATGGAAACCACAGCATTGATTTGTAATGTACATCCAGACATGACACTCTTTACAGTCCGGATATGTTACGGCATTCCGAGCCTTTCTTTCGTCCAGTCATTGTCACAGGCCCTCCACCTACGCTAGCCAAGACAGCGATGTAATAGTTCTCTAAGTGTCGCCAAGTCCCTTGAAGCACACGAAAGGGTCTCCGTGTGTAGTGTGTTCTGGATTCGCTTCCCATTCCGCAAACTGGCGAGTTTGACACGTTCCTCTTTTAACATGTTTTTCTCTTGCTGTTTGACAAACCAGTACACACATACTGGCTCAGTGTCTGGTTGGCATGCCAGCTGGATCACAATGTCATCTGATTCACACGTCACAATATCTTCACCATCTGAATGATGTAGGACAGATTTTCTAAAGTGTGTATTTCTTTGTCTGTCTCTTAGCCTTTTCTGTACTGATCTATCAGTTAGAGTAGCCACATACTGTTTGACATTTCCTTTGTCGAATGCACCAACAATATTATCATCGTTCACCTCAGGCTGCAAAACACACATATCAGCACAGTCACTACAATCAGACATACACGGAGGTTCTAAATCAACTGATGATGGCAACTTAACTGATGTTTTTGTGTTGATGTCCTGTGTGTGTGCTGTTGGTAGGTCTACTCTATGCGTATCTGCGCATGCTGCATTCTGCTGTTCTACACTTTTGTCAGGTGGACTCGAGGCACTGAAGACACAGTCACTTTCACACACAACACTTGCCTGCTTCTCTTTATGCTTTCGAGCGCGTTCCAAATCCCTGCGGGTTTGGGAGTAGGATTTTTTCCTATAGTATTGTACTTGTGTGCTGCGATTCACTGTTGGATCCGCCATGTTGGTTGACACTGCTGTGTCCACTGGTTTAAGTCGCAAGACAAAAACCACGCTGTCCCCTTCTCCTGCCACTTTCCAGCTGGAGACTGCATTGTCAGTCAGCAGGGCGCCTAAGGTCCTCTCCACAGCCGCTGGAAGTCCAGTAACTGGCATTTTTGTATGAATTACGAGTTTTACTGTAGCTCACAGAAAATGTACGCCCTGTCCGCTTCGCGTCTCGTGACCAACTCCGAGAGAGAGAGAGAGAGAGACAGACAGACAGACAGACAGACAGACAGACAGACAGACAGACAGACAGATAGACGGAGAGACAGAGAGACAGAGACAGAGACAGAGAGACAGAGACAGAGACAGAGACAGACAGACAGAGACAGACAGACAGACAGACAGACAGAGAAACAGACAGACAGACAGAGAAACAGACAGACAGACAGAGAAACGGAAAGACAGACA
>CM060316.1:108841446-108843946 GCA_030674155.1 Stramonita haemastoma
GCACTCCTGTGCTTTTTTTACATCCAGTTCCCGTGTGTTTGCAGTTTTGTAAATGTCATCTGTTCCCACCGGAACAGGATGGAGGGTCTATGAGATGATAGTATGACTTTTGCCCGTTGTTTTGAGAGAGGAGTCGAAAACTAAATCTAAATTGAACGAAAGACCTAGATGAGCGATAAGCATAGAAACAAGAAAGAAGAATACAAGTCACATGAAGATGTCATGCAAAACAAAAGACTGACACAGACAGTGACACAGGCACTAGAAAAAAATCCTATTTCCTGCGTGGCTTCGTGCCCAAGAAGCGAGTGGCAGCAGCACGGCAGTCGGAGTCTGAGAGATTTGCGTTCAATTTAGATTTAGTTTTGCTGCCGAACAATCCCCCCCTCCCCCACCCCCTCACTGAATAGTTTCGTTTTGTTCACAGTATGTACCGGATTTTATTTTCTGGGGACCGATTTTGGGGGAGTTGGTCAAGATGTCTCTGAAATGGCAACTCGCAGTACCGGTTTTAAAAAATCCTAGCGCGAACCCTGACATACATACATACATACACACACACATGGAGATGAGACAATTCCAGAGTTTCAGGCAGACAAATCTGCCATGATTGAAGCTGGTATACAATACAGTATAATACAATACAATACAGAACAACACAATACAGTACAACACAATACAGTACAACACAATACAACACTGTATACAACACAATACAGTACAATACAATACAATACAGAACAACACAATACAGTACAACACAATACAGTACAACACAATACAACACTGTATACAACACAATACAGACCAATACAGTACAACACAATGCAAGATACTATAAAACACAATATAACACTATACACAATACAGTACAGTATAATGCTGTACAATACAATAGATGCATTGATCAGGCTGTCACGGAGAAGTAACTTTATTTATTTATTTATGTACAGGTAACTTGACTATCTACATCAATCTGTCTTATATCACGCACTGTACAAATGGTTCATGATTTGGGCACACAAACTTCAATTGTAACATCTTAAGACAAACCATGTGATTTTGAGGAGTAGACAAACGTGATTTTGAGTAGTAGACAAACCATGTGATTTTGAGGGTAGACACACGATGCATGTGATGTGGAGGGCCTAAACCGGGAACAGGGATAACACATAGTCTTAGACTTTTTTTAAAGTTTCGTTTTCTTTCTTTCTTTCTTTCTTTCTTTCTCTCGTCCCACACCTCTCGTGATTTGGCCGATGTTGACAGAGCAGTTCCTCTCAGGAGAGATATTGAGAAAGGGTCGTATCCTGTCGTGTCGTGTCGTGTCGTGACTGACTGTGACTAAAGCACAGGTAGTGCGGAAGTCACGTTTCTTTCCTCTGCACTGTCCCGAATCATTCTTTTATCGCAATGGCCCAAACCGTTGATGAATCATTGAAGGCAGCTACGTCATTTTCCCTTTCGGTTTGCTATTTACAGTTTGGACTTACGAGATAAAATTAAGACCCAGTAGGTCTCTAGATCTACCCACTCACATCAGATTAGGGGAAAGAAGTAAGCATGGGGGTGTGTGTTTCATGTAGGAATCCCACCAACGTCTGATCTGGACAAAAGATAAAGCTGACAGGTTGTATAAATTATCAACAAGGTGTGTAGGCTTGCAAGCATGACTGTATAGACAAGTGCCACTGCGTTGTGAGGGGGGAATGGGTGAGTGAACTGAATAGACAGGTAATTCAACACGACACCATAGGCCTAATCACTTTCATGATCAACGCTTTTAAAGCTAGATCAAATACCTGATTAAATCCTTCCTAATACCCGGTAGGCTATCATCATGTCATTGGGGTTTTCACCCTCCCTTTTTTGTTTGTTTGGAGAAAACCCTCCTGATGGGATTCACATTATTCCTCAGTCCACCGCAACGTTTTGTTATATCAAAAATTCCAACCTGTACCAACGGGGAAGCTTGATTTACTGGCTTGAATTATTTATTAATGGATTGTGCCGTCCAGATGAAAACTGAACAAAGGGCTGGAGTTTCCATTAATTTATCCCCCAATTCCACAGCACGCAGGCAAATCAAAGCAAAGCCCAGTGGTGGCCTTTCCCTGTCAGCTGGCTGGCTGGCCATGCAAATGACTCGTTTTCCCGCGCTTTTTGCGTTAGTAGCAGACGATGCTTTATTTGCAAATCTGGCTATAGGCCTAGGCTACAGTGGTGGTGATCAGAACTATGAGGGGGTGGGATGGGGGGGGACCAGGGGTGTTGATCGCTGTTTCTTTGTCTCTCTTTGTCTCTCGCCCTAGGCCTAGGCCTATCTCTCTTTCATTGTTAGCCTAAGGCCTATAGGCCTAGTAGAAAGTTAGGACAGGATAGCAGGTTATATGACTTTTAAAAAAAACAACCAAACTGCTCTGGGTCGAAGCTTCACACTCAATGAGATTCTGAGGGGGGACGGATAGCCTAGTGGTCAGAACATTGCCTGGCAATTTGA
>CM060316.1:108894916-108904916 GCA_030674155.1 Stramonita haemastoma
CTCTCTCTCTCTCTCTCTCTCTCTCTTCTCCTCTCTCTCTCTCTTCCTTCTCTCTCTCTCTCTCTCTCTCTCTCTGGGCCTGTTTGTGTGTGTGTGTGTGTGTGTGTGTGTGTGTGTTGTGTGTGTGTGTGTGTGTGTGTGGGCGGGAAGATCAAGTTCATAGGGGGAAAAAAATAAGCCCACGAGGGCTGACGCTTCTGATCATATTGCTGTTTTGTTCACACAATGGATGACTTTAACAGGGAGCTTAGAAAGGATGGTGGTCAGGGGTAGGTGGTGGTGGGTGGGTGGGTGCAAGTCCGGAGAATGAGGGTGGAGGGATGGAATAATGAGGTGTGAGGGGGGAGGGATAGGAAGGGGCTGAGGGGAGGGGGGGGGGGATGTAATTATGTTACAACTCTTACAAACAGTTTGAGGTTTGGAATTTATATTTTCCCCGTGGCTTTTTTTTGTTTTGGGATGTTGATCTGAAGAAAATGATTGAGGCTACGTGTGTGTGTGTGTGTGTCTGTTATATATATATATATATATATATATATATATATATATATATATATATATATATATATATATATATATATATATATATACATATATATACATATATATTATATGTATGTATTTATATATATAAATAAATAAATATATATATATATGTATGTATGTATGTATGTATGTATATATACTGTGTGTGTGTGTGTGTGTGTGTGTGTGTGTGTGTGTGTGTGTGTAACAATACAAATACTTCCTCCAATCGAAAAGTCCACTCACATTGATCTGACCCCCCCCCCTCCCCCCAAAAAAAAAATCATTCGCAATACAGATGATGTAGAAGTTGATTGACCGAAGTGAGGAGAAAAAGGGGGACAGAGAATGAACTTTTAATCCTTACCATCCCCTTCCTTCTCCTTCTCTCTCCAAACCCCCTACCCCCCCCCCCCCCCCCACCACCACCACACGAACCCTTACACCACCAGGTGGCCCAAGGCTCAAGCCTGGACAGGTCACTGCAGTCATCAGGTGGGAAACAGGAGCCCCTGCACGTCACCAGTAACACTTGCTGGGAACAGGACATCTGTGTCCCAATAGCAACTTTCCCAATGATTATTGATTGAAACAAAGTTTGTGCATTTCTTTTTTTTGTATATTTTTGATTGAACAAATCATTCCTTGATAATACAAAATTTCTCCTTATTTGCTTATAGTATGCATACTCTGTTGGGTTGAATAAAAACATAAAAAAAAAACCTTTCCGAATGAAATAATGGAGGTCAGAATCTCTCTCTCTCTCTCTCTCTCTCTCTCTCTCTCTCTCTCTCTCTGTCTCTGTCTGTCTGTCTGTCTGTCTGTCTGTCTGTCTGTCTGTCTGTCTGTCTGTCTATCTATCTGTCTGTCTGTCTGTCTATCTATCTATCTATCTATCTATCTATCTATCTATCTATCTATCTATCTATCTATCTATCTATCTATCTATCTATCTATCTATCTATCTATCCCTTAGTGTGGCGACAGTGGGGGCACCCCTGAAGACTTGACAACCAGTTCCCTCCATTCCTCTCTCTGTTCTGCCTTTCTCAGGGTTTTGTTGAGTTCTAGACCTGTCCATTCGCGGATGTCGTCCTCCCATCTCTTCCTTGGTCTGCCTCTTTTTTTCTTCCTCCTTGGACAGTGCCTTGCAGTATTGTTTTTACAAGTCCTTTTGACCTTGTTACATGCCCGTATCATTTAAGTTTACCCTTCTTTACAAGTGATAGAAGGTCAGAATAATTACACACTAAATCGGGGGAACTTACAATCTCTCCCATGTAGAACCTTTCAGCCCCGATAGAAATGGTCTAGTGCTGTTATCATCACTTAGAACTCATGAGTAACGGGATTGGAATTGATAGTTTCTGTCTTGAATGGGAACGTTGGGATGGAGTTTTACAAGGATGGTACAAATAGAAAGCTAACATAACTATCAGGTCGAATCTGTGAGCAACAAATGATTTATAACATAATGGCCCCACGACCATGAAGACCATGATATCAGGGCTGTCATCTAATATCAATATCAGTAACTCCAGTAACATTCACTTCACAGTTCAACAGCAATAATAAAGTCAATCCCCTTCAAATGTCTAAACTACCAATCTGAAGAAGAAGAAAACCACGACAAAGCATTAAAAACAAAGAAATTGTATTGCTTTTTCTTTCTTAAGGCCAATAAAACTAGGCTGTGTTGAGTACCAGATTACCAAGAAAAAGTGTAAAAAAAAATATTAAAAAAAAGAATAATGAATGGCCGTACATATTTCTTTTGTTTCTGGGCTAAAGCTCCCAGGTCAACCAATGGTGAAATTTTTGCCTATGGGACCTACTTCTCTCCCCCCCCTCTCTCGCCACCACACCATTTAGGTAGCCACACTCCAACTTCGGTGGTGGTTGTATGTACATATAATTTTGATAATCTATACCATCAATAGTAATATCCATTTTAAAGCACAGAAAGGTCAAAGCCTTATTTTTCTAGAGCACTTTAAAGAAAACTATTTCAAAGGAATGAAAAGAATCTGTTAAAACAGTATAATATTTTGATGAAGTAGAACAATTTGTAGCTGTAACTTTTTTTTTCGGGTACTGGGACAAAACAGGAGAGAGAGAGAGAGAGAGAGAGAGAGAGAGAGAGAGAGAGAGAGAGAGAGAGGAGAGAGAGAGAGAGAGAGGAGAGAGAGAAGAGGAGAGAGAGAGAGACAGACAGACAGACAGACAGACAGACAGACAGACAGACAGACAACAGACAGACAGACAGACAGATAGACAGACAGGCAGACGACAGACAGACAGACAGACAGGCAGACAGAGACACACAGAGAGAGAATTCACAACCAACAATCAGGGACATAGCAAAAAGAGATGCCTGTTGTGCCTGCCTCAATGGTTACAGCACAAAAAAAACATCAGCCCCTTTGTTTGCTTTGACACAAAGATCGACACTTATACTTACAAACAACGCAGTAACAAAGTTGCAACACTGCATTTAACTAAATGCTCACAGCTTGCTAGTGCTGGTGAAATACTGCTGTGGTAGGAGGAGGCATTTGTGGGTGAGTCTCTGTCTGTCTGTCTGTCTGTCTGTCTCTCTCTTTCTCCAGTTCTCTCCAGCTCTCTCTCTCTCTCCAGTTCTCTCCAGCTCTCTCTCTCTCTCTCTCTCTCTCTCTCTCTCTCTCTCTCTCTCTCTTCTCTCTCTCTCTCTCTGTCTCTCTGTCTCTCTCTCTGTCTCTCTCTCTCCAGTTCTCTCCAGCTCTCTCTCTCTCTCTCTCTCTCTCTCTCTCCTCTCTCTCTCTCTCTCTCTCTCTCTCTCTCTCTCTCTCTCTCTCTCTCAAAAAAAAGGGGAAAAAAAGTTGTGTACAGGTGGGTGATATATGCTGTATTGGCATTTATACCTAGTTGTAACAGACAAAGGCAGATTAAAACACAGCTGTGATCGAATTGTCTGTCTGCCTGTCTCTGCTTGTGTGTGTGTATGTGTGTGTGTGTGTGTGTGTGTGTGTGTGTGTGTGTGTGTGTGTGTGTGTGTGTGTGTGTGTGTGCGTTTCTGTATATATGTGTGTGCTTAATGACATGTTCACACACACACACACATACACACTCACACACACACACACACACACACACACACACACACACACACACACACACACACACACACACACACACACCCACCCCACACACACAACCACACACACTATACCATGCGATAGCGACGCATTATTTCATCGTGATGGATACGTTTGTTCATAATGGAAGACTACTTTATATGTAAGACCTCTCATCATTTCCACCTCTAGGTGATGAAACGAGCTCTGCACGATATCATTACACACCCACAATAAAAATGTAGACGTGGTAACATAGAACTCTTCACAGTCCTGTCTATCAAGACTGTCATCCATTTTTGCTGCAATCATTTTTACGATTATTGTACGCCCACATTTCACAGTATAGTGTATAATTATGTAGTGTAGCATTTGGGATAGATGAAATTGTTTTCTGGTAATAGTTTGTGTGCATGTGGGCAAGGGGGTATGTTTATGAATAATGTTTTTTGTACCATTTTTTAAAAATTAAAAAAAATATTAAAAAAAAATGTTTTCTGGTTCATACTTTTGTGTAGTAGTAGTGTAGCATTTGGATTAGGTGCCATTGATATCTGTTTTTTTTTCTTCCTTTTCTGCTACTGGTTTTATTTATCTAACTGTTGGTGAGGCAAGATTTTTAAAAAGTTTTAAGAATTGAAAGAACATGACTCCCACGATGTTAAACTACGGAATGTGCAACAACAACAACAACAAAATGGCATTTATTACTTGTATGTTTTAACAGTCCATATCTCGAATCTTGCTGATTTAAAACCATTCCAAACACAAACACACACACAGGCACACACACACACAGGCACGCACAGAGAGAGAGAGAGAGAGAGAGAGGAGAGAGAGAGAGAGAGAGAGAGAGAGGAGAGAGAGAGAGAGAGAGAGAGGAGAGAGAGAGAGAGAGAGAGAGAGAGAGAGGAGGGAGGAGAGAGAGAGAGAGAGAGAGAGAGAGAAGAGGACAAGGCAAGGCAAGGCAAGGCAAGGCAAGGCAAGGCAAGGCAAAGTATTTTATTCGAGGATTATAGATAAGCACTCGTGTGCTTTTTTACATCCAGTCCCCGCCCTTTTCAGGGATACATCAAATTGAGAAGATACCAAACAATAAAACTTTACGCAATACCAAACAACACCCAAGAATAAGGACACTATATATGATAAGGTAATAAAAAATGCACTCGTTCAGAAAACAAAAATCTGAAGTCACAATAAAAGATTTTGATTATGGAAGAGAAGAAAGCGTTAATAGATAAAGAGCAAACAAGAGAACAAAATGAAATAAACAACTAAAAAAAAACATCAATCCACCACCATCTGTCAAAAATTATACATGTGATATAAATCATACATTTGGATAAAAGGGAAAATTTTAAAAACTAATATCTTTATTGGAGGGGAGGGGGGGGGGGAAACATACTACCAATAAAAATATAAATAAAATAAATCAAAATTATTATTATTATGTTTTTTTTACATAAAACATCCTAGCTGTTTCAAAATATAGGCAAAACATTTTTATCAATCGGATAATGTTTTACATACACTCACACACACTCACACACAGACACACACACAGATACACACACATAGACACACACACACACACACACACACACACACACACACACACACACACACACATTCTCACACACATATATACACAGAAACATACACTCAATCACACACACACACACACACACACACACACACACACACACACACACTCACACACACGCACACACACGCACACACAAAACACACACACACACGCACACACACACACACACACACACACACACACACACACACACACACACACACACACACACACACACACACACACATTTTCACTGGTTCTCGCACATTTCATCAATAAACTTCATTCTAAGGAAAAATTATATGCCTTGAATTCTGAGTGAAATCATAACCGAACGGAACACAAGAGGAATCTATCCGCTGTAAGGCACATATTTTGGGACATATATACCCTAATATCTTATAATATCTTATCAATCTTCTGATCACAATCATAAAATGTATGTTTCTAATTATATTTATGTGGTAGTGGACAAAGTTATTCAGTGTTGTTTTTTTTTAAAAAAAATTTTATATATATTTTTACGATCATTAATTAAAATTTGAGAGAGAGACAGAGACAGACAGACAGACAGAGAGTATTCACAACCATGTGGGAAGAGGGGAAACATAGCAGAAAGAGATGCATCAGTGACTACAGCACAAAAAAAGCTTTCAGGGGCTTTGCTTTTGATACAAAGATCAACGCCTCATACTTACAAAGAACGTAGAAACAAAACTGCAACATTGCATTTAAATGCTTACAGCCAGCCAGAGCGGTGCTGATGAAATACGACTTTAGTAGGAGGAGGGGTCTGTAGGAGATTGTCTCAAAGAAAAAAAAAAGGAAAAAATATATTGCCTACAGGTGGGGCCAATCAGCTGAATTGGCATTCTAGCTAGTTTGAACAGACAAAGGCAGGTTAAAAAAACAACAACATGATCCAGTTCTTTCTCTCTCTGTCTGTACCTGTCTCTTCCTGTGTGTGTGTGTGTGTGTGTGTGTGTGTGGTGTGTGTGTGTGTGTGTGCGCGCGCGCACAGGCAGGCGCAAGGGCGGGTGTTGTGTAGAAACGACAGAGAAAAAGAGAGGGTATTTGTGCCATTGTGCGCACAGAAGAACATGGCACATACAAATGCACAGATGCCAAGTCAAAGAGTGAGCACTACGCTTACTGTACTAATGTCACTATCATCTCTCTCTCTCTCTCTCTCTCTCTCTCTCTCTCTCTCTCTCCTCTCTCTCTCTCTCTCTCTCTCTCTCTCTCTCTCTCTCTCTCTCTCACACACACACACACACACACACAACCACACACAACACAACACAACACAACACACACACACACACACACACACACACACACACACACACACACACACACACAACACAAACACACACTCCCAAATCTCACCCACGAGAGGTGTCTGTAAGCTAACACAGCCTCAATGAAATCATTACCCCACACTACATACAGACATAACGTCTTTAATCTCTCTGCCTCAGTTTACATAGACTATCACATGCCAGGTCTCTTCTCTCTCTCTCTCTCTCTCTCTCTCTCTCTCTCTCTCTCTCTCTCTCTCTCTCTCTCTCACACACACACACACACACACACACACACACACACACACACACACACACACACACACAACTGTCACCCAAACCACACTCCCACAGTTGTACATGTAGCCTAGGCCTATATACGCCCACGCACAGCATATCACATTGACATTCTATCTATATAAGGTCACCAACCCTGCAGCACAGCTGGATAAGGTACACTTTGGGGAAGAGGGGAGGGGGGAGGGGGAGGGAGGAGACGAATTTGGCCCCCACCCTACTTAGAAAATTCCTCACCTACAGAGGCTGCGTGGGTAAGAATGAAAATCGCAGTTTCGCTGTCACTAGCTCTGTTATTGAGTGACTTGTATTACTTTCAGGTTTTAGGTTGAAGGTGGATCAGCTATCCATTGCCATTTCAGAGAAAGTCTTTCAAGCTTACCACTTTATGTCACAGCAGATTTCTCTGCGTGAAATTCAGGCTGCTCTCCCCGAGGAGAGGGCGTTGCCACAAGTGCAGCGCCTACCCATTTTTTTCTGTTTTTTTCCTGCATGCAACTGTATTTGTTTCTTTTCAGTTTAAGCTTTCTAGCGGCTTAGACCTGGAAATCTTTAATCGTACAAAGTGGGGGTAGGTGCAGGTCTGTAGTTACAGAATGTCATCTCTAATCCGCTGGTCTGCTGATTTGAGCTGCTGGAGTTTTTAAGAGGTACAGGCTTTGTAAGAATCGAAATAAGTTGGGTTCTTTTTTGTATTTAAATTTGCAAGAGGCACATGGTGACCAGTTACAGTAAAATGACTCCTATGCTTGCCCTTGATATGTGTGTGTGTGTGTGTGTGTGTGTGTGTGTGTGTGTGTGTGTGGAGAGAGAGAGAGAGAGAGAGAGAGAGAGAGAGAGAGAGAGAGAGAGAGAGAGAGAGAGAGAGAGAGAAGAGAGAGAGAGAGAGAGAGACAGAGACAGAGACAGACAGACAGAGACAGACAGACAGACAGACAGACAGAGACAGAGAAGGGGCTGTTATTTTTCTTTCCCTAAACACACTCAACAATATTTGATACTATCTGTCCAATATGGTGACCAAAGGTGCTTTCTCCCTTACTGCAAAGTGTCACTCATTTTCTTATCTCACAGCTAAATCTGTGTATCCTATCCTATATACCCCAGCCACAAACATGATCTGTTAAGTCAGAACACAAAGGAAACACGAGATGGGGACACTGTACACAGTACCCGGAACACAAGTGCTGCTCCTGTGACACAGCAATCAGAAAACAAGATTTCAAAACAAGTGGGAGACAAGAGTGCACAAGATCTCAGACACCTGCCACCAGGACAGGCCCAGTCGGAGAACATCCATCACGCCTTAATTAAATACACAAGCTCTACGACTTGTAGATCTATATATATATATTATCTATATCTATATCTATATCTATATCTATTTCGTAAGAGTAGGCCATTGTGTGCCGGTGAGAACAATTATGACAATATGTACACAACTGCATACACGCCGGGACTGGATGGAAAAAAAAGCACATGATCACTTATACCATTATCCTCGATAAAAAGGAACAAACTAAAAAAAAAAAAATTAAATACCAAACACAAACGTGGGGATGTGAAAGGCTGAAAACTGAACTTGAAACTGTGAGTATAGTACCTTCAGATCAAGTGCAATAGAGCCTCAGGCACAGACAACTAGGAAATTATAAAGTGGGACACTGCATTTTGCATTTATTATAGGATAATTATAGTTATAATAAATGCAAAATGTGATGTGCCGTTTTATAATTGTCCCTCTAATGCTCTAAGACAAATATACTCTCTCTCTCTCTCTCTCTTTCTGTGTGTGTGTGTGTGTGTGTGTGTGTGTGTGTGTGTGTGTGTGTGTGTGGTGTGTGTGTGTGTGTGTGTGTGTGTGTGTGTTTGTAGTTGAAAATCGTAGTCTAAAACAAATGCCTGTAAAAAAAAAGTGTCCATGTATGAAAGCAGATGATAAGGGCCTACATAAAATAGCCCCTACGTTTTGTAACTATCTCAGTTTAGAGGACAGGCCAAAATCTCCATGCACAGGATTTGGCAAATAGAAAGTTTTGGGGATCCCTATAATCAGGAAAACAAAAGATCTGCAACACATGGGAGACTTGATGACAGAGAGGTGAGAGGAATCCTACAGGAAGACACACAAGTCATTGGATACCATCTAGCATACAATAGAACCTCACCAGGATGCATGAATCTTAGGAAATCAAGGATCTCAAACCAGCAAGATGAATTTGTCAAATGGAATCAGTACTTTGAAATAATATCAGATTTCTTAAACAGAGGATCTGGAACAGACACACTTTGGCAGACATAGGATTTTGCCTCTGTGGAAGTGGCAAGCATGGGGTCTAGGCTCACAGGGTTTGGCAAACAAAAGATCTGAAAAACAAGACTGCACGTCTAGGACATGGCATTGCCCATGGGATACAGCCCTGAAGAGAAACAACTAATGCTGTGGAACATGATCATTGACCCTGAGACACTTATAACCTTGGACATCAGTGTATGATGTCGGAAACATTGAATCTGCATCATGTGCAATCTGGATCACGGACAACACACACACACACACACACACACACACACACACACACACACACACACACACACACACACACACACACACACACACAACACACACCACATGCTATATCACTTCAAGTTCCTTGTTTTTCTTTTACTTCTATTTTCTTTTTATATTTGTAATGTTCACTAGTGATTTGATAGTTTGGTTTGCTACATTATGATAATCTCTTAAATTTTGTATACAGTATAAAAAATCATTTTTGTGAAGACATCTTAAAATGTATGTATGTATTTTGAGAGTGTACTTGATGTATGAAAACTTATCATTTAATCTAATTGCGTTTGGGAATGGTTGTTTATCCCAACATTTCAAACTTGCCCATGTTGTATTAGACACAGACTGGGGTTAACGACTCTTGAAATCAATTACCCACACACGTGCACTTACCTTCACACACGCCCGCACACACACACACACACACACACACCACACGACACACACACACACACACACACACGAACTGAAGGGGTAGTAGTAGGGTGGGGGCAACAGAAACAAAACAAACACACACACACAAAAACGACCCAGCATGAATTGATGCCAGTACCTCTCTGCCAATTACCATAGTAGTTAACTGCAAAAAACACAGCATCACACTATA
>CM060316.1:108914916-108917416 GCA_030674155.1 Stramonita haemastoma
AAATATATACATATATGTGTGTATGTGTATGTGCATATATAATTATATGCATGTGCCAGCGTGTATGCACAACACGCGTAGCCAAGTTATCCCGTTTGAGTTTTTCTTCAGAGCTAGCCAGAGCAGACGTAAAAAAAGAGACCTTGAGATGTGACCTGTGTGTGAGGAAAGTGACCACAGAGGATAACTAACTATGCATGCTGGGTCTGTGGGAGACACACATAGGGAGGGTGAGATGACAGAGGACAGGACGACTGGACCACTGACACTTTATTACCTTCTTCTCACGAACTGCTCTTCTAGGGAGGAGAGAGAGAGAAGAGAGAGAGAGAGAGAGAGAGAGAGAGAGAGAGAGAGAGAGAGAGAGAGAGAGAGAGAGAGAGAGAGAGAGAGAGGAGAGAGAGAGAGAGAGAGAGAGAGAGAGTGAGAGAGAGAGAGAGAGAGAAGAGAGAGAGAGAGAGAGAGAGAGAGAGAGAGAGAGAGACAGACAGACAGACAGACAGACAGACAGACAGACAGACAGACAGACAGACAGACAGACAGAAAACAGAAACAGAGACAGAGAGACAGACAGACAGACAGAGACAGACAGACAGACAGAGACAGACAGACAGACAGACAGACAGATGGACGGGAAGGTCAGACAATATCTGTCGTTTTCAAGGTCGTATGCATGTTAGTATGTATGAGAAGTGTATGGGGACAGTATAGTAGGTCTACAACCAGCAATAGTGTACGTGATAATCATACATAGCCTTGCAAACCGCAGACCTCAGCCATTCTGATGGGACCGGTCACCGCTTTCGTAATCAATGTCCAGTTTAAAGCTGTGCTGCTCTGAACACATTATTATTTTTTAAAACTATTCTTTATTCAGTTTTATCATGTTGTACATTGTTGTATATTATGAAATACGGTTTTTTCACATACATATAAAAAAGCAAGCAAAATATTCACACAAAGGATAATGAAATGTAATAATAAAGTATAAGAGAAATTAGGAAAAAAACAGAAGAAGAGAAAACAAAACATACACACACATATTCACACAAATATGTTAAAGTTAGAGCGAGAGGGAAGATGAGATAGCTAGACAGAGAAACAAACAGATAGACAGAAGACACAGACAAACATATCGAAAGAGGGGTCCCAATATAGATATTATGTTTTACATGGGTAAGTATAATTTTGTTTCTATGAAGGTTCTGTCATTTAACATAAACCATGATCATAGTAAATAAAAGCATTCAGCAGATATTCAAAGACTTAATTTTCATCACTAACCAAGGCCTCTGAACAAATTATTAACAGAGGGAGCAGCACCATTGCCTCTGTCCCGTGAGCGCCAATAGTGTTTATTTATTTATTTATTTATTTATCTATTTATTTATTTATTTATTTATTTATTTATTCATGTATTCTTTTATATCGGGGATAATGGGATAAGCACTCATGTGCTTTTTTTCATCCAGTCCCCGTGTGTATGCAGTTGTGTAAATATTGTCATCTGTTCCCACCGGCACACAATGGCCTATTCTTACGAAAAGCGGAACATGATTTAACGTATGCGCAAGATGTTCTTTAAACAGTACAGAGATGGCAAGAGAGGAAACGGGACTAGGCACGATCTATGATTACTCAGTCTGTGATTATAGCTGTACAATATGGTTTTATGTATTTCTGGGGATAAATGATTCCATGTCTTAGCATTGGTCCCTATGAAAACCCTCTATCAATCGTCTAGTAGCGTAAACTTGAATGGTACTGGCATGTCACACGATCAAAAGGACTTGCAAAAACAATACTGCAAGCCACTGTCCAAGGAGGAAGAAAAAGAGGCAGACCAAGGAAGAGATGGGAGGACAACATCAGCGAATGGACAGGCCTAGAACTCAACAAAACCCTGAGAAAGGAAGAACAGAGAGAGGAATGGAGGGAACTGGTTGTCAAGTATGCAGGGGTGCCCCCACGGTTGCGAGACTAAGGGATAGATAGAACTAGCCGTTTTTTGTCCCTCTATCAACATCCAACTTAACTTAACCCTCAGAGTTATAACCAGGACGGTTCATAGCACAGCACAGCTGATAAATAACCTTACAAGAGAAAAACTCAATTTGTTGGTTGTTCATAACCATATCTATCTTGCCCTTAGTTCTTTGTTCATCCTTTTACTTTTACTTTTTTTGTTGCTTCACTTTTTGGTTAGGTAGAACAGCAAGGTGTTTGTTCGTGTTCGTGAGAACATCTAGACTGGCCAAGACAGTCTTACAGGAAACAGTAAAAGGAGGGAGACGAAGAGGCAGACAGAGGAAATGATGGGAAGACAACATCAGAGAGTGGACAGGCCTTGGGCGGAGCGAAGGACGGAGGACCGTGGAGAGTGGAGGAAGCTGGTTGCAAAATCTTCAGTGGTGCCCTCCACAGTCCGCGGGACTACAGGACAGGTGAAGGTGAAGAACAGTAAAGGATACTTGCGTTTTTCTTTTCAAACATTTTGCGT
>CM060316.1:108929916-108937416 GCA_030674155.1 Stramonita haemastoma
GTGTTTGTGTGCGTGCGTGCGTGCGTGCGTGCGTGTGTGTGCGTGTGTGTATGTGTGTGTGTTGTGTGTGTATGTGTGTGCGTGTGTTGTTGTTGTTCCGATTTTACGTCTGTTCACTCAAAGTGATATTAGACGATGGGAAGAGGAGGAGGGGGCATTATGTTGATGGATTGTGTGCAGTAAAATGGGTGTCTATTTCTTAATAATGTATACAGTACACAGAATAGGACTAAACAATGATAACAACAAGTAAGCATTAGAGTATGTGTGTGTATGTGTGTATGTTATGCTAATATGTCTTTTGTCTGTTCGTCTGTGTGTGTGTGAGCGTGTTTGGGCGCGCGCACATGTGTTTATTTGTTATCTATCTATCTATCTATCTATCTATCTATCTATCTATCTATCTATCTATCTATCTATCTATCTATCTATCTATCTATCTATCTATATGTGTGTGTGTGTGTGTGTGTACGCGCTCGCGCATGCGTGTACACATGTAAGCACGCGTGTGTGTGTATGTGTGTGTGTGCTACGTGTGCGCGCGCGTGTGCGTGTGCGTACGTGTGTAGGCTACATGTGAGTGTATGTAAAGTAAAACGACTGTTCCAGAATTAGCCAGCGTGCACAGACGCTGACAATGCAAACAAAGCCCACGCATAAATCACTCTTCTTCCAACTTTTCCCCCTTCCACAAGTCCCCTACCCCGTTAGTTCAATAAGGGTACGAAAAATTACCACCCCAAAAAAAAGTGTCGAGAAAAGGCCAAATACCACGTCCGCTTTTTTTTTGGTTTTGTTTTTTTGGGTTGTGGTTGTTGTCAATGTAGCACTCTGGTAACTTTTCCCAAAAATAAAAAAAGGAAGGTAAAAAAAAAAACCCCAACAGTGAATGCCGTTTAAGTTCCTTAGCCTTAAAGTCTTGTCAAGAATTGTTCTTTTGACATTTACCAGGAAGTTATATTCACAGGAAGACTAAGTCTCTGGCTTTTTTCTCAGTGGATTGATTCTAGGTCGGGTTTGGGGTTTGTTTTTGGGGTTTTTTTGTTGTTTTTTTTGTCGGTGGTGCTGTTTGTAAGCATTAGAAATATCATGTTGTTACAGAACTTTTAAGAACAATATGGTGTTTTTTCGCTGTTCCGGGATCTTAAGCTGACACGTGTAGTGATCTTTCATAGTACATAGTTAGTGAAAAGTTTGAAGACAATTTGGAAGGTAAAAGAGGGGAAACAGGGTTGGGTGGGGGGTAATGAGGGGGGGGGGGGGGGGGGGGGGGGGTTTAGACCAAGGAGATTGGGGAAGGGGAGGTTGGGGGGTCTATTACTCTCACAAACACACTCAGATCAATAGAATGTTGTTTAAAAGTAACTAGAATTCTTTCTGCCTCCCCACCCCATCCCCCTCCTGCCCTATGGGGATATATCTGGAGCCTCTCAGTATGAATAGCATCCCAAAATCTGGACATTATATGCTAGCATTTCCCTCTTTTCTATCCCTCTCTTTGTATGGATCTGCCTTGTCCCTCTTTCCCCTGTCACCTCCTTGCCTATGGTTTTCCTTCTTGGCTCATTCTTCTGCCTTTTTCTTTTCTCCTCCGGAGAGGCATAAAAGATAACAGTTCTCTCCCATGCCGAAGTCGGATGAGGTGGACTTGCATGACTTGTCAGGCGTTTAACGGCAGTATGATGCATTTTCGCTCATTTGACAGAAAACAGTAGTTGCTGTCTGAAATTCTAAGAAGAAAAAACTAGTATTTGCGAAATCCATTCTTCCGTGTTTCTGACCACGTTTTCGACTCCAAAATTCCTCGGCTGCCTTGATGGTGGACAAGAATGGTCGCAGAGTAAAAAAAAAAAAAAAAAAAAAAATTAAAGACAATCTCCTAATTGGCCAACCTCAGAGCCAAGGAACCAAAAAATTGCTTTGTTATGATATGTACTAAAATTAATCTTCAAATAAGTCAACCTCAGAGCCCAAGCCAAGGAACAACAACAAAAAAAATTGCTCTGTTATCGTACTAACAAAAAGTACCTAAAACTAAAATGAAGGAAGGCATCCAAAGAAAACAGCCAAAATAAATAGTGAAATAGTGAGAAAGGACTAGTTGAAACAGATCCTTAGAAACTAGCCATTTTGAAAACTGACCATAATTGCGTGTTGGTTTGAACCAAAGATAGTTTGGGGGGGGGGATTTCTTGTAATTTACACCTTACCGTTGTACCTTTAGAAAACTAGCCATTCTGAAAACTGATCATGACCACGAGTTGGTTTGAACCAAAGATTAGTTTTCTTTTTGGTTGTAATTTACACCTAACGGTTGTAAACATTTCATGGTCATTCAAAGTACTACGTTGCCCAAAGGTGACTATATATTATATCATGAGGTATTCACGTGTCCGTTGTTGGTGTTTTGTTTTCAGCATGCTCTTTTATCAGTATATTTTGTCTTCATTTTGGTAAAATACAAAAAAAAGATCATTGACAGATTTTGTTTGTTTGTTTAGTGTGTGTGTGTGTGTGCGTGCGTGTGTGTGTTTGTGCATGTGTGTGTGCGTGTGTGTGTGCTCGTGTGCGTGTGCGTGTGCTCATGTGTGTGTCCGTGCGTGTGTGTATCTCTGTGTGTGTGCGTGTGTGTGTGTGTGTGTGTGTGTGTGTTGTTATGTGTGTGTGGTTTAACTCGTAAGACACTAAGGAGAGAGATAGGTTTTGAAGTGATGACAGGAGACAAAGCAGCATAGCCGGTTGCAGTTCTCCACCAGAAAACGGGTGTTATCTATTATTTATTTATTCTTTTATGTCGAGGATAATGGAAATAAACACTCATGTGCTTTTTTTCTTTACATCCAGTCCCCGTGTATATGTATTTCTTGTACATCTTGTCATCAGTTCTCACCGACACACAATGGCCTATTCTTACGAAAAGCGGAACAGGATTTAACGTGTGCGCAAGATGTTCTGCGTGCGTTCGCACACGGGGCCTCTGTTTACAGTCTCATCCTAAAGACTTTTGGAGAGAGAGAGAGGAGTCAGTACTGATGTTAACTTGAGGGGAAAAATCCCCTCAAAGGGGAATGGAACCCGGGTCGTGAAATTGCGATCGCGATCTTCTGACCACTAGGCTATCCCGGTGTTGACGGACTAAGTAACCCAGCCACCCCCAAGACAACATCCCTAATGGGACCACTGTGGTCGGCCTGTTGGACAGTCAAAACAATCAGGATTGGGTTGGTTTGAATAGGGCGTTTACACATCGCTAAGCTATCCTTGCGCACACGATGTTTCACTACTCTCTGCATATTCCTTTCTTTTATCTCTTTTCAATTTGGTATTGCTGATGTTTTTTGTTTTTTTATACTCCTATATCACCGAACACGATGGCTATATCCCAGCTGTCACCTCATTCAAAACCAGCAATTCACATGTACAAGCGTGAGCAAAATGGCTAAGTTAGATTCAAGACACACACGCACACACAGACACACAGACACAAACACAGACACAGACACAGACACAGACAGACAGACAGACAGACAAACACACACACACATGTCACACACACACGTCACACGCACACACATGCACGCACGCACGCACACACGCACGCACGCACGCACACACACACACACACACACACACACACACACACACACACACACACACACACACACACACACACACACACAAGGAACTAATACAAAGTTACTCTAAAGAATAGCATTGCTTAAGGAAATAAAAACGGGAATCAAATATCAAGAGCATTTTTCGTTCTCCATTGTAAATTTTTTTGTGGCTTACACTGAAATCAGGTCTACAAGTGCAAAGAAGTTGTACCACATTCAGCTAAACACACACACACACACACACACACACACACACCACACACACACACACACACACACACACACACACACACTTACACACACACACACACACACACAGACACACACACACACACACACACACACACCACACACACACACACACACACACACACACACACACAATTTCACTATCTTGTAAACTCCAATAATTATAAGATTTCTGACCCCAAAAGAAAGTCGAACTTGAAACCAAAAGCGAGACGCTTGGAAACAGATCATGTTGAAGTAATTTGGAGGTTGATTTTGCTGAGAGAGGAAAGCAACCGATCCTGTCGTTTAGTTCGAATCAGTAAAGCAACACGTCTGCATTTTCTGTGCGGGGATCACACAGACACACATACACACAGACACACAGAGGCACAGACACACACACACACATACGTACACACACACACACATACACACACACGAGCGCACGCACACACGAGCGCACACACAGAGACAGATATATGTAACACACACACACACGCGCGCGCGCGCACGCGCGCGCACACACACCACACACACACGTACGCACACACACAGAGACAGATATATGTAATACACACCTAAAAAAAAGTACCTAAGATAACATGACATGCATGCCATATCAGGATGAAGAAAAAGCGGCAGTAGGCGAGCGAGCGTGTGGGGGAATTTTGTGTGGACACGTCAGGTGACGTGGAGGTGTATTAGATACATGTATAAAAAATACTGTTAGTCATAGTCATATTGTGGTTTCTCTTCCGATTCCTCGCTCCTTTTTTAAAAAAAATATAAATTATTTTATATCGAGGATAATGGAATAAGCATTCATGTGCTTTTTTTTTAATCCAGTCCCTGTGTGTATGCAGTTTTGTAAATCTTGTCATCTGTTCCCTCCGGCACACAATGGCCTACTCTAACGAAAGGCGGAACAGAATTTAACGTGTGCGCAAGGTGTTCTGCGTGCGTTCGCACACGGGGCCTCGGTTTTACAGTCTCATCCGAAAGACTTTTGGGGAGAGTGGAGTCAAAACTGATGTTAACTCCAGGGGAAAAATCCCCTCCAACGCGAATCGAACTCGGGTCGTCAAATTGCGAGCACAATGTTCTGACCACTAAGCTAGCCCGTCTCCCTTGACATAAGTATAACAAAATTGAGGCAGTGGTACTATGACTGGTACGAGAGGAGGAGGAGGAGGAGGAGGAGGAGGAGGAGAAGGAGGAGGAAGAGGAGGAGGAGAAGGAGGAGGAAGAGGAGGAGGAGGAGGAGGAGGAGGAGAAGGAGGAGGGTACAAAGGTGTATAGAAGTAGGGAGGGGGAGGGGGGAAAATAGGATGCGGTAAAAAAATTTTCCCATGGATCAAAAATGTCCCTTTCCCTGTACATAGGAGTGTAAAGGAACAGACAGACCTACCAACTGCAGAGAGTGACTTCATTGTCATGTATTATTGTTCTCTGTCTCTGTCTTAGTCTCTCCCTCTGTCTGTGTTTCTGTCTGTCTGCCTGCCTGTCTGTCTCTGTCTCTGTCTCTCTCTGTCTCCCTCTCTCTTTCATTCTGTCTCTGTCTCTCTCTGTATCTGTCTGCCTGTTTCTCTCTCTGTGTCTCTCTCTGTGTTTTCATTCTCTCTTTTCTCTGTCTCTGTCTCTCTGGGTCTATATCTGTCTGTCTGTTTGTCTGTCTGTCTGTCTGTCTGTCTCTCTCTCTGTCTCTCTGTGTCTCACTCTCTCTTTCTCTCTGTCTCTGTCTCTCTGTCTCTCTCAGTCTATGTCTGTCTGTCTCTAACCCCATTTCTCTCTCTCTCTCTCTCTCTCTCTCTCTCTCTCTCTCTCTCTCTCTCTCTCTCTCTCTCTCTCTCTCTCTCGTCCTTGAGACAAACTTACGGGAGATGATTTATGTTCCCCAGTGTCAACACGCCTGCCTGTCTGCCTTCTTCTTTTTTTTTCCTTGGTATTCATCTAGATCTAGCTGTAACCCCCCCCCTCCCCTCTCCCCGACTAAACCCTTTGTGTGTCGGTTATTGATGTACGCTAAAGTACCAAGGCCTACATGATAAGGTTTTCGTCTCTCACCATTACCGATCCCGTAGTTTTGTAAACTGTAGGGGGCACCACTGAAGATTTTGTAACCAGCTTCCTCCACTTCCCATGGTCTTCTGTTTTCCGTAGCTGATCAAACGTTCCCCTCAAAGCCAGTCCGCCTCTCTGATGTTGTCTTCCCATCGTTTTCTTCCTCTCCGTTCTTGTGATGTTCACTCTTAATTGTGGGTAAATTTATTTTTTTATTTTTTTAATACCACTTTATGTCACAGCAGATTTCTCTGCGTGAAATTCAGGCTGCTCTCCCCCGGGGAGAGCGCGTCGCCACAAACTTCAGTGCTACCCAATATATTTTTTTCTTTTTCCTGTCTACAACTGTATTTGTTTTCCTATCATTAGAGTGGCTTTTTTCTACAGAATTTTGCCAGGGACAACCCACTTGTTGTCATGGGTTCTTTCACATGTGCTTAATAATGATGTGTAAGCACACGGGGCCTCGGTTTATCGTCTCATCCGAAAGACTAGCACCCAGATCACCACTCATAGTCTAATGGATGGAGGAAAAGTTTTAGGCCTAAACGGGATTGAAACCACCGCCTACTCCGACCCAGACTCATCGCTTTCTAGGCAGGCGCGTTACCCCTAGACTACCGATCCATTGAATACACAATAATTATGAAGTAGGAAAGGAAATGTATGATGTGAAAACAATGTGGAGTGTATACAGAGGGACTACTTCATCAGTAACAATCACAAATGAAAACAAACAAACCAGTTACAGCCTATAATCATGGACACAATCCCTTAACAGAGGGATGACAGTCAATCCCTTAATTAACAGAAGCATGACAGTCAACTTTAGTTAATCCCTTAATTAACAGAGGCATGACAGTCAACTTTAGTTAATCCCTTAATTAACAGAGGCATGACAGTCAACTTTAGTTAATCCCTTAATTAACAGAGGCATGACAGTCAACTTTAGTTAATCCCTTAATTAAAAGAGGCATGCCAGTCAACTTTAGTTAATCCCTTAATTAACAGAGGCATGACAGTCAACTTTAGTTAATCCCTTAATTAAAAGAGGCATGACAGTCAACTTTAGTTAATCCCTTAATTAACAGAGGCATGACAGTCAACTTTAGTTAATCCCTTAATTAAAAGAGGCATGACAGTCAACTTTAGTTAATCCCCTAATTAACAGAGGCATGACAGTCAACTTTAGTTAATCCCTTAATTAACAGAGGCATGACAGTCAACTTTAGTTAATCCCCTAATTAACAGAGGCATGACAGTCAACTTTAGTTCAGGATTTGTATGCAGTTTTTGTAAATATTGTCATCTGTTCCCACCGGCATACGATGGCCTGCTCTTACGAAAAGCGGAACAGGATTTAACGTGTGCGCAAGATATTCTGCGTGCGTTCGCACACGGGGCCTCAGTTTAAAGTCTCATCCGAAGGACTTGTGGGGAGAGTGGAGTTAGCACTGATGTTAACTCCAGGAGAAAAATTTCCTCGACCGGAATCGAACCCGGGTGTCAAATTGCAAGCGCAATGTTCTGACCACTAGGCTATCGAGAGAGAGAGAGAGAGAGGAGAGAGAGAGAGAGAGAGAGAGAGACA
>CM060316.1:108964916-108969916 GCA_030674155.1 Stramonita haemastoma
CTACTGGGGTAGGGTCAGGCCATATCCTCTTTCGTTATCACTTATAAGCAATGCAAGACTTCAGCACTTGTTATGTTGTCTAGCAATAGGCAGATTTGTATTTTTTATTTTTATTTTATTTTATACCACTTTATGTCACAGCAGGTTTCTCTGCGTGAAATTCAGGCTGCTCTCCCCGAGGAGAGCGCGTCGCCACTAGTGCAGCCATATTTTTTCTTTTTTCCTGTCTGCAACTGTATATGTTCCCTATCAGAGTGGCTTTTTTCTACAGAATTTTGAATATCTGCCGGAGAGGTGGGTGGGGGGAGGCGGTTACGGGGTAGCACATTGGTAAGAGCGTTGCGCTCACGACCGACGGCCCGGGATGGATCCCAGGTTTAACGGTTGCATACACAGGGAACATAGGGGACGGGATAGCTCAGTGGTCAGAGCTCTCGCTTTCCCAAGCTAATGGTTAAGCAGCGTGGTTACCAACTGGATGGGTGGGTGACCGTTTGCGCGCCTTGACTTCAGTACAGTCCCCCCTGTTCACCCAGTTGTAAATGGGTACCTGCCCTCTTTAGGATCAGGGAAGGTAACAGCAGCGAGGGAGAAGAGATGGGCGCCGCCTCAATTATGCTGGCATCAAGAGAAGCTGATGTCTCTGATGCTTCGCTCCCCAACGACCACATAGGTTATGGGACACCTTTACCTAACTTTACCTTTTATACAAAAAAACTCTCACCATTAGTGAACTTCGAGGCTCTAGTCGAGAACGAACCCGTATCCCACCTTAAAAACTTTATCATATCCCTCAACTCATCTTCACCGCCTCCCCCCCCCCCCCGCACTTTATCCCCAACCCTACTATACCTTGATGACTGTTTTCTTCTTTGTACTTTATACTATAAAGAATTTCTGGCGACAAGCGTGTACTTTATCTCCCCGTCTCTTCTTTCAGGATGTTGACGTACAAGAGTTCTTCTGGCTTTTTTTTTTGGTGTGTGTGTGTGTGTGTGTGTGTGGTGTGTGTGTGTGTGTGTGTGTGTGTGTGTGTGTGTGTGTGTGTGTGTGTGTGTGTGTGTGTGTGTGTGTTGTGTTGTGTTGTATGTGTGTGTGTGTTTGTATGTGTGTTTATTTTTTAAAATTATTTTTTAATTTTATTCTTTTATATCAAGGATAATGGAATAAACACTCATGTGCTCTGTGTGTGTGTGTGTGTGTGTGTGTGTGTGTGTGTGTGTGTGTGTGTGCGTGTGTGTGTGTCTTTGCGTGTGTGTGTGTCTTTGCATGTGTGTGTCTTTGTGTGTGTGTGTGTGTGTGTGTGTGTGTGTGTGTGTGTGTGTGTGTGTGTGTGGTGTGTGTGTGTCTTTGCGTGTGTGTGTGTCTTTGCGTGTGTGTGTGTCTTTGCGTGTGTGTGTTGTGGTGTGTGTGTGTACGTGTGTGTGTGTCTTTGCGTGTGTGTGTGTCTTTGCGTGTGTGTGTGTCTTTGCGTGTGTGTGTGTGTGTGTGTGTGTGTGTGTGTGTGTGTGTGTGTGTGTGTGTGTGTGTGTGAGTGTCTTTGCGTGTGTGTGTGTGTGTGTGTGTGTGTGTGTGTGGTGTGTGTGTGCGTGTGTGTGTGTCTTTGCGTGTGTGTGTGTCTTTGCGTGTGTGTGTGTGTGTGTGTGTGTGTGTGTGTGTGTGTGTGTGTGTGTGTGTTGTGTGTGTTGTGTGTGTGAATGTTTGTGTGTGTGTATGTTTGTGTGTGTATGTTTGTGTGTTTGTGTGTGTGTTTGTGTGTATGTGTGCGTGTGTGTGTGAGTATGTGTTGTGTGTGTGTACGTGCGTGTTTTGTTTCTTTTTCTTCATCGTTGCTTGAAACAGGTTGCTGAATGCCAGTGAGGTTTCTTATCATTTTACAGCAAGAGAGAGATTTTTTTTTCTACAAATAATACTTACTTAACTTGCTATGTTTATGCAAGTAAACATTTTCAGAGAGAGAAGAGAGAGAAGAGAGGAAGAGAGAGAGAGAGAGAGAGAGAGAGAGAGAGAGAGAGAGAGAGAGAGAGAGAGAGAGAGAGAGAGAGGACAGACAGACAGACAGACAGACAGACAGACAGACAGACAGACAGACAGACAGACAGACAGACAGACAGAAGAAGAGAGAGAGAGAGAGAGAGAGAGAGAGAGAGAGAGAGAGGAGAGAGAGAGAGAGAGAGAGAGAGAGAGAGAGAGAGAGAGAGAGAGAGAGAGAGAGAGAGAGAGAGAGAGAGACCCACAGGCGCTCAGATAGAAAAAAAAAAGAAAAAAAAAAGAAGTGCGTGGTTTCTGCTTTGCCAATATTATCAGCTCTGGAATTTCCCATCCCTAATACGGTCAGCAGTTCCGCAGGGGGAAGTGTGGTGTGTGTGTGTGTGTGTGTGTGTGTGTGTGTGTGTGTGTGTGTGTGTGTGTGTGTGTGTGTGTGTGTGTGTGTGTTGTGTTGTGTCTGTGTCTGTGTGTCGTGTGTCTGTGTCTGGTGTCTGTGTGTCTGTGTGTGTGTCTGTCTGTCTGTGTGTTGTTTGTTGTTGTTGTGTGGTGTGTGTGTGTGTGTGTGTGTGTGTGTGTGTGTGTTGTGTTGTCTGTGTCTGTGTCTGTCTGTCTGTTGTCTGTGTCTGTGTGTCTGTTTGTGTGTTGTGTGTGTGTGTGTGTGTTGTGAGTGTATGTGAGTACGTGTGTGTATGCGCTCGCGCGCGTTTGTGTGATGTGTGTGTGTAGATGCATGTGTGTATGTATGTGTGTGTCTATCTGTGTGTCTATGTGTTTGTCTATGTGTATGCTGCGGCCTGTGTGTGTCTGTGAGTGAGTGAGTGAGTGAATGAGTGTGTGTGTGTGAAGAGAGAGAGAGAGAGGAGAGAGAAGGAGAGAGAGAGAGAGAGAGAGAGAGAGAGAGAGAGAGAGAGAGAGAGAGAGAGAGAGAGAGAGAGAGAGAGAGAGAGAGAGAGAGAGAGAGAGAGAGAGAGAGAGAGAGAGAGAGAGAGAGAAGAAGGGGGTTGGTTTGTAGGACGAGGGGGTGGGGGTGGGGGGTTAAGTTCCCGAGGAAGGGGTTAGACTGGGAAAGAAAAAGGGGCATTCGCGGATTCTACACATTCAACGTTGTGGATATAGTATTGTCTTTTTTCTGAGAAATGGGTGCATTACCATCAATCGCTCATTGAATAGGAAGTTGTTAGTTCTTTTTTTAATGTGATATATATATATATATATATATATATATATAGATATATATATATATATATATATATATATTTATATATTTTAATCCAACCTTTTTTCAGAACTGAGAAGCAGAATCTAGTCGACCATCGGTATGGCGTGTTGTTATACAGTTGACTCGGTGTCAAGTGCATTGTTGTTAGTTTATTTATTTATTTATTTATTCTTTTATATCGAGGATAACAGAATAAGCAACCATGTGCTTTTTTTCATCCGGTCCCCGTGTGTATGCAGTTTTGTAAATATTGTCATCTGTTCCCACCGGCACACGATGGCCTACTCTTACGAAAAGCGGAACAGGATTTAACGTGTGCGCAAGATGTTCTGCGTGCGTTCGCACACGGGGCCTCGGTTTAAAGTCTCATCCAAAAGTTAGTTCGTCATGTTAGAAGAAATGACTTTGACATGGTTGTGATATTGTAATGTATACTACTTTATATCACGGCAGATTTTTTTTCTGCGTGAAATTCGGGCTGCTCTCTCCGGGGAGAATATGCGTCGCCACAAGAGCAGCGCCACCCATTTTTTCCCTTTCATTGTCTTCATATGTATTTGCTTTCATATCAGAGTGATTCTTTTCTACAGAGTTTTTGCCAGGGACATCTCTCTTGTTGCCGTGAGTTCTTTCATATACACTAGATGAATAGTGCACACCGGTACCTCATTTTATCGTCTCACCCGAAAGACTAGCACCCAGACCACCACTCATGGTCGAGTAGATAGGGGGGAAAGTCTCGGGCACACAACGAGGATCAAACCACCACACACATGAAACCCGGACTGTTTGCTTCTTTAGGGAGGTGCGTAACCTCTAGACCCCCTATCCACATTACTATGATTGTGCTGTCTGTAACTGGCGGTTACATCAGTGAAAGACTGTTACCTCCAGGAAAATGTAAATGATATGTTACGAAGGTATATATTATTACTACAAGACTGTCACACAAGGAAAATGTAAATGATGTGTTACATAGGTATAATTATTCCCGTTTACGTAAGGTGACATGTTATTTCATTGACTGCATATGTGACGATGTTGTTACATAAGATGAAGACTGAATCACTTGTTGAGTGAGTGAGGCGGGGGTGGAGGTGGGCGCTGCACCCGTGGTGAGATGACAGAATTGACAAAACCGCATACATGCGGGGCTGGATATAAATTTTTAAAAAACGAACACACGCGTGCTTAATCTACTATTCTTCGAAAAGAATGAATAGATAAATAAATAATACAATATATAAATAGATAAATGAATGAATAAATAAATGAGTATATAAATGAATGAATAAATAAATAAATGCGTTGCCCTTAAGGAGAATAGTACTGAATTTCATGCAGACCACTCTGCCATGAATGTGATCCATATTCAACACAAGACATTTGCGCAGAAACAACAACACCACCTTCACCAGAGAGATGAGGGAGATAGAGGCATGTACACCACTATATATTAGGGAAAGTCGTTTGGCACACATTTAGCCTCTGCCCTTACAGAGAGAGAGGAGAGAGAGAGAGAGAGAGAGAGAGAGAGAGAGAGAGAGAGAGAGAGACGAACGAACAACACACAAGACAAACACACACAGACAAACACACACAGACAATCCCACTTAATGTCCGAACTGGCTATGACCAGCAGGTCAATGTTCAAGTGTGGGTACTCCCCCCCCCTCCCCCCCGCCCCTACAGCAGATATCTCGATCTCTGATCAGCTCTTTGCTCTAGCGTAATTATCTAACACAGCTCCGCTAAGTCTGTGGCCAGGACAATATCTACAGCAGGGTGTGTA
>CM060316.1:108999916-109004928 GCA_030674155.1 Stramonita haemastoma
GTACCTATCCCTCCCCCCCCCTCCTCCTCCAAGCTAGGTACCTATCCTCCCCCCCCCTCCTCCTCCAAGCTAGGTACCTATCCCTCCCCCCCTCCTCCCCAAGCTAGGTACCTATCCCTCCCCCCTCCTCCTCCAAGCTAGGTACCTATCCCTCCCCCCCCCTCACTCCAAGCTAGGTACCTATCCCCTCACCCCCCCCCCTCCTCCAAGCAGGTACCTATCCCTCCCCCCCTCCTCCCAAGCTAGGTACCTATCCCCTCCCCCCCCCTCCCAAGCTAGTACCTATCCCTCCCCCCCCCCTCCAAGCCAGGTACCTATCCCTCCCCCCCCCCCACCTCCTCCTCCAAGCTAGGTACCTATCCCTCCCCCCCCCTCCTCCTCCAAGCTAGGTACCTATCCCTCCCCCCCTCCTCCTCCAAGCTAGGTACCTATCCCTCCCCCCCTCCTCCTCCAAGCTAGGTACCTATCCCTCCCCCCCTCTCCTCCAAGCCAGGTACCTATCCTCCCCCCCTCCCTCCTCCAACTAGGTACCTATCCCTCCCCCCCCCCTCCTCCAAGCTAGGTACCTATCCCTCCCCCCCCCCTCCTCCAAGCTAGGTAACCTATCCCTCCCCCCCCTCCAAGCTAGGTACCTATCCCTCCCCCCCTCCTCCAAGCTAGGTACCTATCCCTCCCCCCCTCCTCCAAGCCAGGTACTATCCCTCCCCCCCTTCCAAGCCACATACCTATCCCTCCTCCTAACTACCTATCCCTCCCCCTACCCTCCCCCCCCTCTATCTCCCCCCCTAAGTACCTATCCCTCCCCCCCCTCTTAACTGCATAACCCCCCCCCCCCCTAGCCACGTACCTATCCCTCCCCCCCCCCCTCCGAGCTATGTACCTGTCCCTCCCCCCCCCTCCGAGCCACGTACCTATCCCTACCCCCCTCCTAACTACGTACCTTACCCCCCCCTAGTTACCTACCCTCCCCCCCCCTTCCTTACCTATATCCCTTATCTGTCTTTCACATACTTCCCCTCCCCATCTTAAACCCTCTTCTGCCCCCCCCCTTTTACGTAAGACACCAATTGAAATACAGAATATTCTACAAACATGGGAAGATAGACAACACATTTCCTCCAAACTTCGGAGGATTAGAAGTTAGAGGAGATCCCCTCAGAGATCTGAAATTTCTAACTCGCAGCTTATGCAGTTGAATGCATAGTTTTACAACATATCATTAAATTAACAATTCCAAATTTTAAAGGTGTCTTTTCCCCTGTATTAGTTCAGAAATAGAAAAAAACGCATTCTAAATATTCAGTTTCACCCTGTCCCTGTACTGTCCTTGTCTCAGACAGGTAAATAGTACAGTCTACAATTTTATATAATATTTGCTGTTCCATTTCCATCAGATCCAAACTTTTTGGTGGACTTTTGGGGGATTTCAAACAACGATAAGGAATATAAACTGTTTATGATAGCCTATGAAGGGGAGGTAAGATTGCCATAAGAATGAAAGTTTTATCACGCACACAGACTGTGTCAAAAATGCTAAATACAGTTGAGCAACGTTCATACATGACACATACACAGAATGTTTGCAAATATAAACAGAAGTAAACAGGGTTCATATGCACGAAAAAATAATTCACAGCTAGAAGACAGTAGTTAGTTGCAAATTTTCTGAAAAAAAAATGCCACTCATAAAGTGAAACACTTACACATGCAGGTGCAAGGGAAAAAAAAAGAAAATATATAACAAACAATTGGGTATGATGCAATTTGTAGTGGGGTGCTTATTTCATTTCGTGTTTGCTTGTGATATTTTTTTCTTTTTAAAAAGGGGGTGGAATGGGGTTTGCTTTGTACAATATTGCAAAAGTGACTCAGCGTGAATAAAATATTCGGGATGCTATGAACCCTTTTGAGACACTGAAACTTAACCTCTTTGAGTTAAAGAGAGGATTTTACCTCTGGAGTGAACATCAGTACCAAGTCCACTCCCGTCAAGTGGGCTGCTAAGTGGATGATACTATAAACCGAGGGTCCCATGTGCAAACACCACGCAGAACATCTTAAAACCCATTTTGCTTTTTGGAAGAATAGGCCACTGTGTGCTGGTAGGAATAAATAACAGAATTACAAAACTGCATAGACTGGATGTAAAAAAGCACACGAGTGCTTATTCTATTAACCTCGAAATAAAAGAATTTTTTTAAGACAGTCAAAGCATATGATAATATTATTTAACATGGTTAGCACAACAATCGAGTCTTTACTATGGACATTTTTTTTGGTTTTGTTTTGTTTACGCTTTTTTTGTTTAAAAAAAATGTTAAGAGCTGGGGAAAGATGGGTAGGTAAGTTGGTAGGAGGAGGCATTTTTGGGGGGAGAGGGATAGGTATGGTAGGTGGGGAAGGGAGGGGGATAGGTATGATAGTGTGTGTATGGGGGGGGGTGGAGTTAATAAGTGGAGGGGTAATTGAAACACTAAAAGGAGGGGTGTGTATGATGTGCCCATAATTCTTGGATATATCAAGTGTCATTTACAGCAGACTGAAAGTGCCCATATTCATTGTTTCCCACGCTAATATTGTTCACGATGTTGGTAAGTAGACAAACTGGCTTGCTGTCACTCTTCATGTCAGAATTAAATCCTATGCACGACTTGTGGAACATGTACATAATGGCGGTGTGGGCGTGTATGTGTGTGTGTTCAATTTCTTTTAACGTCTTTTCACAAATTGTGATATTAGATGTGTGTGTGTTCAATTTCTTTTAACGTCTTTTCACAAATTGTGATATTAGATGTGTGTGTGTGTTCAATTTCTTTTAACGTCTTTTCACAAATTGTGATATTAGATGTGTGTGTGTGTGTGTGTGTGTGTGTGTGTGTGTGTGTGTGTGTGTGTGTGTGTGTGTGTGTGTGTGTGTGTGTGTGTGTGTGAGTGCGCGCGCGCGCGCACGCGCGTGTGTGTGTGTGTGTGTAGACCATTGTGGGTGTTTGGAATAATATAATGTGATCATGATGGAAAGACAAGTTGAAGAAGAGGAGCGTGTCTGCCGTTTGGTAGGTAAGACATGCAAAGGTACGTAGGGGGTAGCCTACACTGTCTGTTGCACTAAGCAAGACATTAGAAATTATTGTAACTTCAGTGTCCCGACTGACTAGTTCCCCTTCCTAAGTAGAGATACCAAAACATGTAAACGGTGGTGTGTGTGTGTTTGTGTGTGTGTTTGTGTGTATGTGACAGAGAGAGAGAGAGGGGGGGGGGGGGAAGCAGAGAGAGAGGGGGGAGGGAGAGAAACAGAGACAGACAGACAGACAGAGAAAGATAGAGACAGAGACCAAGACAGAGAGAGATAGAGAGTGGGGAAAAAGATAGGTATGATATTAGGCACACACACACACACACACACACACACACACACACACACACACACACACACACACACACACACACACACGCACACACAAAGACACAAAGAACACACACACACACACACACACACACACACACACACACACACACACACACACACACACACACACACACACACACGTGTACACACAAAGACACCTATTTCTGGCAGCACCAATGTATACAGCAGTTTCCTGGCACAATAAAACAGTCAGCCAGAGGTGTGCTGGCAATGGCTATCAAAGTTGCTGAAGACTAAACAGAACTAGAAAGTTCGTGTGTGTGTTTATGTTTTCCTTGATTGTTCCAGATAGAACAGGGGAGCAATTTTTAATTTATATTTATTGTTGTTATGTCTACTGATTGTATAGTGTGTGAGTGACGGGTCACAGGTTGGTTGAGGGTGTTTGTTTATTTCTTCTTTTTTTTTTTCTTCTTCTTCTTCTTCTTCTTCTTCTTCTTCTTCTTCTTCTTCTTCTTCTTTGTCTAACACACAGACAGTGTGTGTGTGTGTGTATGTGTGTGTGTGTGTGTGTGTGTGTGTGTGTGTGTGTGTGTTTGTGCGTGCGCGTGCGTGCGCGTGCGCGCGCGTGTGTGTATGTGTGTGTACGTGCGTGCGTGCGAACGCTCGCGTGCATGTTTGTGTGCGCGCACACATGCGTGCGTGCGTCCGCGTGTCCGCGCATGCACGTGTGTGTGTGTTTGTGTGTTGACAATGAGAGAAAAAGTAGTGGAGATAATGGATGTTGCCGCTTGATACAGGAGGACAGAGGAAAACAACAGGTGGTGAAGATGAAAGTAGCTGGAGCACTGACAACAAATCCATCCATTATCTGTACTGCGGCGCCTGTGTTTTTGTTTTTCTCTTTTTTGATAGGTAGGACTAGAACTTGCAAAATCTGTATAAAAATAGAAAGAAAGAAAGAAAGAAAGAAAAGTACAGTGTGTGTGTGTGTGTGTGTGTGTGTGTGTGTGTGTGTGTGTGTGTGTGTGTGTGTGTGTGTGTGTGTGTGTGTGTTTGTGCGTGCGCGCGTGTGGTAGACAGACAGACAGACAGACAGAGAGAGAGAGAGAGGTTGAACGTGTGATAGTGTGTGTATATTTGTGTTTGTATATATGTGCATGTGTGATTGTGTATGTGATAAACACCCTATCACATACACAATCACACATGCACATATATGTATGTGTGTGTGTTAGTGTGTGTGTGTGTGTGTGTTAGTGTAAGTGTGTTTTGTGTGTGTGTGTGTGTGTGTGTGTGTGTGTGTGTTGTGTGTGTGTATGTGTGTGTGTGTGTGTATGTGTGTGTGTGTGTGTGTGTGTGTGTGTGTGTGTGTGTGTGTGTGTGTGTGTGTGTGGTGTGTGACAGGCAGAAAAACAAAGGCAGAGATAGATTGTTTTTAGCATAACCATAACCATGAAATAACAACAAAAGCGGAGATCGCTATTCTTTTGTGAGCCACCTGTGAGTGTATGTTATGTTTTGCTCTTACTGAGATGAAAGGCGACAGCCTTGTTTTTAATACTCACTTCAGAGATTGACAGTAAAAAAAAAAAAAATATATATATATATATAAAAGAATGGGGTTATATGAACTGGCACTGTA
>CM060316.1:109012528-109015028 GCA_030674155.1 Stramonita haemastoma
ATTAGTTACAGGTCGTCAAACTGGGAATAATTTGTCATGTGTCACTGCCAGCAAGAAATTCATGGTTTGATTGGATTTGGAATCCACTAAAATGTAAATAAACTCCCCCCCCCTTCCCGGTGTTTTTCGTTGTGTTAGGGGTTTTATTTTTAGTTTTAGTTGATATCACTCCTACTGACTGTCTTATCACTCAAAAATAGTGCCAATTTTGAAGATCAAATATGATCAAACCTTACCATCACAGGAAAAGCCTAAGATAACAAAAATGTAAAGACTGTTTGTGTCGCTGACTAATATTTCCTTAGTTCTTAACTGTTTGACTGCATCAACAGTAATATTTATGCTGTGTGGTAAATTCCATATTTTGCGTTTTAACATTTCCTGGTTTTAAAAAAAAACAAAAGCTACATTCACCACAGATTTCACACTTGCAAGTCGTCTAACCCTTCCCCCAACTTCCTCCACTTTCTACTTTTTTAATGTCAAAAATCCCCGAAAAGTGATCAATTGACAAAACTATGGATTTTCCAAGGTTGTTATTCCTAGTAAGTAATTTCTCTCTTGTCTTTACTTCCCCCCCCCCCTCCTTCACCATTTTATGTGTGCAATAAACAGCACAAAAACTTCCATGTCATATGATTTTTCTTCGCGCGCTATCAGCCATCAAGAAAAAACCAACAAAAAGAGAAAATATGTAAAGTAGAGACATCCGTTTTGCCAGGACTCCCGTCTTCCGGTTCTGAAAATGGCCACGTAGGTTACCGCGAAAGTTGCCGCGCATTTCAAGTGGCCTCTCCCCCCCCCCCCCCCTCCCCCCTCCTCCTCCTTCCTTCCTTCCTAAGTCACTGATTGTATGCAACGGAGATGCCAATGCCTGCATCCTGCTCCTGCCTAAGTGCACGCGATATATTCTCTTCTTTCTTTACCTTGCTACAGAAATAAAAACACAAGACAACTGTGAGAGCAGAGTGGTTAGCATGATAGATTGTAGACAGTTGCAGACAGGGGGAAAAAATAAATAAATAATGGGTTGGCGCTGCACTTGTGGCGACGCGCTCTCCCCGGGGATGAGCAGCCCAAATTTCACGCAGAGAAATCTGCTGTGACAAAAAGTAATATAAAATAAAATAAAATAAAATAAAATTCTATTCCTTATAATCCTGATGTCTGCGTGGGTTCGAATCTCCGCGACGTGAAGATTTTTAGATTGATGATTTTCGAGATTATTTTGTATGCTGATATGTAATTAGTATTTTCCTGTCTGTGTATAAACACACCTTCAAAAACTCATTGTAATGGATTGTATTGTATAACACTTTAAGTCACGGCAGATTTCTCTGCGTGAAAGTCAGGCGTCTCTGCCCAGGGAGAGCTCGTCGCCACAAGAGCAGCGCCACAAATTTTATTTTATTTTCCTGTCTGCAGCTGTATTTGTTTCCCTATCACAGTGACTTTTTTTCTACAGAATTGTACCATGGACAACTCCCTTGACAGAAAGAGACACAGACTGACATACAGGCAGACAGAGAAAGAGAGAGAGAGAGGGAGAGAGAGAGAGAGAGAGAGAGAGAGAGAGAGAGAGAGAGAGAGAGAGAGAGAGAGAGAAGAGAGAGAGAGAGAGAGAGAAAGAGAGAAAGAGAGAAAGAGAGACAGAGACAGACAGACAGACAGACAGACAGACAGACAGACGGATAGAGAGAGAGGGTGGATAGAAAGTGAGAGAGAGAGAGAGTGTGTGTGTGTGTTGTGTGTGTGCGCATGCGTGTGTGTCTTCCTGTCTGTCGTTTGTCTGTCTGTCTGTCTGTCTGTCTGTCTGTCTGTCTGTCTGTCTGTCTGTCTGTCTGTCTGCCTGTATGTATGTATGTATGTATGTATGTATGTATGTATGTATGTATGTATGTATGTATGTATGTATGTATGTATGTATGTACGTATGTGGTGTGTATGCATGTGTGTGCATGCCTGTCCGTCTGTATGACTGTATGCATGTCTGTCTGTCTGTCTGTCTGTCTGTCTGTATGTATGTGTGTATATATGTATGTACGTACGTATGTATGTCTGTCTGTAAGTCTGTCTGTACGTATGTATGTATGTCTCTCTGTCGGTCTGTCGGTGTATCTGTCTGTCCACTTATGCCCTCACAGCTGTCCTGTGTTGTTGTGTGTCTGTGCTTATGTCTGGTGTCTCAGCAGAACTCCCTCCCACATACATATTAAATTCACAGTCAAAACAAACCAACAGGAAATTCAACGCCCCCCCCCCCAAAAAAAAAAAAGAAAATAAATAAAATAAATAAAATATAAAAAAAAACAAACCCTGACACGTCTTTAAAAAAAACTGTAAAAAAAATACTAAAAGATAGGCTAGACAAGAACAAAAAAACCTCCAATAAAAACATAGGTATCCGGATGGAGTTCGGGGTGGGAGGAGAGAGGGGGGGAGGAGGGGGTAAAGGAGAGAGAGAAAAAAAAACAGCAGGAAGTAGGGCAGAAACGATGAC
>CM060316.1:109017528-109020028 GCA_030674155.1 Stramonita haemastoma
AAAAAAAACTCTTTTACAACAACAAAAAACTAACCCAGTGTGTGCAAATCAAAAGGGCAAACAATCACATGGTTGATATCAGAGAACAAACAAGAGAAAGAGAAAAGAAGAAAAAGAAAACAAGAGAACATCCAACACGAGAAGGATGGAGAAAGAAGTGAGAGAGAGAGAGAGAGAGAGAAGAGAGAGAGAGAGAGAGAGAGAGAGAGAGAGAGAGAGAGAGAGAGAGAGAGAGAGAGAGAGAGAGAGAGAGAGAGAGAGAGAGAGAGAGAAAGGAAGGTCAGATACAGTGACACACACACAAGCACAGCGAGGCCAAAATCAATGCAACATCGGCTCAAGGACAACAGGTGAGAATTCAGAGCTAAGCATTTATCTCTCTGTGCTATAGGTTGCTGTTTGTATGCAGTCGCTCTCTCTCTTTCACTCCCACGTGTTGGCTTTCTAGAAACTAATTTTCAAACCATGAAATCTTTTTTTTAAATTTTCCCTCCCTTACTGATCAAAATGATTTCAAACCATGGAAAATTTTATAGTACAATCTCCCCTCCCTCACTCCTCAAAAATGATTTCAAACCATAGAAAAAAAATTATTATAATCTCCCCTCCCTTACTCATTCAATTGATTTCAAACCATGGAAAGTTTTATTGTCATCCCCTCCCTCCCTCCCTTACCCCTCCCTCCCTTACACCTCCCTCCCCATCTCTCCTCATTCCTATACTTCTTTGTCCCTGCTCCCCTACTCTCCTCCCCCCTTCCTTCCGGTTTCTCTAAATGGGAAAATACAGTAGAAACTAAAGTGTTATTTAACGATAGTCTCCTGTTGAGATGTCGGGTCCTATTAGTTAAATTAATTAAATAACGTCTCCACGGCCCTCTGGAAATTCTGTGCTCGGAATTCCCTCTTTTCTATCCCTCTGGGTTTTTTTTTTGCCTTGTTCTTGTTCTTCCTGTTACCCCCTTCTTGTCTAATTTCTGCTTTCTCCGCCTGTCCATTCTCTTGCATTTTCCAGAAAGATTTACAGTAATATTATAATAATTCTCTTCCACGCTGGAGTCAGATGTGCTGCGTGTACTTGACCTGTCAGACGCTTTAAAGGTAAAGATGTCCCATAACCTATGTGGTCGTAGTGGAGTGAGGCGTCAGAGACCTCAGCTTCTCTAGGGGCCAGCATATTAAGGGCAGCACCCATCTCCTCTCCCTCGCTGCTTTACCTTCCCTGAACCTAAAGAGGCCAGGTACCCATTTACAGCTGGATGAACTGGGGGACTATACTGAAGCCAAGGCGCGTAAACGGTCACCCGTCCAGTTGGTAAACACGCTCGATGCTGCTTAACCTCCGTTGGGGCAGCACAACACATTTACTCCCATAATGATAGACAACACTACAGCCCCCTCTATAAGAAATATTGTGACATCAAAACGAATATATTTCACACTAAGAATACGATTAATGCAATGTATCATATTTCTTACTGTTCTCTACGACACGGAAATATAGACATGATTACAAAGAAGTAGATACATAGAAAAGTCTAACTTTTTATTAAAAATCTGCAGAAAGATGGAAAAAAAATAGTTCGAAAGGAAAGATGCAAAACAAACATGTCCTTATTTTCATAAAAGAATTTTAAAAAACAAACCCAAACTATTAAAAACAGCCACAAAAGTTAAAATGCCGGACTTTGGCCATAGTTATTATACGTGATTATTTAGAGGGGAAAACAACAAAGAAAAAAGACAGTGCTGGCAATGAACGTGGATTGGAAGAAGAAGAAGAAGAAGAAGAAGAAGAAGAAGAAGAAGAAGAAGAAGAAGACGTCGTCAATGGACAGATTTTTGTATATTGAGGATAATGGAATAAGCACTCATGTGCTTTTCTTTTTTTTTTTACATCAAGTCTCCATGTGTATGCAGTTTTGTAAATCTGTCATCTGTTCCCACCGGCACACGATGGCCTATACTACGACAGACGATGATGTTAAAAACTGACTGGACAGGCAGTAAGTAGGGCAGCTGAGTGCATGTGACTGAACGAAGACAGATTGACTTAAACATCCATGGCACGTCGATTCCCTAGGCTTGAGAAGGCATAATATTGTGACGGGGCGGTAATTAGATTACTTCCCATGCGATCGAACTGCCAATCGCAGCGTCGTGGATCTAAATTTAGATCTGCACCTGCGAATTGTGCCACGTTCTGTATCGTAGGGGAGGGGGGGGGGGGGGACCGAAAACCCTCCGGTGCATGCACTATGCCCGTAGCGGTAAAATGCAGTATTTATGCAGCCTCTACTCAGAGGCCACATTCACACTGTCTGACCGTGCTGTCTGTCGTTGCCGAGAAGTTGTACAGAGTCGCGGCAGATCAAATATCTGCACTCTGTTACAATACTTCAATACAATCCACAATACTTCTTTGTATATCAGCTTATAGGACGTGACAAAATCCCAGAGCGCTCGCCCACTACACTCCCACTCCCACTCCTTGCTGTTAC
>CM060316.1:109040028-109047948 GCA_030674155.1 Stramonita haemastoma
CCACCCCCCCTGTCCCCATGAGTTCCCTCCCTTCGCCGGCTGCGGTTTTGGCGGGAAGGGGAGGAGAGAAAGAGATCTGGGATGAACAAAGGATTTAGCGTGTCAGTGTTGTAGTCTTTGTGGGAATGTTGGGGTTGGGGGGGGGGGGGGGGGCAGACTAGGATGTGTGAGTGAGTGAGTGAATGGTATCGTTTGATGTGGTTTAGTTTTTGTGCCGTATGGCCGGAAATATCTTCGCCTCCTCCTTTTTCTCCCCCTTCCTTCCTCCTCGACTCCCCCCTTAGTTCTCAAGGCTGAATGGTTTTTATAGTGTCCCAGCTGTCACTTACTAAATCGTGCTGAAGAGTGTTTGTTTCAGGTCATCAGTCTCTTATCGGTGCCTGCTTTCATGCATGCCTTTTCAAAAATCAGGGTTTTTTTTTCATTTCAAGATTCCTTAATAAAGGGAACGTTAAATCTCTCTCTCTCTCTCTCTCTCTCTCTCTCTCTCTCTCTCTCTCTCTCTCTCTCTCTCTCTCTCTCTCTCTCTCTCTCTCTCTCTCTCTCTCTCTCTCTCTCTCTCTCTCTCTCTCTCTCTCTCTCTCTCTCTCTCTCCACACAAACACACACACAATTCTGACATGACTGACATTGGTATATAGTCTATATAGTACAACTATTAATGGAAATTATCAAATCTGACTGAGTTGTGTATGTATATCAAGCTATCAACATCATGGATATATTGTATGTCCCATCCTACGTTCACTCTTTATTGGTTTCTGCTTCACGTGATAAAAACAGAGGTTTGGAATGACACAGAAACACACACTTCTTCAAACCTGTGTTGAAGATCTAGAAAGGCATAATTATAGGCATTTCACTTCCAACTGTACATAACCAAAGAATTGTTTTCTCATGGTCTGAATAGAGTTTATTCAGTCAATATGTACGGAACAAAATATAACATGAAGGATATGATCAGCATAGCAACAACAAGCTAGCAGTTTATAATATTGTGAGGAGTGGAGGAAGCTGGTTGCAAAATCTTCAGTGGTGCCCCCCACGGTCCGCAGGACTACGGGACATGTGAAGGTGAAGTTAATATTATGCTCAAGTGCACCATTAGCATTCACACGGTGGCTAATGATGCCTATAATGAAGGCAAAAACCAAATAACTGAATAGAATAATAAAAGCATTAGCATTAACAGATAATGGAGTAATCTACAATAGTCCAAAAGAAAAGGCAAGTCTATTGAATAAATACGCAAAATGTTTGAAAAGAAAAACGTCAGTATCCTTCACTGTTCTTCACCTTCACCTGTCCTGTAGTCCCGCGGACTGTGGAGGCACCACTGAAGGTTTTGCAACCAGCTTCCTCCACTCTCCACGGTCCTCCCTCCTTCGCTCCGCCCAAGGCCTGTCCACTCTGTGATGTTGTCTTCCCATCATTTCCTCTGTCTGCCTCTTCGTCTCCCTCCTTTAACTGTTCCCTGTAAGACAGTCTTGGCCAGTGCAGATGTTCTCACGAACACAAACAAACACTTTGCTGTTCTACCTAACCAAAAAGTGAAGAAATAAACAAGTAAAAGTAAAGGATGAACAAAGAACTAAGGGCAAGATAGATATGGTTATGAACAAACAACAAGCCGTATTTTTCTTTTGTAGGGTTAGTTATTAGCTGTACTGTGCTATGAACCTTCTGGTTATAACCCTGAGGGTTATATCGGATGTTGATACAGGGACAAAAGATGAGACTATAAACCCAGGCCCCGTGTGCGAACGTACGCAGAACATCTTGCGCACACGTTAAATCCTGTTCTGCTTTTCGTAAGAATAGGCCATTGTGTGCTGGTGGGAGCGGATGACTATTTGCAAAACTGCATACACACAAGGACTGAATGTAAAAAAGCACATGAGTGCCTATTCCATTATCCTCGATATAAAAGAATAAATGAATAAAAATATAATAAAAAAAACGGCTGATTCTATCTATCTATCTATCTATCTATCTATCTATCTATCTATCTATCTATCTATCTATCTATCTATCTATCTATCTATCTATCCCTTAGTCTGGCGACCGTGGGGGCACCCCTGCAGACTTGACAACCAGTTCCTTCCATTCCTCTCTCTGTTCTGCTTTTCTCAAAGTTTTGTTGAGTTCTAGACCTGTCCATTCACTGATGTTGTCCTCCCATCTCTTCCTTGGTCTGCCTCTTTTCCTTCCTCCTTGGACAGTGCCTTGCAGTATTGTTTTTGCAAGTCCTTTTTGACCTTGTGATATGTCGGTACCATTTGCGTTTACGCTTCTCTATACACTGATAGAAGGTTTTCATAGGGACAAATGCTAAGACATCGAATCATTTATCCCCAGAAATACAAAAAAAATCATATTTTACAACTATAATCACAGACTGAGTAATCATAGATCGTGCTGAGTCCCGTTTCCTCTCTCGCCATCTCTGTACTGTTTAAAGAACATCTTGCGCACACGTTAAATCCTGTTCCGCTTTTCGTAAGAGTAGGCTATTGTGTGCCCGGTGGGAACAGATGACAATATTTACACAATTGCATACACACGGGGACTGGATGAAAAAAAGCACATGAGCGCTTATCCCATTATCCTCGAAATAAAAGAATAAATAAATAAATGAATAAATAAATAAACACTATTGGTGCTCACGGTGACAGAGGCAATGGTGCTGCTCCCTCTGTTAATAATTTGTTCAGAGGCCTTGGTAAGTGACGAAAATTAAGTCTTCGAAAATCTGTTGAATGCTTTTGTTTACTATGATCATGGTTTATGTTAAATGACAGAACCTTCATAGAAACAAAATTATACTTACCCATGTAAAACATACTATCTAATTTGTGATCTCTGTCGATATGTTTGTCTGTGTCTTCTGTTTGTTTCTCTGTCTAGCTATCTCATCTTCCTTCTCGCTCTAACTTTAACATATTTGTGTGAATATGTGTGTGTGTATGTTTTTTCTCTTCTTCTGTTTTTCCTAATTTCTCTTATACTTTATTATTATATTTCATTATCCTTTGAGTGAATATTTTGCTTGTTTTTTAATATGTATGTGATAAACTGTATTTCATAATATACAACAATGTATAACATGATAAAACTGAATAAAAATAGTTTTAAAAAATTGTGGAAGGGCGGTAATTAGATTACTTCCCTTGCGATCGGAACTGCCAATCGCAGCGTCGTGGGTGTAACGTTTGGATCCACACCTGTGAATTGTGCGACGTTCTGTATCGTTGGGGGGTGGTCGAAAGCCGTCCTCTGCATGCACTTTGCCCATAGCGGTAAAATGTAGTATTTATGCAGCCTCTCTTTAGAGGCCACATTCTCACTGTCTGACTGTGCTGTCGTCGCCGAGAAGTTGTACAAAATAATAATGTGTTCAGAGCAGCACAGCTTAAAACTGGACATTGATTACGAAAGCGGTGATTGGTTCCCTCAGAATGGCTGAGGTCTGCGGTTTGCAAGGCTATGTATGATTATCACGTACACTATTGCTGGTTGTAGACCTACTATACTGTCCCCATACACTTCTCATACATACAAACGTGCATACGACCTTGAAAACGACAGTTATTGTCTGACCTTCCCGTCCATCTGTCTCTCAGTCTGTCTGTCTCTCTCTCTCTCTCTCTCTTCTCCTCCTCCTCCTCCTCTTTCTCCTTCTTTCTCCTCCTTCTCCTCTCTTCTCCCTAGAAGAATAGCTCGTGAGAAGAAGGTAATAAAGTGTCAGTGGTCCAGTCGTCCTCTCCTCTGTCATCTCACCCTCCCTATGTGTGTCTCCCTCAGACCCTGCATGCATAGTTAGTTATCCTCTGTGGTCACTTTCCTCAGACACAGGTCACATCTCAAGGTCTTTTTCTTCACGTCTGCTCTGGTTAGCTCTGAAGAAAAACTCAAACAGGATGACTTGGCTACGCGTGTTGCCCATACACGCATACACACTGGCGCATGCGTGTATATATATATATATATATATATATATATATATATATATATATTATACATATATAAATATGCACATAAACACACACACACACACACACACACACACATATATATATATATATATATATATATATATATATATATATATGCATATACACGCACATAGGCAATTTCATTCCAGCATATATCATAATGACATGTGTGTGTGTGTTTGGGGGACGAGTGCATGTGGCACACAATGGTGTGTTTGCACGCACGCGCACACACGTACACAGATACACACACACACACACACACACACAGATATATATATATATATATATATATATATATATATATATATATATATATATATATATATATATATATATCAGAGACAGAGAGAGAGAGAGAGAGAGAGAGCACCATTGGGTCTGGGTCTGTCACTATGAGCGCTAATGGTGTCAACGGGCCATAACTTTAAAGCAGCGGAGATAGGGGAGAGGGGGGGAGAGAGGAAAAAGGGACATTAGCATAAAATCCACTTGCCTTCCGTTTTATGTGGGGGCGCAGTCAGGGAGGTGGGTGGGAGTGGGTTAATGTGACAAGATGGCTGTCTGAAAAATGACCTTGTTTGTCAGACACACAAAATAAACGACATAGGCTACATACATCCATGATCCCCTCTCCCTCTAGGCTGGTATGGTGTCAGAGCAATTAACTGTCCAGTTCTCATTAACTAGTCAGTCAGAAGCAATTTTTTCTCCAAATCAGGGACGATTCATTATCGCATTTTGTAGTCATTAGTTTCATGAAGTTCGGAAGGTAACTGTAAAAAAAAAAATTATGAGGAGAGTGTGCCAGGCTTATCATTGTGATGGTGCTTGTTACAGTATGGCTGTGTACTTTTCTGTGTGCTGACACTTTGTCCCCAAACAAAGCTGTCACTGAAAGAAAATGCCCCCCTCTGACAAGACTGATAAGAAAGGGTCAATGTACGAATGATACGAACACGTTCACGATGCCCTGTCTTCACGACTGCTCACCTCACCTCACCTCATTCTCCTGACCGAATGGTCGTAGAGGAGACATAAGGATGTTGATGACGTTGTTTTCCTCCATCCAGACCGGTCCTCTGCCCTGCGGCAGGGCGGGTCTTTAATTTCTGCTACCAGAAATTAAAAGGCCAGCGTTCATTCTTGGAATACGCACAATACAAACAAGGGGACGGGATAGCCTAGTGGTCAGAACATTGCCCTCGCAATTTGACAACCCGGGTTCGATTTCCGTTCGAGGATATCTTTCTCCTGGAGTTAACATCAGTGCGGACTCCACTCTCCCCCAAAGTCCTTCGGATGAGACTCTAAACCGAGGCCCCGTGTGTGAACGCACGCAGAAGATCTTGCCCACACGTTAAATCCTGTTCCGCTTTTCGTAAGAGTAGGCCATCGTGTGCTGGTGAGAACAGGTGACATTTACAAAACTGCATACATACGGGGACTGGATGTAAATAAAAGTACAAGAGTGCTTATTCCATTATCCTCGATATAAAAGAAGAAAATGAAATAAAATAAATAAAAACAGCCAGAGACTTGTTTTTAAAAAAAAAAAAGCCAATAAAGGTCACAGAGACTTGTTGTCATTCCGAAGCCCTGTCAGCACTGAGATATCATCCTTTCTCTGTCTTTTTTCTGGGGTCTGTGAAATGAGTTACAAAAGAGGCAGAGATGCTGAAAATAACCAATAATTGCAGAAGAACACAACAAAATCAAAAGCCAAACACTCCAAACTTCAAAGTGGTAAGCCTACTTGCAGCTATAACACAGCAGCAACACTGGTACACACAGAGACGTAGATCAGTAAAACTACACACTGAATATGCATGCCATTCTAATTCTCTCTCTCTCTCTCTCTCTCTCTCTCTCTCTCTCTCTCTCTCTCTCTCTCTCTCTCTCTCTCTCTCTCTCTCTCTCTCTCCTCTCTCTCCTCTCTCTCTCTCTCTCTCTCTCTCTATTTATATATATATATATAGATCTATATATATATATATATATATATATATGTGTGTGTGTGTACATGTGTGTATATATATATATATATATATATATATATATATATATATATATATGCTAAAAAAATGAACAATACATTACAATAGAGATGAATGAGGAGAGTGCTTGGTTTTTGTCCGTTATACAGTTTAACTGTGATGAATGATGTGACATTTTATAAGGACCAGAATGCACAAACGCCATGATCAACGTTGTCATCCCCATCATCACTACCACCGTCATCCTCATCATCACAATCGTTGTCATTGTTATCAGCAGCAGCAGCTGCAGCAGAAACATTTACAATCACTGCAGCAGCTGTAGTATTAGTTGTCGATACCTTTTTATTAGCAGCGTTAACAAGAGCAGTAATAGTAGCAAAAAACAGCAAGAGCTGCCGTGGTATCATAGCTAAAATAGCAGCTGCCGTAGTATTATCATTATCAGCAGCAACAACAAGGACAACAGCAACACCAACAGCAGTAGCAGCAGCAACAACAAAAAAACAGCAACAACAATAACAGTGGCAGTAGAAAAAACTAACACCATGATATAAGATTCTCTTTTTTTTCATCGAAGTTAACACAAGTCTGGCTATCATTTGAGATACTACTACTACTACTACTACTACTACTACTACTACTACTACTACTACTACTACTACTACTACTACTACTACTGCTACTACTACTACTACTGCTACTACTACTACTACTACTACTACTACTACTACTACTACTACTACTACTACTACTACCACTACTACTACTACTGCTGCTGCTGCTGCTGCTGCTGCTACAACTACTACTACTACTACTACTACTACTACTACTACTAACTACTACTACTACTACTACTACTACTACTGGGCCTACTACAACCAATAATAATAATAATAATAATAATAATAATAATAATAATAATAATAATAATAATAATGATGATGATGATGATGATGATGATGATGATGATGATGATGGTGGTGGTGGTGATGATGATGATGATGATGACGACGATGATGACGGTGACGGTGACGGTGATGATGATGATGATGATGATAAGAAGAAGAAGAAGAAGAAGAAGAAGAAGAAGAAGAAGAAGAAGAAGAAGAAGAAGAAGAATGTGCGTACCCATCGACTAAAAAAACAACAAGAAATCATAATCAATATATATCTATTTGAAGTAGACATCCGCCCCCACGCAGCAATAAAACAGACAAGACCGGGGCATGCAAGTGGTAAGTGGGTGAACGCCTTGCCAGCCAGATACTATACAGTTTAGCCTACTACCAATTTTCCGCTCCCCCAAAAGCAGCACTGGCGCATTCCGCGACTGACTTCCTTCGCACTTACCGACACTGGCAATGCCCCACATCCTCCCCCCTCCATTCCGCCAGATAAAGATGCTGATAGGCTGGCCAAGTCAAGTTGACATTCCTTACTCTGCTGTAGTATAGTGTAGGCCTGGTTAGTTCCTGTGGTTTGTAGGCTATCAGATGTGGTCCACTTGTGAGAGAAGCTACTCAAAAGGGATGAATGAATGAAGACATGAATGAATGAGTAAATGGATGAGTGAATGAATGAGTGAAGGAAACCTATCTGCCCAGAGAGATTTTTCGAACATATCTATTTATTAGTCTAATTGTCTAATTAATGAACAGAGTCAGTTAGTAATTTCCAGCAGCATTGCTGAAAGTTACTCACTTAGTAACTTACTTAGTTGGTTAGAGAGTTAGTAAGTAATTTAGTTGACTGGTTTGTTTGTTTGTTAGTTAATTCGTTTGTTTATAATTTTAGTAAGTAAACGAGTTATTTCGTAAGTTAGTCAGTGAGTCAGTCAGTTAGTTTTGCTAGTCAGTGAGTCAGTCAGGTTACTAGTTAGTTTATTTAGTTGGTTAGTTAGTACCAGGGGATCTTATCCGATAATT
>CM060316.1:109073048-109078048 GCA_030674155.1 Stramonita haemastoma
GTAGGTAGGTGGGTAGGTGGGTAATTCTCCAGCATGGATATTGATGGGTGAATGGACGGGTACGGGTAGATAATGCACGATCGTTATAACACAATATGGATAGCCGTTATAGCAAGTTCTTAACATAACGGATCAGTAACAACCGCTCGTCGTATCAGATACTGCAACTGCTGCTGCTGCTGTTGCTGCTTATTCTTACACTTTGTTTTTCTTCATTACCATAACTTATGTTCTACTACGTTTACTGTTGGTATGAGTCTAGTCATTACACTATCCTTGCTACTTTCGTTTTGATATTGGTGATTTATTTTCTGTATGAGATTGCGAAGGATTGTATTGTTTATTATTACCATAACTGTTGCTTCAACTACTACTTCAACTATTTCGAATGACTAGTGCTATCAAAATGATTTAGGGCGAGGACTAAATGTTAAAAATGAATAACATGAATCCGCTCATCTAACGACACCAATGAGAAAGAATTTGAGTGTGAAAGCTAGATTTGAAATTAACCTGTTTTACACCAGTGAAAAAAACAAACAAACTCTCACACTGTGAGATGTACATACCGGCCACAACGTCTCTGAAGATGTTTTTGAAGGCAGGGAAGTAACTGCTGTTGGTCCTCTCCAAAAGCTCCGCCATCTTTCTCACTTTGGGATCTCGAAGCTGTTTTAGAGGAGTAAAAATAAAACTTGTGATCATCTGAATATGTATACAAAAAACACAAATTTCACTTGTTAAATGAAAAACTATCGAAAGACGAAAAAGGAGAGACAGAAAGAAAGAAAGAACGAACGAAAGAAAAATAGAAAGAAAGAAGGAAGGAAAGAAAGAAATAATTAAAACATTAATGAAGAAAGAAAGAAAAAGAAGAAAAGAAAGAAAGAAAGAAAGAAAAGAAAGAAAGAAAGAAAGAAAGAAAGAAAGACAGAAAGAGATAAAAGAAGAAGAGAAAGAAAGAAGAAGAAAGAAAGAAAGAAAGAAAGAAAGAAAGTAAAAATTAAAATATTTCCAACAAATCATACAATCAGCCAATGGATACATAAATGAAAAAAAGAACGACTTTGCAGCTTTCATGCCCACATTGACATACCCTCTCTCTCTCTCTCTCTCTCTCTCTCTCTCTCTCTCTCTCTCTCTCTCTCTCTCTCTCTCTCTCTCTCTCTCTCTCTCTCTCTCTCTCTCTCTCTCTCTCTCTCTCTCTCCCTCCCTCCCTCCCTCCCTCCCCCCTCTCCCTCTCTCCCTCCCTCCCTCCCCCCTCTCTCTCTCCCCCTCCCTCTTCCCCCTCCCTCTCTCTCTCCCCCCTCTCTCTCTTTCCCTCCTCCCACCAGTCTTCACCTGTTCATAGATGCATTCCAGGTTCTGCGACTTGTTTTCCCAGAACTTGATCTCCACGAAGGGAGTGGGGTTCAAACCTTCCAGCACCGGCTGAGCCGAGTCCCTCTTCAGGACATCGCGGATCTGATGGGTCCACTCGATGATCACAGTCTCTATAGCGTGCACCAGGCTACGGTCGTATGTCTCGCTTCTGTGAAAACATCAGGTTGTTTCCAGTGTTATAGTATGTATGACTACTTACTTACTTACTTACATACATACATACATACATACATACATACATACATACATACATACATACATACATACATACATACATACATACATACACACATACATATATATAAATATAGATATATACATGTATATATACATATATATATACATACATACATATATATATATATATATATATATATATATATATATCCGAGTCAGAACTCATCACATACAGAAAGGGATAGCAGAAAGACATGCAGAGTAATGAACTGGATGTGGGCTGAAGGGGGGGGGGGGATGGGGGGTTACCCTCTGGTTCAACAACAAACCACCACCAACAACAAACCACCACCAACAACAAACCACCCCCACCACCACCACCACCAAACCACCACCCACCACCAACAACAACAACAAACCGCACCACCACCACCACCACAACAAACCACCACCACCACCACCACCAACAACAAACCGCCACCAACAACAAACCACCACCAACAACAAACCACCACCAACAACAAACCACCACCAACAACAAACCACCACCACCACCAACAACAACAACAAACCACCACACCACCACCACTGACACCACCACCACAACCAAACCACCACCAACAACAAACCACCACCAACAACAAACCGCCACCACCACCACCACCACCAACAAACCACCACCACCACCACCAACAACAACAAACCACCACCACCAACAATAAACCGCCACCAACAACAAACCACCACCAACAACAAACCACCACCAACAACAAACCACCACCACCACCACCAACAACAACAAACCACCACCACCACCACCACTGACACCACCACCACAACCAAACCACCACCACCACCACCACCAACAACAACAACAACACTAGACCCACCTCCCATCCTCCTCAATCTCCTCCACCCTGTCAGTGCCCACAGGCAGAGGCAGCAGGGTCTTGCCCTTGGCCTGGCCGGCCACCACATACACGTTGCTCTTCAGCTGGTGCACGTGCCGCCTCACGTCCTCCGACACCACCTTGGGCCAATGGTCATGGTTTCTGTCGTTGGACAACAGTGGTACGAGCACCTGGGGACATGATAAAACAGAGGTTCACGGTTTAGTCTTCAGGTCGCTTAGTCTTTATAATAATTATTATGTATGTGTGGAAGGACTTTTTACCTTACGAAAATCTTGTATTAATCGTAAAGAAGCGTCAACTTAAATGGTAGGGTCATGTAACACGATCGGAAGAACTTGCAAAAACAATACTGGAAAGGCATTGTTCGTGGAGGAAGAAAAAGAGGCAGACCAAAGAAGAGATGGGAAGACAGCATCAGTGACTGGACGGGCCTAGAACTCGAACAAAATTTTGAGAAAGGCAGAACAGAGAGAGGAAAGGAGGGATTTGGTTGTCAAGTCTTCAAGGGTGCGCCTAAGGTCGCCAGAGTAAGGGATAGATATATAGATAGAGATAAGAGGGATTTGAAAACTCAGTACTGATTTTGGGAGTGATTTGGTACAAGTGGTTTGGTGGTGGTATGAAAGTCATGTGTACCAGCATTTTTATTAAAAGGAAAATAGCAAAGAAAGACAGAAAGTAAGAAAGAAAGGAAGGAAGAAGGGAAGGACAGAAAGAAGGAAGGAAGTGAGGGGGGGGGGGGGGGAAAGCAGGAATGATCAGAAGTTCATATAGCGCTGATTAGTCATGTTAGAGTCGATGACATATTTTAGGTGTATTTTTAGGATAAGAGCACAGCCCCCTCTAGACCTGTATGTAAATTGCCTCTTTGTTATGCCGTCTACTCTTAAAGAGAAGCAAGAAAGAAACAAAACAAAACGAAAATGTAAAGAGAGTTGTATAATCTACTACTACTACTACTACTACTACTACTACTACTACTACTACTACTACTACTACTACTACTACTACTACTACTACTACTACTACTACTACTGCTGCTGCTGCTGCTGCTGCTGCTGCTGCTGCTGCTACTACTACTACTACCACTAATGCCGATGACAGCAATAATAGTAATGATGATGACAATCCTCCTCCTCCTCCTCCTCCTCCTCCTCCTCCTCCTCCTCCTCATCATCATCATCATCATCATCATCATGTATTTTCAAAGTTTTTCACCCGACAGTAGTTCCATGGCTCCCATGAGCAATTTAAGGCAGTTAAGGCAAATGAAAGGCGCCTACACAAAAAATAATAATACAACTGTACAACAAACCTTAATGTCCCTTTTGTAACACCCCTTCACCCCCCCCCCCCCCCCCCCCGAATACTTTTCTTTTAAACCTGAAATCGCTTTTCCCACCTGCAATCATTTCCCCCTACTAACTAACCTTTGTCCTATGCATGATGTTGCCGTATACTTTTTCTTACATTTGTCAGTCTTTCATCATTTATAACATGCATGCCACATTCTCCATTTGATATAGACTGTATATACATCTTGTTTCTAAGGGAACTGGCTAGGTGTTATTTTACATGTATCATACTATTGTATTACATATTTTTAACACCCACGTCATCCACAAAAGAGGACATTGTATGCCAAGGAAACTAACTAGGTTTCATTTTACCTATATCATACTATCATATCGTATTACATATTTCTTAACACTCACCACATCCACTAAAGCGGACATTGTATTTCCAAGGACACTGACTAGGCTTTGTTACATATATCGTACTATTGTCTTACATATATTTTTACACACCCACCACATCCACGAAAGAGGACATTATATTTCCAAGGACACTGACTAGGCTTTATGTTACATGTATCATATATTATACTATTGTCTTACATATATGTTTACACACCCACCTCATCCACGAAAGCGGACAGCTGGTCCAGAGGGGCCTGAGACATGTCTCCATACAGCAGCTGCTGTCTGATGTTGATGTCTTTGGCCACACCATCACGCGATTTCTTGACGAAATAACACGCTTTGGCTTTGGGGGACTTGGGCCACTCAAACTGCACATTCAGACTGCCGGAGGAGGACGCGATCAACAGCAGTGCGAAGATGTCTGGCTTTTCGAAAAACTCCATAAACATCATTTTATTCTCTTCTAAACTGTACATCTTAGAGAATTTGTCTGGTTTGAGTTTGAGTGTTTTGAGGACATAGTCTGCCATAAACTCCACCCTGGAGTCGTTGAGTTCTAGTTCGCTCGCCATTTTTTGTGTTTTTCTGTCGTCGTCGCTTCAAGCGACTCTAGACTTGGGAGTTTCGATCTTCTGATGAACTTTTCTTCTTCTCCCTGGCTTTTGCAGGGTTCCGGTGTTCCAACCTCAGTCGCGCTGGTCTCTCGTCTGGATTCTCGAGCGAGGCGATTATCGTCTGCTGGGTCTGCTGCGTTTTCCGGTAGTCATGGAGGTTGCTAGGCTTATGGTAATCTCCTTTTTGTTTGCTGCAAGCAGGATTTGGC
>CM060316.1:109080548-109095548 GCA_030674155.1 Stramonita haemastoma
AGCAATACATCCATAAGAATTATCTAATATCAACAGGAACTGAAAAGCAAGAATTCATCACAAAATAATAAACAAACAATATTAAAGAATAATGACATTTTTTTAAAGGTACGTAAATTTCTGTAAAAGACACAATCTACACAGGTTAAAGGCATCAAATCAAATTTAAAAAAATACCTGCAACTCTTATGAATTTTGATAGAGACAGAAGAATTTTCGAGATTTACATTTCATCAGCCTGCAAAAATTATAACTGGACATGGGTTGACGAAAATGCCGAGGAATAAAATCTTGCCGTAAATGTGTAAATTGGGGACATTCCATGATAAAATGAAATTCATCCCCTATAACAGACATATTGCATTTTGAACATACTCTTTCATCCCGTGGTATGTTATGGAAACGTCCAACCTCAATAGGAAGTTTGTGACAACTGCAACGAAATTTCATAAGAGTGTAAACATATACATCCGGTAGACAAGTTATATATTTTTCCATACCAAAATCAATTTTATAGTTTTTGTAATAAAGGCATCTGCTACTATCCACACTCAGCTCTCCATTCATTAACAAATTTATCTATTAAGAAGGCTTTGACAATGTGAACTGGTAGAATTGATAGTTGAACAAAACTGTCTCTCCCACAAACAATCAAATCCGCTTTGTACTAAAATGCTTTGTATCTTTTTTAACCATGCGGATTGAATCGAAGATTTGTCATATAAATCTTTCATCATCTTATAAACATTAGAGGATAGTTTCTCTGAATGAAAATCAAGCAGCTGCATCCAGAAACGAACCATTGAACAGAAACCAAAATAGACAAGGGGTATCTGCCTGTTTCTCCATATACTAACGAAGTCGAAGTCGTACGCTTTAAACGAAAGATATATTTTAAAAATTTTAACTGAAACTTATCAATTATTGCTAGGTTTTCATATCCCCAAAGTTCACACCATACAACAGAACAGTACAACTATTTTATCGAATAAATCAAGTATCACATGTATAGGTAGTTCTTTTTGCCGTGCAGTTCTTATCAAAACAAAACATGACTTTAGTAGCTTTATCACAAGCATTTTTCTTGCATTTTGCAAAACTGCCACTCTTACTGAAAATAATTCCTAAATGTTTAAAACTATTGACAACTTCCAAGGTTTTTCCACCATATGTGAACATGTTACGAGATCTATTACGGCCAAATACCATGATTTTTGTTTTGACTGGATTCACAAGTTTCCATTGAGAACAGTCTTCTTCTTTCTCATGACTAGGATGGTCGTGGAGGAGACATGAGAGACGATTCTGCAGCTAGCCGTCGCCATCCAGCCCTGTCCTCCGCCTTCCGAATGAGTGTTGGACTGTCCAGGTGGGTCCACTCCTTGATGTTATCCATCCAGCTTTTGGTTTGTCTGCCTCGGCGTCTGCCACCTTCTAGCGTTCCTTGTAGGACTGTCTTGGGGAGGGTGTTGTGGCGTGTGACATGGCCGAACCATGCCAGCTTCCTTTTCTTGACAGTGGCTAGTATGGGTTCCTGAGGGCCAGCCATCAGTGTGATTTGACTTCGCACATAGGTGTTTGTTTTCCTATCCTTCCAGGAAATTCCAAGCCGTCGCCTGAAGCATTTTGTCTCGAACGTCTGGATCCGCTTGGTGGTTTCAGCGGTCATTGTTCAACTTTCGCAGCCGTAGAGCAAGATGCAGATGACCAGGGATCTGAACAATTTGACTTTTGTTTTGAAGCTGATGTTGTCGCTTCTCCATATCTTGTTCAGTTTTGCCATAGCTGATGTTGCCATGGCTAGCCTGGTCTTGATCTCTGTGGTGGAGCGTCCATCTTTCGTGAGGGTAGCGCCAAGATATTTGAAAGCGTCTACTTCTTCCAGCTGCTGGCCATTCATGTAGATCTGTGCTGTGGTGTCGTTTGCACTGTTGACCAAACTTCACTCTTTTCTGTGCTGACTTCCATCCCGTATGCGCCTGCTCTGTCTACCAGTCTGTTGGTAAGGTCTTGGAGTTCCTTGTTGCTGCCTCCCATGAGATCAATATCGTCAGCGAAGCGCAGGTTGTTAATGGGTCGCCCTCCTATTGAGATGGTAGAGTGGAAGTCGTAAAGTGTTTCCCTAATGATGTTCTCCAGGAATAGATTAAAGAGAGTAGGAGAGAGCAAGCAGCCCTGACGGACGCCGACTGTGGTCTTGAAGTAGTCTCCGACTTGGCCGTTGAGGAGAACTGCACTGCTGGAGGTGTTGTACAGCGCTTCTATGATCTGGACGAGACCCTCCTCAATGCCAAACTTCCTGAGGACTTGTCAAAGGCCTGCATGCCACACTCTGTCAAAGGCCTTCTTGAAGTCAATGAAGTTGTGTAGCAAGTCCCTCTGATGTTGCAGATGTTTCTCCATCAGGATTCGGCAACTGAAAATTTGTTCTACCGTGCTTCTTCCTGCCTGAACCCAGCTTGTTCTTCTGCCAGGTGCTCTTCCGCCTCCTTTTTGAGTCTGTTCAGTATCACTCTTAACATGATCTTGCTGGTGTGGCTAATGAGGCTGATCGTTCTGTAATTCTGGCACTGACGGAGGTTTCCTTTCTTGGACAGGGGGATAATAAGAGACTGTGTCCATTCTGCTGGCCACTGTTTTGTCGTCCAGATCTTCTGACAAAGAGATGTAATGACAGTGACCAGGTGTTCCCCTCCATTCTTGAGCAGCTCTGCTGGTATGTTGTCTGCTCCAGGTGACTTCCCAGTTGGTAAACTATCGGATAGCTTCCTCCACTTCTTCCTTCAGCACTGGTAGTGGTGAAGGTTCCCTCTGTGGTGTTGCGTCCTCATCAATCAGGCTGTGGTCGGGCTGTAAGGGGTGGTTGTACAGGTCCGAGCAATACTGAGAACAGTAAGCATACAAATTGTCTAAAGCATCTTGTAACCCCTTCTTTGTATTAGAGAATAAAATAGTATCATCAGCATATAGCAAAATTAGAAGTTCGTTTAGCATTTCTCCATCAGATGAAAGCTGAACATTCAATGGTGAACAATTTCTATCTGTCAAATATAGTTCCAAATCATTCAGAAACATAGAAAACAAGACAGGAAAAGACTATCACCTTGAGGAACGCCTGTAAAGCTTTTGAAATAGTCAGAGCAGATTCCATCTTTAACAAAAACACAAGCTTTTACATTTTCATACATATTCATGATGATTTTCAATACTTTTCCGTTTCTAGTTTGTTTTGCCAGTTTATACCATAAAGCACTACGCATACAGAATCAAAAGCCTTCTGATAATCACAAAAGCACAGTATAACGTTAGTTTTTTGCTTAGAAAGATATCTGAAAGACATTTTAAAATGAAACAATTATCTAAGTAGAGTGATACTTTCTGAAGCCTGCCTGGTTTTCCAAAAGTATCTTATTTGTTTCAAGAAATCTTGTCAACCTAATATTTAATACAGAAGTGAACAGTTTTCCAATACAACTCAACAATGTTATACCTCTGTAGTTATCACACTCGTATTTGTCTCCTCTACTTTATAAATAGGCTTTATAAGGCCAACCATCCAAATATCTGGTATCTTTCCTGTATCTAAAACTTTATTAAACAGTTTGCAATACAACGTTTTAAGCACTGGTTTGCTATACTTGACATAATCAGAATAATAATATTATCTATACCTGCTGCTTTACCATTTTTCATTAAATCAAGGGCATTTACCACTTCTTGTTCAGTTATAGATCTGTTAAGATCATCTAAACTGAAATCTGGAAGGTATTAAAGGTAATATTGTTGTCTGTAAATTTAGAACTGACAGGATTTACATCATTTAGTGTTTTAAAATGTTCAAAAAGAGTAGGTAAACTAATTGGACATTTATCAAAAGAGTGCTCTTTTACTTCTTTCCAGAAATCTTTACTGTTGCTTTTTTTCATAGTCTTTAAGTGTTGACACCATTTTTTTCGAGTGGATTATTTTTGTACTCTTTACTGGCTATTTTCAGGTAGAAAACGTGTTTCTGGAGTGTCTCTGTGTTTACATACAACTTTACGTTTTCGATACAATCGTCTTTTTACTGAGCATTCTGCATTGAACCACACTTTCGATGTTTTTTTAACACTATGTTTTAACCTATGAACTGGTTTTGTACCAAAAGTAGATTTTGCTGCCGTCATAATCATTGACGTCAAGTCATCATTAATTTCGTCAATAGTGACGTCTATCCTGCTCAGTTTTAGTAGTGTTGTTGTCTTCAATTTAATATCTGTTCACACTCAGTGATATTAGACGAGGAAAGTGGAAAGTAAAGAAGTTGAAGAAGGGAGTGGAATGAGTGAGAGAAGAAAAGACTGAAGAGTTAGCATGTGGGTGGATGTTTTGTTTTTTTTACATGAAAAGGTAATAATACTTTAAAAAAACAAAAAAACCACAACTTAGACATGAGAAAAGTTTAAATTTAACAAAGTGTGAACATTAAACATCAATAATGTAACTACAAATTTTCAAGTGGACTGTGCAATAAACATCTAGCAATGGCAAAGGCTAACTTTGAATTTTCAAATACATTTTTCAGAGACTGCTCGGAAAATACAGGTTAAGAAGGGCTTTACAATTGGGCACTAAATATGATATGAATATTTGTAATGTGATCTCCACATAGACATTTGACATTTTTGCAAAATTTTGTGATGAATGTATTTAACTTCATTCATAAAGCATTTACTCTTCTTGCGGTTATGACACTTAACTGTATTTTAGAGGGAGATATGTAACATGAAGTAAGGGAACTAGTAAGACAACTGTTTAGACATTGTTCCTTGAATTGAACAGATTCTTTCAACTTACTCCATGACGTTTGTTCTAATATGCGGTATCCCTCCTGTAGAGATAAGGGAACATGTAGTTCTATTGATTCCAAATCATGTCTTGCCCCCATTTTTGCAGCTCTATCAGCCCACTCATTTGTAAATATTCCAACATGTGAAGGTACCCAACAAAAATGAACCGAATACCTCTTAAACTTAGGTGTATGTTTTAGTAATTAGATCTATTATGCTAAACTTTGATAGCTCAGAAATAAACAAGTCTTTCAGATTCAGTTCAAATGGTTTTGGTCATTGTTTTCCTAGGCAATCATGTGATGTATCTGGAATATTTAAACTAGTGCCTGTATCAATTTCTTGTTTCTTTATGCTTATTGTTAGTTCTATTGGACAGTGCACATCAGACATAACAGCATCAAAGGGTGCAACATAAAAATCATCTAGAAATGGAAAAAGTCACTTGTACCTATAACATAATCAAGTATAGCATTACCACAGCTTGTATTATAATTACCCACCCCCTCATCCCTTCCAAAACAACCATTAAAGATGAACAGACACTGGGCTTTACACAAATCAAGCAGCCGATACCCATAGTTATTGATTCCATAGTTATTGATTCGGTGCTCATCCTTTGAACATCTAGGTTTTGGATCAGCACTACAATCCTCAAGAATGTAAACATTCTGATCTACCTCATCTGGATCTATGTCAATGTAATCATTATTGCATTTGGTATTTGCATTGAATTTTGAAATCACCCAATAACAACACAGGACAGTTATTATATTTACATCTAAGGTCAACGAGAGAAGTTTCAATATCATGAAATAAATCAACACTACTATATCGTGAACCCTCTGGAGGAATATAGACTGCTCCACCTAAAACTGGTTTTTCAAACCCTGTTATCTTTTGATCTATCAAAAACCATAAAACATGATCGTGTTTGTTTGCTAACACACACACACACACTAACTCATACACACACATACACATAGGCTGAACGCACACATATTCACGCACACATAATACACACATACACATAGGCTGAACGCACACATATTCACGCACACATATACACGCACACACACGTACACACGTACACACGCACACACATACACTCAAACACACACACACCAGCGAACAGATAAGAAAAATTATACAAGCGTTCTACTTTGAATCATTGAATGTGTGTATGTATGCACATAAGCACGCACACACGCACAAATCAACATGTGTATACATACATGCACACATACTGGAGCGCGAACGAGCACGTGTACACACACAAACACATACACACTCACACATGCACACACACGCGGCCACACCACACACACACACATATACGCGCGCACACATACACGCGCGCGCGCGCACACACACACATACATACACAAACACAGACAGAATAAAACAAATTAAGAAAAACCACAAACACAACACAAAACACACAACACACACACACACACACACACACACACACACACACACACACACACACACACACAACACAATCACAAATATAAACACACATGCACTTATACACACACACACACACACACACACACACACACACACACACACACACACACACACACACACACACACACACATATTCTCTAAATGTAACACAATTACATAAAGGATCTTTTTGTGGTCTAATAGATCTATCACATCAATTTAAGGGAACAGAAGTTAAATTAAAGAAGGAATGTTTGAATCACACCTACCCCCTCCATTCCTCTACCCCACTACCATAATATATATATTATATATATATATATATATATATATATATATATATATATATATATATATATATATATATATATATATATATATAGCCGCTGTAGTCTATTGGTTAGGGCGTTGGACTCGTAATCTAAAGGTTGCGGGTTCGATCCCAGCTTTCGGCTATGGTGTTGTGCCCTTGGAAAAGGCACTTTACGGCTATTTTCTCACCTTTCTCACCCCACCCAGGTGTAAAAGGGGTACCAACCTTGTGTTGGGGGTTAACCCTGCGTTAGACTGGCGTCCTATCCAGGGGGGAGTCTATGACTCTCAGTCGCTTAACGCCACAGAAACCGGGATAAGCACCGGCCTGATGAGCCTTATGGCTCGGGACAGACTTTTACTAACATATAATATATATATATATATATATATATATATATATATATATATATATGCCATACTATCAGCCAACACACACTCACACACACACACACACACACACATAATATTATATAATATATATAATATATGTATTGTGTGTGTGTGTGTGTGTGTGTGTGTGTGTGTGTGATGGGGTGGTAAGTAGATTATCTCCCATGTGATCAGGGGCGACAATCAGAGTGTTGTGCTTCTATTTAGAGACACACCTGTGAATTGTCGATGCTCTGTTTTCTTGGGTAGTGGTTGAAAATGTTCAGTTGCATGCACATCAGCTTCATGGTGGAATGTAGTTTACACAATCTCTGTATAAAAATCACATCTCAAACTGTATAATTGTGCTGTGTTTCTGAGGTGCAAACAGAGATAGGATAAATACATCCACTCAGATATACATATAAAAAAGAAAGAAGATTAGATCGAAGTCTGCCTGACTGCAAGTGGTCAACAATCCAATGTACTGCAGTACAATACAACGTAAAGCAAGCAATACACTATAATACAATACAAAACAATGGAAATCCATTCAGTGCAATACAATACTATGGATACAATGTAATGCATTTCAAACAATCCTGACCCAAATTCCCATGAAGTCCTCTAGATGACGCTACATTAAACCCAGGTCCCCTATGCAAGCAAACACACATCTTGTACACAGGGGTCGTCAAAACCTTATGTGTCTCTTTCAGGAGAGAAGAGCAGCTGTGTTTAGTGGCATGGATGATACATACATACTCAGTATGCAAAATGGACAGGAACAGATATCGCTGGGCTCACCTTCCCAGCTCTCAACCACTGTGCCATGGTGGCTGATGGGGTGGCACTGTTCTTGTAGGGACACCACAACCCCAAAGTAGCAGCCTGGCAAAAACAGTATGACGGAACAAAAGGTGGTACAGTGTATACAACAATGCGAGGTTGTACATGAAATATTGACTAAATTGCACCACAGTATAGGGTCGTGTTCACACGCGAACACAGACACACGGCATCACAAATACACAAATACACGCTAGTTCACACGCATACACACCCTCAAAAACAAGCCACATATACATCTAGAGAAGATGTGACAAACGGCTATTTTTCAGTTCCATCATACCCCAACTTTTGCGCAATAACAGACTCTACAGCACCATGAGAGTGATCTACTGTAGGCACAGATACTTTACTAGCATCTTTGATATGAGTGGTGCTGCTTTTGTGGCGATACTACAGCCCCAAAGAGAACTGCCTGGCGAATACAGCATGTCCGTGGGAACAAATGCTGATCCAGTTTGCGCAACAACACATAGTATAACACATAATATTAATCATAATCTACAATATGATGCATCACAACACAGTGCAGGGCCTTCCCACACACAGAAAAGATTAACACAAATGAGTCGCTTAGCACATAACCCACTTTTCTGCTAGGGGACATTTTGGGCAGGTGGGGGTGAGGTTGTGGATTTTGAGATTTTTATTGATTATAAAACTCTAGGACTTATTTTACATTGAAGTGAAATCCCTCATTCTGGCCACCTACTAACTTGTCAATTTCTCATTTTGCCATTTCCTGCAGTTGTAATAACTTGATAGAACTGTACGATTTTCAATTTGTTTTTCGGTATTGTATAGCCATTTTATTAACATGCCAATAACTAAAAACTGACCTCTGGTGCAATGCGACTCCTTATGTGGTGCAGTGTCACAAATACAGGCGTGCCTCTCCTTATGTGGTGCAGTGTCACAAATACAGGCGTGCCTGCCCATACACACCCTCAAAAATAAGGGGCAGATAAATAAGATGTGACAAAAGGCCGGTTGGAGTCCCATCCTACCCCGACTTTTGTGCAGTAACAGAGCCCACGGCACCAAGAGAGTTTTCTACTGTATGCATACACACTTTACTAACATCTTTAATATGGGTGGTGCTGTTCTTGTGGTGATACCACAGCCACAAAGAGAACAGCCTGGCTTAAATCTAGCATGTCTGTCAGAAGGAAAGCTGGTAAAGTGTAGGCAACAATACATAGTATTACACATAATATCAATGAAAATATACAATTGATGCACCACAGCACAGATCAGCGCAGGGCAGTTGCCACAGGAACACACAACAAATAGAATAGCACTGCAGTCCAAAAGTTCAAAGCAACATGATAATGATGATCATTTATGGGCGCACTTTCAGACGTATGACCAGTAGGCCTGTAGGTATTCTGGGCAATGTGCTCTTAAACATGATACAGGTGTAGATACAAACGAATGCACTGGGCCTAAGATGCAGTCATTTCTTTAATACACCTAAGATCTGGTTTCTTTGTTTGAATGGTTTTGCTTTCTAAGAGATCTGCTTCAGCATCATTAATCTTTTAAATTCATTTTTCCTCTTCATCACATAAATTGTCATGTTGTACTGACGCGTACTGTCCTAACAACACATGTAGCACGCACACACATACACACGCGCGCAAACACACCCACGCTCGCAGCCCCCCCCCCCCCCCACTAAATACATGCATAATTATGCTTTGATATGTATGAGACAGAGACAGACAGAGAAACAGTCAGCAGGAACATTGCTGAAAGTAGCCTACACATCCAGCTGAACAATACCATGAACTGAACAACGTTGTGCATGTGTTGTGTCCTAAAGTGGTCTAAATCCTAAAATGAATATGCTCAAGAGAGGTAAGAACTCCCTGGGTTTTGAAACAACCTCCCCTTTCCTTTACCAGATGGGCTGTCAATGCACAGACTGCAAATTACAAAACAAACGAATCTAAATCTGAAATTCTTCTTGTGAACGTGCATATCAATAGAACAACAGATTGTCCTCGTAAGTCAAGGAGTCTTGTACACGTTTTGAGTTTGCAGTCTCGACATAGCTTTTATCTTATATAAAGTATCTTTTTATGGCCATCATTTTGGGTGGGTTTTTCAAGTGTATTGATAGAAAACGAAGTGCCCGGCAGTTCAGAAATAATTTCCAGTTACATTGTTAAGACCAGGTTTTTGCAATTGAAGGTCTTACTCCAGCTAGGGACAGAAAACACATTTAGCGACACAACACACACGTGCAAATCGTGTCTCTGTTGCGAGTTGGGGTGATTTTGACTTGTTTCTTTCTTTTCTTTTTTTTTTCTCTTGCCATTTCAAACGGCCTGACATCTGCATGCAGTGTGGACCACTTGAACAGCTGGGAAAGCAAACTGTGGGATTTTGAACATCATCGTTTTTGCCTTTGTCTTTTTTATAGAAAGACTATGATGAAGAGCAGCACTGGTGAGTAATTTTTATTTAGATGTAGCTACTTAGTAAGTAGGCCATTAGGTATCCATAGTGTTAAGAAACTCGCGTAGACCATGGCAGCAGAGAGTCCTCAGGCAGAAGCCCCCTTCAAACAAGTGTTTCGGGCCTTTAATCTTCCTTATTTATTTTAAAACTTAGGGGGAAATCCCTGCTTTGTGAATTTCATGACAACTGCTGCCAAGAAATGTTAATCTTGAGTGCAGCGAGTGATTTGGCGCATTCACAAGGATCAGGGCTGAGAGTCTGATCTAGTGTAATTGAGTCATAAACCAACCAGGCCTATTCCGTGGTTTTGAAAACTGATTGAAACAGCTGTGTCGTGAACCAAAATGGTTTGGTTTTGTCACGAATACGCATCCTTCAAACACACACACACACACACACACACACACACACACACACACACAAAACACACACACACACACACAACACATCCAGACTTTCAAGGCAAGATTGTTTTTGATTAGGACGTTAAAGCAAGATGTTAAGGGAAGGTTTTTAGTGTGAGCTTAAGATCTTAACCCCTCCTCAACCCCCCTCCCCCCCCTAAAAAACAAACAACACGTAAACCCTTACTTATAATTATGTTAATGCTTGAATGGGAAAGATGTCGAGATGCTCCCCTTCTTCCTACAGCTGATTTTTTTTTTCAATATTGTCAAGTGCTGTAGAATTGAAAAATAGACAAGATATTTTGGATAAACGATCCTAATATTAAATGGTAGGCAGGCAAGCATCTTTACAGCAACAGGTGCAAATGGACATCTTGTGTTTTAAGACATGTTTATGCATTTTCTTGCTGAAAGTTTTAGCAGAGCAGTTTTGATGTGATCACAAGAGAACTGACAATAATGTTAAATGGAACGATGTGGTTTTTGCCTGTGGTAATTGAGATTTTTATCATCTTTACAATTTTTTTTCGTTCCGAGGTTCAGGCTCCGAGGTTGACTGAAGATGAAATTTTGCATATGCGACCATTTTTGCTCACCGCTAAGGTTGTCGCTTTCCGACTTCAAGAATGATGTCTAAACACACCTGTGTGCATGCGGCTTTTTTGTGTTTTTTTTAAATATCATCCGTTCCTACCGCCACAGAACGGCCTACTCTACCGGAAGACGGAACAAGTTTTAACGTGTTGTTGTTATTGTAGTTAATTTTTGCACTTGCTGATATTAAACATTTTTGTCAGCGCAGTTAAGTTTGCTTGACTCTACATTTATGAGTTGGGTTTGGCTTTATCTTGACAGAAAAATGTGGACAATAAGTAAATACGTAAATAATTTGATATCTGAATATAAAAACGTTGCATGTCATTATTCGTGTGTTAAAGAGACTGGAGGATATGAATCTTTTACTACAGCTCCTATCAATGATGTCATTAATGTTGTCCATTACTGGTAATTGGGAGGATCGATGGTCTAGAGATTGATCCCCGTTTATTGCCCGAAACTTTATCCCGTCCACTAGACTGTGAGTGGTAGCCTGCATACAAGTCTTTCGGAACGGATGGTGAACAAGGTCCTGCATGCAGCACACATTCAGCGCACGTAAAAGAACCCAGGACACCAAGATAGAGATCTCCAGCAAAATTCTGTAGAATAAAGCCCTTCTCATAGGGAAACTAATACACTTTAAAAAAGGACATTTTTTGGAGTGGTACTGCTCTTGTGGCAACGCACTCACCCCTGAGAGAGAAGCCCAAATTGCCTGCAGATAAATATGCTGTGACTGGAAAATGTATTCAATTCAATTTTCAATTTATTTGAATTCAGTTCAGTTGTAAAGTTATTTTACACTGCTTTAGAATAGAAACGAGTAAAACTGTCATTGTCATAACATGGGTGTAAATTTTCATCCTTTGATATTAAAAAAAAATATCGCTGTATAATTTTTCACCTACCCTATGAACTTACGTGGTTTTTTTGTTCAGGTAAAATTGGGTGGCCAGGCGACCACACAAACCTCAACATCAAGGACCAGACAAATGTCAACACGGAACAGACAAACCTCAACATCAAGGGCCACACAAACCTCAACATCAAGGACCAGACAAACCTCAACATGAAATGCCTGCAGCAGCATCCCCTGAGGGAGGAGGATCAGCACTCTGCTCTTCAGTCTCCCTTCCCTACCATCATCATGGCCACAGATTCCAGAGAAAGGGTATGTAAAACAACGTGGTGTAGCTTACGGGAAAAAATCTTCCCAATTCTGTAAAAAAAAAAGAAAAAAGGAAAAATCTCCACCATACTTTTTCATATGGTTACTTGTAGCTTTATTTCAGTTACTGGATGTGTTTCTGAAACGGCATTTAAAAAGGTACACGTATTTCTTCAGCAGACAGTGCCGAAGAAAATTTACAAAAACTGCATACACACGGCGACTGGATGTAAAAAAGAAGTACGAGTGCTTATTTCATTATCCTTGACATAAAAGAAAAAATAAGAGTAGCTGAGAATTATTTTAAAATGGTAAAGAAACAATCTGGGCAATCTCATACATGTAAACCCATTTTGCATTTTGTTTTGGTTGTGATACAGTACTGCATGACCTAACTTTTTCATCAGAGGAGTGCTGTTGTTTATTTACTACCACAAGTATAATTATTGGTTAGATTTCCCACAGTTGTAAAGTTGTCTTCAAAAATCGTGTTAAGACACTATGTCCGAACAATGAATGCCTGAAACCAGTACCCTACTTGTTCGTTAACAAAAAAAATGTCTGAAAGCTAACGTAAGAATCTCTCTGTCGAAAATGAGTACTGGGAAATGTAGAGATCAAAAACATTTTTTGAAGAAAAAATATTGTTTCAACTGAGGGAGGGATATCTATAATGCATGCTAATGTATTTTTTAAATTTTATTTATTCGTTTATATTGAGGATAATGGATTAAGCACTCGTGTGCTTTTTTACATCCAGTCCCCGTGTGTAAGCAGTTTTGTAAATCTTGTCATCTGTTACCACCGGCACACGATGGCCTACTCTTGCGAAAAGCGGAACAGGATTTAACGTGTGCGCAAGATATCTGCGTGCGTTCCCACACAGGGCCTCGGTTTATAGTCTCATCGGAAGGACTTTTGGGGAGGGTGGAGTCAGCACTGATGTTAACTCCAGGGAAAAAATCACCTCGACCAGGAATCGAACCCGGGTTGCGAGCGCAAAATTTTCTCTTCGTAGAATTTAATTTTTAACACTAAAACCACAATCCTAGATAGAAGGCAATGAGGTGCTCATGGCTGTAGTCTATGATCTGTACAATATTGGTTTTCTATTTAATTTTATTCTATTTTCATTTTATTTATCTTGCACACACGCCAGAAGACCTTTTCATAGAACATCTTACACATACGTCAGATGATAAAAAACAACAACTGGATTATCTTACGAACACACATGTCAAAAGACCTTTTGGTAGGACATCTTGCACTCACGTCAGAAGGCTTTTTTATATTTCCAAAGGATCTGCCAAAATAGACAATAAAAAGACAGGATCATGGAACTAAGTGTAGATAATAAAAAACCATAATCATTAAAAAAAAAAAAAAATCAGCGACCTCTCAAAAGTTTTGCCAAGGATATTGTGATATGGATCTGTAGTAGCCAGTTGCTCATGGTTTCTTTTCCCAGGTCATCTCCACTCTCCTGGATCTGTCTGTCCACTGCAGGTTGTGAAGACACCAGCAGCACGATGCTGGAGCACAGGGCCCAGTGGACTTGTCCTCACCCACATGACTTGACTTGACCTATGTAAGACCGATAGGGAGGACGGGTAACAACCGGAGACAAGGAGCAATGCGCTGAAGGGTCGAGCTTCTGAAGAGCAAAGTCTGGAAAAACGAGCCCCTAAAGGGCTGCATTGCCGCCGCTGTAGTCTAGTGGTTAGGGCGTTGGACTCGTAATCTAAAGGTTGCGGGTTCGATCCCAGCTTTCGGCTATGGCGTTGTGCCCTTGGAAAAGGCACTTTACGGCTATTTTCTCACCCCACCCAGGTGTAAAAGGGGTACCACCAACCTTGTGTTGGGGGTTAACCCTGCGATAGACTGGCGTCCTATCCAGGGGGGAGTCTATGACTCAGTTGCTTAACGCCACAGAAACCGGGATAAGCACCGGCCTGATGAGCCTTAGGCTCGTGACAGACTTTAACTAAAGGGCTGCATCATGTAAGACAAGACCCCCGAATGGCAGCACCCTGCAAGACAAGCCCCTGAAGGACAAATCCTGTATGCAAAACAGGCCCCTGAAGGGCAAAATCCTCCATGCAAAACAGGCCCCTGAAGGGCAAAATCATCCATGCAAAACAGGCCCCTGAAGGACAAAATCCTGCATGCAAAACAGACCCCTGAAGGGCAACATGCAAAATAAGCCCCCTGAAGGGCAAAATCCTGCATGCAAAACAGGCCCCTAAAGGGCAAAATCCCGAAAGACCTGCCCCTCAAGGGCAAACTCCTAAAGACCAACTCCTGAAGGGCACACTCCTGAAAGACCAGCCCCTGAAGGGCAAACTCCTGAAAGACCAGCCCCTGAAGGGCACACTCCTGAAAGACCAGCCCCTGAAGGGCAAACTCCTGAAAGACCAACCCCTGAAGGGCAAACTCCTGAAAGACCAGCCCCTGAAGGGCAAACTCCTGAAAGACCAGCCCCTGAAGGGCACACTCCTGAAAGACCAGCCCCTGAAGGGCAAACTCCTGAAAGACCAGCCCCTGA
>CM060316.1:109100548-109110548 GCA_030674155.1 Stramonita haemastoma
CTCTCTCTCTCTCTCTCTCTCTCTCTCTCTCTCTCTCTCTCTCTCTCTCTCTCTCTTTATATACATACATACATACATATTATATATATATATATATATATATATATATATATATATATATATATATATATATCTGTGTGTGTGTGTGTGTGTGTGTGTGTGTGTGTGTGTGTGTGTGCACGCATTTAATCTTGAATGTCAGTTTTTTCTGTGCAGAATCCTTCCGTCATCGAGGCTGTACCCGTCCTAGGTACTTCAACGCCTGAGGACGCGGCACGGGCAAGTGGAGACACCCAATAAGGTAATGCCAGTGTGTCATCAGTTGTTGGGCATTCCACAGGTGAACATTCTGAGAGTGCTGTGTAAAATGCACTCTGTCTCGCACATCATACTTACGAATATCACTGAAAAAAAAGGAAATTATGGCCGTTTTGTTTTTCATCTCCCTTTCTATAAAGGCAGCTGTAGTCTGGATTCCGAAGAATTTTTTTACTTTCATGGAGAGCACAGCTCATCCTTAGAGGTTGTCATGGATGGAGACAATCTCAACATAGTGTAAAGCAGAACATTTCAATCTCAATATAGTGTAAAGCAGAACATTTCAATCTCAACATAGTGTAAAGCAGAACATTTCAATCTCAACACAGTGTAAAGCAGAACATTTCAATCTCAACATAGTGTAAAGCAGAACATTTCAATCTCAACATAGTGTAAAGCAGAACATTTCAATCTCAACATAGTGTAAAGCAGAACATTTCAATATTAACATAAAGCATAACATTTCAATACCAACATAATTTAAAGCATAACATTTCAACATCAACATAGTTTAAAGCATATAACATTTCAATCTCAACATAGTGTAAAGCATAGCATTTCAATCTCAACATAGTGTAAAGCATAACATTTCAATATCAACATAGTGTAAAGCAGAACATTTCAATATCAACATAGTGTAAAGCAGAACATTTCAATCTCAACATAGTGTAAAGCAGATCATTTCAATCTCAACATAGTGTAAAGCATAACATTTCAATCTCAACATAGTGTAAAGCATAACATTTCAATCTCAACATAGTGTAAAGCAGATCATTTCAATCTCAACATATTGTATACGTGTGAATGTGTGTGTGTGTGTGTGCGCAAATAAGCATATTACGAAGTATACAGTTATTTCACATTATTTTATTACTGTCAGAGTGAAGAGTTCCTTACTCCTTGTCTAGTTAGGTGATATCAAGGTGTAAAGCTCTTTCCCCAATATCCAGTTAGCTGCTTACCATATGCATGAAGGTCTTTTATTTTTGTTCCATCATTTTTCATAAAACTTTTATTTAGCTTACATTTGAGTAGTTGGTATCAAAGTATAAACATCTGTCTTTCACATTTATTTTGTATCCAAGTTTTCTTTTCATTGATTATTTTTTGTACATGTTGAATTATTTGGTATGGGAGTATAAAATTCCTTCATTTGTATTATTAAGTTGGCATCGAAAGTCCAATGTCTTTTCTTTTATATTGAGGTAGTTTTAAATTTTGTGTTTTTCCCCTTCCTATTCAGTTTGTGAAAAGGTATGATAGTCTCCCCTTCATAGTGATTGTTAGCATCAAATCATAAAGTTTTTTTGGAGGAATTATTTGGTGTCCAAGCATAAAGTTTCTTTCGTTCATAATGTTGGCTGGTATCAATTTATAACATTCTTTCTTGTATATTGAATTAGTTCGCGTCAAAATTAGGGAAAAAAACCTTTTGTATTGAGTTATTGCTATCAAAGTATAAAATTTTTTCTTTACCTTTTTAGTTGGTACCAAAGGTGTCGAAGTATAAAAATCTTCCTCCATGTTGAAATAGTTCCTAAGTATTTTCTTTCATGAATATTTTGCTACTACATGTATTATAATATTTTTCTTTCTATTTGATTTTTCGGTTCCAAAGTAAAAGGTCATTTTCTTCATATCCCAGCTTGTGGTAATATGAGGACGTTTTTCTTATACTGAGATAGGGCGAGGATTAGATCCCAAACACAATAGGCACTCGCACACACACGCGCACACACACACGCGCGCGCACACACACACACACACACACACACACACACACACACACACACCACACACACACACACACACACACACACACACACACCACACACACAGGCGCGCGCTCAATTTTCTATTTTGATTGCTTGTGAAAGAACACTGTAAAGCTTTTAATGGCTTACAACGTCGTTTTGTTTTGGCGCCAAAAATCGCTCAAAATTCTAAATATGATTTCGGATCAGAAGCACTTGTACAAAACAGAGACGAAATGAAAACTCCTGGAAATGTACACTCGGCTTCAGACGTTTGTTGTGATGCAAATCTTTGCCATAGTCATTACTGGTATAGCATCGCCTATTTCACAGAATCAAATCATTTTACCAAGACTTTGCGGGATCAGCTTAAGAGAGAAAACTATGCACAAGCTGAGTGCAGGATGTTTGAAGAAAGAGCAGTACTTTTCCCGATACTCCTTTTTCCCTGTAGTGCTGTTCCCTGGAGCTGTCAACACTCCACTCTAACCCTAGTTCTTGCCCCATGCCGCAAACCCTAACACTTCACCAGTTTGATCCTAACTATTAACTCTTTGACACGGATTCTTTAACTCTGACTCAGTTCTGCGGTATGGGGAAACAGCTGTATAAGGGAACAGCAGCACAGGGAAAGAGGGGTTTGGGGGTACTGACCGCTTGGAAATATTTTATTCCGGAGAATACCGTGATAGAGACATGATTTTCAAAAGAGATGATATGCAGAAAAATAAATAATGATTATAGCATCCTTATGCTTGTATAGCACTGATGCTTCAAGAATAGTTCTATTTTTAGTTTTCTGCAGGACCAAAGTAGGATGGCTTGCGACCACAGTCCATAAATCGGATATCTTCGCTGGAGCTATATAACAACAGAAAAAACCAGTGTTCTGATAACCTTTGAAAATAACGGCAATACTGAAAATGTGCTTAATGTATGAGTTACACGGTTCTACCTCAATAGCTTGACACGTAGTTTTGACTTCCAATTCTACTGGTTATCAAGTATAAGGTGTTTTTTTTTCCTTTCACATTGTCACTTGGTTGGTTAGTGTAGATCTCTTTCCTTCCTCTTGAGTTGTCACTAAGTTTGGGTTGTTGTTTTTTTCATTCCATGAAAATTAATATGTTGGTGTCGTAGAATAGAATTATCCCCCTGCTATAAACAAGTTGGCTCAAAGAATAAAGTTCCAAGCTTGGTATCAAGATAGTTATCAAACTGTAACACTTTTTTCTTCAGATTCAGTTATTACAAAAGTATAGAGCTCCCCTTATCATATTTCTTTGTTTTTTGTATCAGAGTATAAATTTTTCCCCTCCATTTTCATTTAGTTGGTGTTAGCAGGCTCTTCCCTTTATATTGAGTTAGTTCTATCAAAGCAAAAAGTTCTTTCCTTCAGGTTGAGTTCGCTGGTACACGTGTAAAAGGTTATTATCTTAATATGGGTTGGTGTCAAAAAAAGTAAAATTGTTCCTTGGAATGAGTTGGTTGATATCAAAGAAGTTATTTCCTTTATTCTAGTTGTTATTAGGTAGTTGTTATTGAGTCAGGTGTTATTAGGTATAAAACTCCTCCCTTTCATATTGAGTTGTTGCCAACCTAGTTACCTTCACATTGATTGCATTGCTTGGAACAACAGCTGCATGAGAGAACAACACTAAAGGGAAAGAGGGGTTTGACTTACTGGCTAGCGGAAAATACATCATTCCTCAGAAACGGTATAAGCGCTATATAAATCCCATATATCATCATTATTAGTGTTTCTATTTGTGCAAGAGAAAAGACATGCAGACGAATGTTTTTTGTTGTTTTTTTTATATTGTTTATATTATTATTATTTTTATTTTTTTTTATAGACAAATGTTAGTTTAAAGCCAAAGCTAACTCTTGACAGTTGTAGTACTGTGGAAAAGGGCCTGCTGTAGTGTATGGAGTCCATTCCCTGTTTCACCTGTGTCACTTTCCACGTGTAGATTTTGATTCAGATTAATCTAGTTCTTTTCAAGGTTTACAGTTCTTCCCTGTGTAGTAAGTTGGTATTGTATGAAGCTTTTCCCTTCCTATTGAACTAGTTGGTATGAAGTATTAACTTTCATTCCTATTGAGTTGGTGTCATGAAATAAGGTTTCTCCCTTTATACTGAAGAGTTGATCACCATGTAATGTTCCAAAATTTTCTATTGACTTTGTTTATACATAGGTTTCTTTCAAGAATTTTTTCTTATAAAGGTGTTGAAAAAAATATTAAAGATACTCTTATAATAATTATTGATATAAACAGATTTCTTTTTTCAATTCCAAAAGTTTTCATAATCCTATAAATGATCACTGCTAAAAAAATAAAATAATAAAAATAAAAAGTTTTCCTTTTTTCTATTTCATCAATCCGTTAAAAAGTGCTTGGGTGCCCTGATAGTTTTGTTAGGTTTATTAGTTATAAATTACGAGTTTCCTCTCGTTTTATTCTGGTGGTATGATTATAAAGCTGTTTTTTTTTTTTAATCCTTAGGTGGTTTGATATAAGCTGGGCTAGAGATTATTTGAGGGCTTGTTTCCCCAATTTTCTGATTGGATAATGGCTTTGAAATGATTGTTTTTTAGTGTTTGCAAAACTCCAGAGGGTTTTTTTGGCGCTGTTTTTGTGAATTCAAATGAAGTATTTGTCTATATGCATTTAATTCATTGTCCCATTGTGAACCTTGTTATATACAGTCCCTGATATCAGGTCATCTCTAGCTCTATTTTCCCTGAATGCATTCAGATGATCTGTTTAAAAATGAAGTCTGGTATAGTCCTGTCACAACTGATGTTAGGTCAGGAAATAGTCATCTTTATTTGTAGTGACCACGCTGCAATACCCGCTGAATGAATTCCGAGAGCAGAAGGTTGTGAAATGAATACAAATGTGATTGCCCCCCCCCCCCTTCCCCCCCCCCCCCCCCGGAAAAAAAACAAACTAGGCCCAGGAAAAACAAAGGCACAAAATTGTCAGGAAAGCATGCAGCAAAAGCCAGAAAAAAAGAATTAAAGGATAAAAACTTAACACTACCACAAACACACTAGAGCAAACATAAACCCAGACAAATGTATATCACTCGTTTACACGTGTAGAAACCCATGCAGCAGCAGCACACACTAGAGCAACAATAAACCCAGCCGACTGTTCACTGCCGCTGAAATGAATAGACACAGGCAGCAATTCACACTGGGGCAGTTAGTGCTCTGGACGTAGGTAGGTAAGAGAAGTGCTGACTCAGGTTCATGGATGACAGGGAAAAGAAGGGAAGGGAAAGGGGCACATTTTTCCTTTTTTATTGTTGCTTTCTTGAGTGGTTTTTTTTTTTGCCAATGAAGAGAGACGTGTGAAGCGCCCACCAAAAAGATATGAAAAAGATGGTGCTCCATGATCTGCATGCAACTGAGGCCTTAAAAAAAAAAAATAATATATATATATATATATATATATATATATATATATATATATATATATATATATATATATATATGTGTGTGTGTGTGTGTGTGTGTGTGTGTGTGTGTGTGTGTGTGTGTGTGTGTGTGTGTGTGTGGTTTTATTTCAGAAGATAATGAAATAAGCACTCGTGTGCTTTTTTGCATCCAGCCCCCGTGTATATGCAGTTTCGAAAATTTTTGTCATCTGCTCCCACTGACACACAATGGCCTATTCTTCCGAAAAGCAGAACGGGTTTAAATGTGTGCGGAAGATGTTCTGCGTGCGTTCACACACGTGACCTCGGTTTATAGTCTCATCTGAAGGACTGTGTGTGTGTGTGTGTGTGTGTGTGTGTGTGTGTGTGTGTGTGTGTGTGTGTGTGTGTGTGTGTGTGTATTTTCTTAAAGGTGGATTCATTGATTTATTAAAGAAAATTTTGGTCTTGCTGTGATGGCCAGTAACGTTCAAACTAAAATGTTTTGCGATTTATTTGTTGGGGTTTCATATGTAATATTTGTGTGTGCTTTGTTATATTTTTTGTGTAAAGCGGATTGACTGATGTGCTCAAGAAACAATTTTGTCTTGCTATGACAGTGTGTAATGTTACAAAGATTGAAAATTATTTGGGGGGGGGGGGTTGCTGTTTTTTTTTGTTTTTTGCCAATGAAGAAAGACTTGTAGAGCACCCACATACAAGAGAACAAAGAAATAAAAAAAGAAAAGAAAAGATGGTGCTCCACGATCTGCATGCAACTGAGGCCTTTAATATATATATATATATATATATATATATATATATATATATTATATATATATATAAACATACATACATACATACATACATACATACATACATACATACATACATACATAACATACATACATACATACTACATACATACTAATATATACATACGTACATACATACATACATACATACATACATACATACATACATACATACATACATACATACATAATACATATATATATATATATATATATATATATATATATATATACATACATATATATGTATATATATATGTATATATATACATACATAATGTATATATATATATGTATTATATATACATAATGTATACATATATACATATGTATATATACATATATATGATGTGTATATGTGCTTATCCCGGTTTCTGTAGCGTTAAGCGACTGAAAGTCATAGACTCCCCCCTGGATAGGACGCCAGACTATCGCAGGGTTAACCCCCAACACAAGGTTGGTACCCCTTTTACACCTGGGTGGGGTGAGAAAATAGCCGTAAAGTGCCTTTTCCAAGGGCACAACGCCATAGCCGAAAGCTGGGATCGAACCCGCAACCTTCAGATTACGAGTCCAACGCCCTAACCACCAGACTACAGCGGCGGCCAACAGCAAACATACAAGACAGAAAACATGACATCAAACAAAATTATGAACTTACAAATATTGCATGACAGATTTGATAAACAAACATAAAATTGGGAGAGATGGGGGGGGGGGGGGGGGAGAGAGAGAGAGGAGGAGAGAGAGAGAGAGAGAGAGAGAGAGAGAGAGAGAGAGTCAACCTTCTTTCTTAGAGTTTAAAAAATCGGAAATATAAAGTGATAGACTTATGTTTGCGTTTTGGGGTTCATAGATACTGCTTCTTGATCTCCTGTGTTATCTGAGAGCAAATTTTGTTTAAATATTTTCTGAAATAGCCGCTTCTCGCGGTCCCTAATTTATACAGTCAGTGATGTAAAACGATGGTAACAAAGATTTAAACCACATGTCATGGTCCCAGAGCTGTCCAGCCCTCCCTACGGTAATTGCCCGACGCCAAGTCGCCGCTTCCGGCGGAACAGCAGCTGGCAGGCTGGAGGCTTGTCAAACACACTTCAAGTAGACAGCCCCTTCAGGCATCCTTAGTTAATTTTACTTTCCCTCCACAGCGCAATGCCTGTTATTTATTTATTTATTTATTCTTTTATATCGAGGATAACAGAATAAGCAATCATGTGCTTTTTTTTCATCCGGTCCCCGTGTGTATGCAGTTTTGTAAATATTGTCATCTGTTCCCACCGGCACACGATGGCCTACTCTTACGAAAAGCGGAACAGGAGTTAACGTGTGCGCAAGATGTTCTGCATGCGTTCGCACACGGGGCCTCGGTTTAAAGTCTCATCCGAAGGACTGTGCCGCCCTTAGCAGGTTCGGCAATCAGGGCGGGCTAGTTTCGTTTCACTTATCATCTTTCCAACTTGGCTAGCTCCTACTGTGGCTGAACGAGGTGTTATTCAATAAAACCAATACTTGTTGCCATCGAAACTTCAGATATGAAAAGCGAATATATGTGACAAAATAATTCTCACAGGCTAAAGGATACAGCATAAAAGGCACAAAGCCCACAGCGATGTGAAACTTTCAAACGCCATTTTCTCGAAACTACGTCGAACCGCGATAGCCGCTTCAGGCAGGTAACCCTCGATATATTCCCGTGTGTATGAAGTTTTGTCAGTTTTGCCATCCGTTCCCACTGGCACACAATGGCCTACTCTTTCAAATAGCGCGCACGCGTGTGTGCGTGCGTGCGTGTGTGCGCGTGCGTATGTGTGTGTGTGTGTTTGCATGTGTACATATATATATATATATATATATATATATATATATATATATATATATATATATATATACATATATATATATATGACTATAGATATATACACATATATATATATATATATATATACATACATACATATATATATATATGTATGACTATAGATATATACACATATATATATATATATATATATATATATATATATATATATATATATATATATATATATATATATATATATATATGCGTGTGTGTGTGTGTGACGCGCGCGCGCGTGTGTGCGTGCGTGCGTGCGTTGTGTGTGTGTGTGTGGTGTGTGTGTGTGTGTGTGTGTGTGTGTGGTTTTCATGTTCTTTATTAACAAATGCAAAATAGAATATGAGTGAGACATTTATTTTTCAAATCAAACGGTTAACCTGACTGAGTCAGGTCTAAAACAGTACACTGCTTCGTCACGCTAGTTTAGGCGATTGCCAGTGAGCCTGTGCTTCTTACATCAGAAACTGGCTTAGTCCACAGATGTCTGTATGTCGCCGTGGCGTAGTGGTTAGTGGGTTGGATTACTGTGTTGAATCTCTTTATTTATTCATTTTATTCATTCGGTCGTTCATTCCTTCATATATTTATTTATTCACTTTAGTTATGCATGTGTGACGAGGTGACAGCATGGTCTGTGCGGTCGACCGGGCTCTAAGCAACATCATTGAATTGGATTGGAGTTGCATGTCATTCCATTTTCCCATGTTCTTCAGACATTTATGTAATTGTTCGACTATTTAATGGAAGGATTAGTTAATCAGTATACGTTTTCTTTGACTGATGGCTGGACGGGAAAAAATCACCATTGTGCTTACAGTTTTCCCTCAATAAGAATTGTTCATTCATTCATTCGTTCGTTCGTCCATTCTCTCTCTCTCTCTCTCTTCTCTCTCTCTCTCTCTCTCTCTCTCTCTCTCTCTCTCTCTCTCTCTCTCTCTCTCTCTCTCTCTCTCTCTAGGGGGGGCGGTCACGAGAAGTGAAGCGGACAGGGCGTACATTTTCTGTGAGCAGCAGTAAAACTAGAAATTCATTCAAAATGCCAGTTACTGGACTTCCAGCGGCTGTGGAGAGGACCTTAGGCGCCCTGCTGACTGACAATGCAGTTTCCAGCTGGAAAGTGGCAGGAGAAGGGGACAGCATGGTTTTTGTCTTGCGACTGAAACCAGTGGACACAACAGTGTCAACCAACATGGCGGATCCACTGTTGGATCGCAGCACACAAGCACAGTACTACAGGAAAAAATCGTTTTCTGAAAGACGACGAGATGTTGAGCGCTCTCGAAAGCATAAAGAGAAGCAGGCAAGTGTTGTGTGTGTAAGTGACTGTCCTCAGTGCCTCGAGTCTGCCTGACAGTGGAGTAGAACAGGGGAATACAGCATGTGTAGATACACATGGAATAGACCTACCAACAACACACACACAGGGCATCAACACAAAAACATCAGTTAAGTTGCCATCATCGGTTGATTTAGAACCTCCCTGTATGTCTGATTGTAGTGACTGTGCTGATATGTGTGTTTTGCAGCCTGAGGTGAACGATGATAATATTGTTGGTGCATTCGACACAAGAAATGTCAAACAGTACGTGGCTACTCTAACTGATAGATCCGTACAGAAAAGGCTAAGAGACAGACAAAGAAATACACACTTTAGAAAATCCGTGCTACATCATTCAGATGGTGAAGATATTGTGACGTGTGAGTCGGACGACATTGTGATCCAGTGCGCATGCCAACCAGACACTGAGCCAGTATGTGTGTACTGGTTTGTCAAACAGCAAGAGAAAAACATGCTAAAAGAGGAACGTGTCAAACTCGCCAGTTT
>CM060316.1:109120548-109123048 GCA_030674155.1 Stramonita haemastoma
CCCTACTCCCTTCACCCCTCTACGCCCTTCCTCGCGGCTTTTTAATTTTTTTTTTTGTCTCAGGTGACTCGGGTGGCTAATATACCCGCCCACAGCTTACTGCAGCGGCATGGAAAAAGTTTAAGATTTAACAACTATTCATGTTGTTTTTTTGTGTGTGTTTTGTCTTCTAACTTATCATTATTATTATTATCGTTACACATTTCCATTTAATGTGGATAGTTTGATTTGACACTATAAGCTAGCTGATTGTGATAGTTGTTTTTATTTGTCTGTAGTTTTCTTGTCTTTTTCTTTTTTTGATAAGTCGTTTCTGAGTACGAAAAGGAATTTGTTTTAGAATTGGTAAAAGAGATTCAACAACCAGCCTTTGACTCCAGAACAATTAGGAATGTTTACGCACACAATACTTGTAGATACAGCAAAAAAGGGGAGATTTCTGGAGAATTAAATAAACTCACAAGCTTCATCTATATCAAAATCAATGTCTTTGAAGGTTAAGGTCCAAACAGAATATAAATCTTATTACAGTTGAACAAACTAAAACAACCTCAGTATTTCTTAGCTCCAGCTGACCAAACTTTCTCTGGTGTCATAGCATTGGTGCTTACAAAATGGAGACAGAGGTGTGCTTTATAAAAAGCTCCTTTTTGCTGGCCAGCATCCATCATCTTGTGACACCATTGTCCATCTTTATTTTCCTGCAGTCAGTGAAAGTCCACAGTTTGCCTTTACCTCGCGGTGTAGGTCTACATTGAATCGAAGTGATCTGGGCATCATTCAGTAAGCCTATATGGTTTCATCATGGAGAGGCATGTGGGAATCATTCCTGCCGTTGGCTCGGTGTTTGCTACCTATCTCCGTGACCCGATGTGTAGGCTACATCCTCTTCCCACCCAATTACTACCCAAACTCCAGTCCCAAAGAAGCCGGACACAGATAATCGGGTGGACAGGCTTGGCACAGTGACGTGAATTCAAGTTTTCCTCAATCCACCCTACAGTAGCCCAGGACAGAAAAAAAAAACTCCACCCTACCACCCCAACCCCCACAGCGAATTAGCTGTCGTTCTCTCAACTCTCAACCTTGATATTTATCAAACTACAAGGATACACCCCCTACAATCTTGTCAGCCAAATCTTTAGATAACAAAGAAGGAAAAAAGAAAAAGACTCCCAGCATTTTGTAGCTGAAACAAGGGGAATTGTTTATAATACCAACAACTGTGACACATTTTCTAATCCTGTTCAGAAACTAAGGGTGTGGGTGTTGCACATACCGTGGGTACTGCGAGAGAGCGTGTGCGGGGTATCTCTCTCTCTCTCTCTCTCTCTCTCTCTCTCTCTCTCTCCTCTCTCTCTCTCTCTCTCTCTCTCTCTCTCTCTCTCTCTCTCTCCCCTCACTAGCGCGCCTATGCAAATCAGCGTGGCCTGAGGAGGAGGCTACCTGTAGATAAACGCTTTGCTGGCTTCCGCGGGGTGCATTTACTGTAGTGGACGAGGAATTGACGTAGTAGCCAGGGTGGTGGTGTGTGGCGACAGAAAAGTTGTCTTTCAATTTCTAAAGAGTGTTGTGGCTTTAGGCGTTAAGATTTAAGGGTGGGTTTAATCAAAGTTGGATTTTGAGCACTTCAGCGTTTGTAAGATCTGAAAAAAAAAATTTTTTTGCCATGGCGTCGACAAAGTTGTGTCTGAATCTGTTCTGCTTTGTGAATGCTCTCTTTTTAGCCACTGGAGCACCCAGTTTGACAGGTGAGTGCATTTCTACTGTTTCAAAAACATTTTAATGGGTGCAGTGGACGCATTGGGGTTATTTTGTTCTGAATTTAAGAAGGGTTTAAGCAATAGCAGCAGCGCTATTAAGCCTACTACCAATAATGACTGACCCTATCATCATCAATGTTAGGAGTGACAGCAACAGCAACAAGAATGTTCTACCTAAAAGCATCAACAGTATTATCGCCAAGCATACTAGCTTTATTACTGCCAGTCACTACAGATCAACACCACCAACAACAACAATAACAAGAACAACGAGCAGTGCGGAGATTTCGAATTGTGATTTGTTTGTTTGCCCATTTAAGCTGTCTGAGTTTGTTGATTGTATTGAGAGAAACAGATGAAAGATGAAATAAATGAAGAAGTTACAACAGCCGTAATTAATTTGAATGACACTTAATTATTCTCGGTGATGGACAATATGTCATAAATGATGATAGTGATAATAAAGATTAGGAGGAGGATTATGAAAATGAATGATGATGATAATGATGACGATAAATGATGATGATGATGATGATGATGATGATGATGATGATGATGATGATGATGATGATGATGATGATGATAATAACAATGACAGTAGTACTTCTAATTATGATTTAAAAAAATTCTCCAAAGTCGGAATATGGCTACTTTAATGGTAGGTAAAAACAGTTGCATACCTAAACATCTCACGAATAAATATATAAAAAATAAAGACACATATATTGGTAAGAAGA
>CM060316.1:109130548-109133048 GCA_030674155.1 Stramonita haemastoma
CTTTACTCTTAACTATGAATGTACACACACACACACATGCACACACATGCACACACACGCGCACGCGCGCGCGCACGCACATACAGTGAGAAAGAGACAGACAGGCGTAGAGACAAAAAGACAGAAAGACGGACAGACAGCAAACAGAGACAGACAGACAGACAGACAGACAGAGACAGGGAGAAACATAGAGAGATACAGAGAGAGAGACAGAGACACAGAGACTAGAGAGCTTGCGCTGACCATCTGCACGTCCAATTCCTTCATATAACCCAGCAGTCTGAAAACACCCATAAGGTCTCATCAGAACCCTCTTTGTGTGTGAGACGCCTTGTACAAGATAGATAGCTGACCACCATATTCACTGCAACAACGTTCATTACCGTGCATTGTTGTGCATCTCTCTCTGTCTCTGTCTGTCTGTCTGTCTGTCTGTCTGTCTGTCTCTCTGCTTCATGATGGCAGGAGGTATTCATACACAGTGAAAATGAGTACAGTACGTATGGTATCGTGATGGTAATGGATGTCACAGAGCTTGGAGAGGAAATGGAGAGGAAATGGTAAGGAAAGGGGTTCATACACAGAAGCACGGTGCATTAGAAAGCTATACTTGATACAGACAAAGACTCGGGGCTTTATTTTTTACGTGGCAGGGTTAGTGGAGGGGGGGGGGGGGGGGGGGGGGCGCAGGGACCCGTAAAGCCTCGTGGTTACAGTGTTGTGGTCGGGATGTGAACGTTTTGCGTACACATGAAAACCCGTTCCGCCTTTGGGAAGAGTAAGCCATTTTGTATAAATAAGAGCGGGTGACAAAAAATGTTTTATAAATCGCATGCACACTGGTGTCGTGTTTAGACATCATCCCAAAGACGGAATTCAGCTACTTTCATCGTGGCCAAAAAACGGTCGCATACGTAGAAAATTATACCATTAGTGAACCTTAGAGGTCTAGCTAGGCAAGGAGCGAAAAGCAAATTCCTTGACGTGCTTTATGATGTAATGGCAAAGTGTTGAAGCTCTTGTCCTTCGAGTCTTGATGTCCCTTGGTTCAAACCTTGGTCGTGTCTATCGTTTGAAAGAACGGATACTTCAGATATTTTTTTTAATCTGCCATTGAAAGGGAATAAATAATGTTGTGTAATATGCATCAACCAGCCCTTCTCCCCTATCTGACCTACTGCTTAGTAGCGCACACACACACGATGGCCTACATCTTGCGCACACGTTAAGTTTTTATCTAAAAACTTTTACCCCCTTGGGAGGGTTTTGAGCTAAGAAAACACCAGCGAAACGTATGGTGGAAGTTAATGTGATAATTATGGGGGTTTTTGACGAAAACAGAAGGGTGATGATTGAAAATGACCCCCAATGTTGTGTCAGACCATGGAATTTTTTTGTCAGTTTGTGTTTAAACAAATGTTCTTTTATGTACACAATTTTTGCCTTCATATTTTCAGTCCATTTTACAGTGAGGAAAGGGAGAAGTGTTATATGTGGATTCATTGGCAGCAAGCTCTTAGTGTAACAAGCTGTGTTCTCTTTAAAAGGAAGGAAAACCATCTGTTGCTGGGGTATGGACGTGTCTCTATATCTAGGTATTTGAAAGCAGTCATATATGCACCCTTCTTATTTATTTATTTATTTATTTTATTTTATTCTTTTATATCGAGGATAATGGGATAAGCACTCTTGCGCTTTTTACATCCAGTTCCCGTGTGTATGCAGTTTTGTAAATCTTGGCATCTGTTCCCACCGGCACACGATGGCCTACTCTTACAAAAAGCGAAACAGGATTTAACGTGTGCGCAAGATGCTCTGCGCGCGTTCGCACACGGGGCCTCACGCAGTGTGCACTCTCACTGTGAATCCTATACGTGATGAGTGAGACAGAGTGCATTATTTTGGTTGACCCCCAGGGTGTTAAGCCGGGGAACGCTTATCAGTAGCAACATTAAAGTACGCGTGTAAAAGATGCCATGGAGGCATTTTTGCCACAGCACTAAAGTACACGGCAAGACAATGTAGGACATCCGTAATTGGCGGGGTATCCGTGGTTGACAGGATATATCCTGTGTTACCAGGATATCCGTATATATCAAGTACTGGTTCGAAAAGCTCCACATTTTTTTCATTGATAAGTATTGTAGAATATCCTGACTAGTATCACACACACACAAACACACGCACACACGCACGCACGCACGCACACACACATGCACGCACGCACGCACGCACACGTACACGCACAAACACGCACACGCACATACACACACACAAATGCACGCATGCACGCATACACACACACGCACACAACACACACACACACACACACACACACCACACGCACACACACACACCACACGCACACGCACGTGTGCACACGCACACGCACACACACACAATTTGGGGTCACAACTAGGAGAGAGAGAAAACAGTTGATAGCATCATTGTGCATTCATGTCCAGTACTACTTCTTCAATGCAACAGAACAATTCAATGT
>CM060316.1:109138048-109143048 GCA_030674155.1 Stramonita haemastoma
TTTGTAGCTTTAATCGACTCATGTTGATTTTTAGCATGGCTTTACTGGCGTGCTGATTACTTAAACTGACAGAGTGGTAGTTCTGGCATTGATAGACGTGTTGTTTTTTTTCTCAGGGAGAGTGACGATTAGTGATTGAGTCCATAGGGTAAGCCATACCTCAATGTGCAAGATTTTGTAGCCGACTGCTGTTATACTGTTTAATGCTGCATCTTCACCATGTTTTAAGCGTTTTGCTGGAATATTGTCAGTACCTGCAGTTTTGCCATGGTTTTGTTTTCTGATTTTACTGATGCTATCACTGAGTTTCTCAACGAAATTTTGAGAAAGGCAGAACAGAGAGAGAGGAATGGAGGGAACTGGTTGTCATGTCTTCAGGGGTGCCCCCACAGTCGCCAGACTAAGGGATAGATAGATAGATAGATAGATAGATAGATAGATAGATAGATAGATAGATAGATAGATAGATAGATAGATAGATAGATAGATAGATAGATAGATAGATAGATAGATAGATAGATAGATAGATAGATAGATAGATAGATAGATAGATAGATAGATGGATAACTGAGCTTCAGAGTATTGCGAAGCCACCCTCATTTGATGATTCTTGTACTTTGAATACATTCGGATCTCCTGTGCTCTTTAGTACAGTTCCGAAGTCCTACTTTTATCCATCCTTTCATCATGTCTGCTTCTTGAGAGAGATCGTTGCATTTTGTTTGTCCTCAGTGAGGCCAACAAATAATGATGGTGGTGTTTTTAACCTAAAAAATATCAATAAATAAGTCCAGATGTTTTATCTCAAATTCTTATTGGACCTATGGTTGTTAATGGCCATTTTAAAACTGTCATTGTATTAAGTTGCTGTGTTTTAGTTAGTAAGCCTTAACAAATGATATGAGCAACGTTTTGGGGTTTTTTTTTACTTGTGCAGTTGCATCGACTTCAGGAACAGGTAAGTCAGAAGGCTTTGTGCTTCTGTTAGTTATGTATGTATACTTCTCTCTCTGTGTGTCTGTCTCTCTATATGTCTGCCTGTCTCTCTATCGCTCTGTTTGTGTGTGTGTGTGAGTGTGTGTGTGTGTGTTTGAGTGTGTGTGTATGTGTGTGTTTATGTGTGTGTGTGTTTGTGTGTGTATGTGTTTGTGTATGTGTGTGTGTTTGCTTGTGTGTGTATGTGTGTGTTTATGTGTGTGTGTGGGGGGGGGGGAGGGGGTGGTGTGCGTATGTGTGAGTGTGTGTGTGTATGTGTGTGTGTGTGTTTGGTTTTGTATGTGTGTGAACTCATGCGCGCGCGTGGGATGTTGCTTTTTCTATCTCTGTCAGTCTCTGACTGTTTATCTGTCTGTCTGTCGGTCGGTCTGTCTACTTCTCTCTGTTTCTGTTTCTGTTTCTGTTTCTGTTTCTGTTTCTGTTTTTGTTTCTCTCTCTCTCTCTCTCTCTCTCTCTCTCTCTCTCTCTCTCTCTCTCTCTCTCTCTCTCTCTCTCTCTCTCTCTCTCTCTCTCTCTCTCTCTCTCTCTCTCTCTTTCTCTCTCCCACCCTCCCTCCCTCCCTCCCTCCATGATTATTGCCTCCTATTTGATTGTATTCCATTCTACATGTCTATCAGCACAAGAACTACAAAGAAAGATAGATAAAGAGAGAGAGGGAGATATAGAGACACAGAGACAGATACAGACATACATACATACATACAGACAGACAGACGGGTGAGAGACAGACAGAAAGAAATGGGGACAAGGAAATCAGATCCAAACTATTGTTGAAAACGAAGTACTTGAGACAAATAAAAAAATATGTGCGAAAATTAATCAGAAGAAACCTAAAACGGAACATCAACAAACCAGACACCAAGAAAATAAAGTACGTTTGTCACTGTTTTGAAATTAATTTGAGAAAGAGAGAGAGAGAGAGAGAGAGAGAGAGAGAGAGAGAGAGAGAGAGAGAGAGAGAGAGAGAGAGAGAGAGAGAGAGAGAGAGAGAGAGAGAGAGAGAGAGAGAGAGAGAGAGAGAAGCAGACGAGATCAGCTTTTTGTGCACATTGTGATATCAATAGAATTTTGAAACTGTTTCATTTCTGCCATCATAATATTTTATTTTGTAAAGCTCTTAATACATCGTCTTTTTGTGCACGGTTTAATGTCAGTGAAAATTTCCAAAGTTTCTTTTGTCCTGAAATGATTCTCATGCAGTAAAGCTTGTGATACATTTGGTATTTTTTTCTGAAACTATTCTGTAGTTTCATGTCCGCCTCCTTTTAGAAACCAATCTAGCCTATACACCTACGCAGAGAGTTCGAAATGGAGATAAGTCGTCTAGGCCTATTCTATTTATCTCTTTGTCTATTATGTCTTTGATGCATCCGTTTATTTGTACATTTGTTTGTTTATTGATAAAAAAAATCTTAGTCTTTTATGTTGTCAACTTAATATCGTTATTATGTTTCATTGACACAAGTGTGTAAAGCTATCTATGAAAATGGAGTTAAATGAACAATTATTTACAAGAGAGATAGAGAGACAGGCAGACAGAGAGACAAACTTACATACATACATACATACATACATACATACATACATACATACATACATACATACATACATACATACATACATACATACATACATACATACATACATACATACATACATACATACATACATACATACATACATACACACATACACACATACATGCATACATGCATACATACATACATACATACATACATACATACATACATACATACATACATATATATACACAATACATACATATGTCTACATGCATACATATATATATTCACAATACATGCTGACATATATACATAAATGTATCTACACAATACACACATATACCCACGCTAATATACCCTGTTTTTTTTCTTCTTTATCCATCTATCAAAGTTAGCACAGAGAACCTGGCAGACATGTCAGAAACTGTGCCTTCTTTCTCTGCTGTGTTTTTTCCCTCAAACATCGATCCCTTTTTCTGGTGTTTTGAACAGAATCGCTTTGAAGGTAGGAGTAAACAGCACAGAAATGGACAGATTGGTCTCAGTGCAGTACCCACTGTTTTTTTTCTTCTGTCTGAAATAGACCTGATTCTCAGTCTGGCATCTTCATAATTGATTTTATAACCCTCCTCTCTCTTCTTCCCTTACCCTCAAACACACACAGACACAGACACATATATTTCTACTTATAATATAAATCGGAAACCAAATATAGTACACACACACACTCACGCACGCACGCACGCACGCATGCACGCATGCACGCACACATATATTTCTATTTTTATATAATTATCAGAAACCAAATATAATTGTTTTCATACTTTTTGTGAAATTTAAGTGGATAAGGCTAGAAACCAGTAAAATAAAAAGACAAAGAGAAAAAAGAAAATAAACATATGAAAATAGCTGCATTTTTTAAACAGCAACAAAAAATAAAACAAAGATAGTGATAGATAAAATCAAACCAAAGGCAAAATAAACACATATGCAAAAAGAAGAAAACTCTAATGTTTCAAAATTTTTATTTTCTTTTAATCATCAAATAACTCCTCCTCCTACCCTTTATTCTTCTTCTTCCACCTCCTTCTCCTCTTCTTTTGCTTTCTTTTCTGTATCTTCATCTCTCTCATCTTCAGTCAACTCACTGTCTTTTCTGTCTTCTAGATTCGTTTGTAAATGGAGATCATTTTTACCAAAGTCTCCCCTCTTCCATACTATTTTTTTTTCATCTAAATCTTTGTGCGGCGTATGTTCATTTCTGGAGTGGGACAATTCTGATCTCACCTGCAATACCTACATTATTATTTTTCATCCACAGAGCAAAGCAGGCCACAGCTCACAGAAAATCTTGCGCACACGTTAAATCCTGTTCCGCTTTTCGTAAGAGTAGGCCATTGTATGCCGATGGGAACAGATGACATTTACAAAACTGCATACACACGGGAACTGGATGTAAATAAGTACAAGAGCGCTTATCCTATTATCTTCGATATAAAAGAATAAAATGAAAAAAGCAACAAAACAAGAGCGCTTATCCTATTATCCTTGATATAAAAGAATAAAATGAAAAAAGCAACAAAACAAGAGCGCTTATCCTATTATCCTTGATATAAAAGAATAAAATGAAAAAAACAAAAAACAAATTTAGAGTTACCAGCCGCCAGGGCGCAGTGGTCAGCATCGTAAGTTACAGACTGTAAGGTCGCGGATTCCAATCCCATCACAAGCATAGGGATTTTTTTCTGTGGACCCCGATTGGCTCCTACCCAGAGTGACTTTGTTATGGGCTCATTGGGGAGACTAGGACCATACAGTCGAGATTTACCCACTTTGTAGATGCGATTTTGAGTGTTGTTTAAATTAACTGACCAACAGTGCAGGCGTCTGTGTCTCTTGGGCTCGGTTGATGCCGGCATATGCGAGGGTAGAAAGCTTTGAGTGCGGCCCTGTCAAGTTGTCTTAAAATATAATCATTATGCACTTCAATAACATCATCCTCATCATCATTGGTCACCGTGCATTAAAAGAAAATTGTCGAATTTGGTGGCCATGGCTGCTCTGGTCTCCTAGTGACCTCTGCTTCGGTTTTCCCATGTACTTCTGTGCCGTAGGTGACTTCGTGTCAAATCTTTTGGGGTTGGAGGTTCACGAGGAAAAAAAAAAGTCTTTGGGGGAATGTTGTATGGTCGCTACACCGGTTGGGTGTTTCCTTCAGTCTGGTACTGCGACTGAGCTATTTTCCTTTCTGTTTTCATCCCCACCCCCCACCCCCACCCCCACCCTCTCTCTCTCTCTCTCTCTCTCTCGCTCTCTCTCGCTCTCGCTCTCGCTCTCTCTCTCCTCTCTCTCTCTCTCTCTCTCTCTCTCTCTCTCTCTCTCTCTCTCTCTCTCTCTCTCTCTCTCTCTCTCTCTCTTCTCTCTCTCTCTCTCTCTCTCTCTCTCTCCCTTTCCTTTCTTTCTTCCTTTCTTTCTTTCTCT
>CM060316.1:109160548-109163048 GCA_030674155.1 Stramonita haemastoma
TGTATTTATATTCCCTTCTTAAGATGCAGTACCTGTTTTTGTCTTCGTTCTTTAACGTTTTTCGGTAAGTCTTCAACAGTTTTCTTACTCTATATTTCATACTTTTAAATTCATTATCAAACCATGTAGCATTAGGTAAACCTTTATTAAGATGTACCTGTTTCTGTATACATTTAGCACTGGACTTTATGCAATCATTAAACAAATCTAAAGCTTCATTAATGTTCTCATCAATCATCTGTAAGGCACTTGAAAAATTTACACACATGTCCTCCTCACAAAGATTATCTTTATAAGCTGAGAGTTTGTTTTCATCCCACACAAACTTTTCCACAACGGATGGCTCTTCAGCTGTTATATATGTTTTACACAATGGATTAATATGTAATTCCACAGGAAGGTGATCTGAATCAGAACGTTCAGCAACAAACAAACAACATGAGTCAAAAATCTGAGAGAACAAATCATCTGACACTAAAAAATAATCATTAACACTGCATCCTCCATCAGAAATATAGGTAAAGCGTCCTTGCTGATCGCCATTACACATGCCATTCAGAATTTGCAAACTAAGTGCAGTACACATATTCAATAATAACTTACCATAATTATTGATAACAGAATCTTCAGAATACCCATTACCACTGAGAGACATGCTTTTACTATGAAGATCTGAAATACAGTCATTCGCCACATGATGACAAGAAAAATTTGATGTCCTGCTGTTTAAGTCTCCACACAATATTGTATCTACTTCATCCAAAGTAACAGCACAATTGACTAAATATTCTTCCAACATAGCAATCCCGTTATCATAGTCAAACATGTTATAAAAGGAGAACCTTCAGGTGGGATATACACACATACAAGCAAAACATTTCTTGAAGTACCCAACAAAGATTTGTCACAGAGAAAAGAACAAATATTAGGGTATGGAACATCTAAACATTTTACAAGAGCAGCTAACTCATGTTTTATGAAACAAACTACTCCCCCTGATCGCCTCCCTTGATGACTAACTTTAATTGCCGACTTACAGAAGGCCTTATAACCACTAAACACATCTGGCTGAATATCTTCTAGGAACGTTTCTGTCAGACAAATAAAATCGAAGCTACGCACATACGATACAAAATCTCCATCGGAGAGTTTTGAAAACAACCCATTAATGTTCCAGGACAAAAAAGAAAAAGTTTTATTTGTTTGATTTGTAATGTCACAATCCAGTTGATCTACTACATCATCTACACACTCAATTTCAATAATTTCATTAATATTACAAGACACGGAATTAATACTTTCAACAGTACCAAGATCATCATTTAAAGAAGACTCTTTATTTAAACAAGGACTACAACATGACTCATAGATATGTTGGGTTGGGTCTACGCCTAGGCCAAGTGTACAGTGGTCTTTGTCTTCCTCTCCTCGCGTGGCTTTGCCACGCACTGTGTCAATCTCACTTGAAACAGCACAAAGCCGTCTTACGTGATTATCAGTCTGACGCTTCATGACCGGTGTACTTCTACTTTTGCTACCCCCCTGTGAATTGCCTCCACCGTACGATGTGTGTATGGGCCGGCCAACAAGCTATTTCTTTCTTTCTAAATCATGAAGGGTCACCCTTTCACCATCAATGATCAAATGATCAAAGATCATTCTCACATTTTTTCCTTCTGCTCGGGCACTCTTTAAATACGGGGTGAGTTTGCGTCTAACTTCTCTAACAGCTTGGGAAAAATCTTCGTCTACGAAAATCTTTGAACCCTTCAGCTGCGTCTTTGCCTTCAGTATGCTAAGCTTATCTTGATAAAAAACAACACCTAGCAATAATGGGAGAGTTGGGTTTCGAATTTATCCTGTGCACTCTATCGAATTTCACATCTGCTACATCCATTTTTTCTGAGAGAAGCCCTTTTACAACCCTCTCACAGTCAGCTCCAGTCTCATCAGCTCTCCTATCTAAACCATGAAAAATGACGTTGTTTCGTCTGGACCTTCCTTCTAGATCTTCAGATTTCTTTTCCAGCTTTTCAACCCTATCTAACAATTCTGTATTTGACTGTTTTAAGTCTAAATTTTCAGTTCTAAGATTGTCCATGTCTTGTTTCAGGCTACACATTTCCTCTTTCAACACACACCACACTGTCTGTCAGCAATTTTATCTCATTCTTCAAACTGTCCGTTGTAGTTTTCAGCAGGTTTTCCACTTTCTCGATTTTGGCTGTCATGGTGTTGAAGGACAGTTCCTTAGGAGACCCAGCAGAAGAGGAATCCTGACCACGGTGTATGGTCGTAGGCGTGTTGGTAAAGGTGGTCACATCAGCCCTAGTTCTGGTTTTCCTGGATGCTGTACCTGTGATGGTGCTACGACCACCAGCACCACCAACCAAACTGGTCTGCCTCAGCTTGCGGCCAGTAGATCCAGGAGCTGGAGGGGTGGGTCCAGGGCTGGTCTCCACATCACCACACCGCAATAAAAGCCCCCCCCAAAATAGAA
>CM060316.1:109225874-109230762 GCA_030674155.1 Stramonita haemastoma
TTTCGCAGATACAGAAAAGGTAGAGAAACAAGCTGCAGACACGGATGACACGACCAGAATCACTGGACATTCTGGAAAAAATCTTTGCAAGGAATTGTCTCTTTTCTATCCCTCTCTTTGTTTCTGCCTCGTTCTTTTTTTCCTGTCGCCTACTTCTTGTCTATTTTCTGCCCTCTTTGTCCATTGCCCTCCTACCTTTTTGTCCAGAAAGACTTAAAAGATAACACTTCTCTCCCATCCCGAAGTCGGATGCACCGACCCACACGTGATAGTCATTAATAAGTAATGCTAACGAGAAGGAGAATGCGAAGAATGCAAAGAAGAAGAAGAAGAATGCAAAGACGAATGCAAAGAAGAATTGCTAAGAAGAAGAATTACGAAGAAGAAGAATTGCGAAGAAGAAGAAGAGTTGCGAAGAAAAAGAATTGCGAAGAAGAAGAAAAGGAAGGGTTGCGAAGAAGAATTGCGAAGAAGAAGAAGAAGAATTGCGAAGAATTGCGAGGAATTGCGAAGAACTAAGAAGAAGAAGAAGAAGAAGAAGAAGAAGAAGAAGAAGAAGAAGAAGAAGAAGAAGAAGAAGAAGAAGAAGAAGAAGAAGAAGAAAACAACAACAACAACAACAACAACAACAACAACACAGCAGCAGCAGCAGCAACAACAACAACAACAGCAACAACAACAACAACAACAACGAGGGGAACAAGAACAAGAAGAAGGAAGAGATTTATTTCGCAAAACTCCACAGGAGATGCAGAAAGTAATGATTCCAAATGAATTCAACCAACGTATCAAAGCTATACTCTCCGGATACACTTACTCTTTAGCTCCGCACTTCGCTTAAAAAAAAGGAAAAAAGTAAGCAAAGTGTTCATTTTCGGATAAGACCATACAGAGGGACAAACAGACAGACACAGATAGAAAGAAAGAAAAAGAAAGAATAGAAATGATAGATAAGATAGATAGATAGATAGATAGATAGATAGATAGATAGATAGATAGATAGATAGATAGATAGATAGATAGATAGATAGATAGATAGATGGATGGATGGATGGATGGATGGATGGATGGATGGATGGATGGAGGGAGGGAGGGAGGGAGAAGAGACAGAGACAGAGACAGAGACAGAGACAGAGAAACAATACTAAATAGGAACGCTCAAAAGACTATCAACAGCAAAATAAGAAAAATATCAGTTACATGTGTAAGCGAGTTACCGAAATCTATTCCATATGCAACACACATTAATTTTAACGGCTGTAAAAGATCCTACGGCAATAAAAAACAAAGTTGTACCTGGCGACTTCTCTGTAAGATAAAAAAAAAAAGAATCACTCTCAGTGGGAAGCTACATACACAGGAAAACAGCCACAGAGAAACAAACGACAAAATGTGTGGCGATGCTCTTGTAGTCACGCACTCTCTCCAAGGATTGCAGCCCGAATTTCCAGCAGAAAAATCTGCTGTGAGTAAATAACACTGTATATTTTTTTACATGACAACACAAGGCAATGCAATACGATACAATGTATTACAATACATTTGCATTATAAAAACTGCTTTGTCTTACATATTCAGAATATTAGGAGGGTTTCGTTATTATATTACAGTTTCTGTTTATTGTACATCGTATACACATTAGCTGAACAATATCATACGATGTGTTTCATCTTTTCTCTCTGATTGTCCCGCTATCTGACTAGCCATAACTGTCTTTGTTGTCTGTTCGTCATGTCCTGTCTGTCTGTATGCGTATGCCTGTCTGTCTGTCTGCCGTCTGTTATCTGTCTGTGAGCATTTTTCACTTATTTTTTTCGTCTTTTCTGTGTTTCATTATCGGTTACTTTAGGGGATAGGTCTATGTCTGTGTGTGTGAGGGGTGGGGGTGGGGTTACATTGTTTTTTAACTACCAAATTCCCAGACTGCTAATGCATTCCGTCCTTTTGGAAGTGTGGAACATAAAACAGAAATAGGATGCAAGTAGAACACACACACAACACACACACACACACACACACACACACACACACACACACACACACACACACACACAATATACATATATATATATATAACTACTACATAATAAAATATAAAATATACAATAATATAATACAAAACAATATAACTAACACAAACAAACATAAACAACACGCACACATAAACACACAACACACATAACACACATGCGCGCGCATACACACACACACACAACCTCAACCCAAACACACCAACACACACGCGCGCGCGTGACGCGCGAGCACACACCACAATCTCCACTCTCACACCCCCACATCAAGACACAGATAACATACACGCACACATCCACTCCACCCCAACCCAACCACCACCTACCACAACACCACACCATACACAACACCATACACATACCACATACAACATACATACAACATACATACATACATACATACATACATACATACATACATACATACATACATACATACATACATACATACATACATACATACATACATACATACATACATACATACATACATACATACATACATACATACAAACATACATATCTACATACATACATACATACATACACACAAAACCACACACATCCACCACACCACACACCACACACACACACACCACACCACCAACACACACACACACACACACACAAAAAAAACACACACACACACACACACTCACACACACACACACACACACACACACACACACACACACACACACACACACACACAACACAACACACAAACACACAAACACACAAACACACACAAACATCCCCTATGCATCATCATCATCATCATTAAAAATGCACCCTTCATCCTTAATTAAACTTCTCGTGTGACATTTTACCTCTCAGTATGTGTACCACCTTATAAACCTGTTCTGACTGAAATTCTCCAAAAAGTCACTCTTTTTTTAAAAAATATTCTTTTACATCAAAACTTTTCTCTTTTACACTCAAAAACGCGTTTGAAATTCTCCCTCTGCATTCACGTAAGCCTCATTCACGATACCACCACCACCCAACTTCCTGTAACTTAGGGTACCGCACATCCCCTTCCTTCTGGTACCCGAAAGACTCCATGCCCTGTCTGTCCGTTGTCACCATGGGGCGAGGCAGTTTACAGGGCGTTGCGGGTTTCGTTTTCGACAGCGGTAAACTGTGGGATGGAGGAGTCGAATTTCTCCGTCATTGGCAAGGGGTCGACAGTGATGTTCTCTGGCTGGTACTCTGAGGACAGCTGTCTTCGCTGGTCCACGACTCTAAGGGTCGGTTGAGTTCTTTGATCGTCTGTAACGTAGAAGAAGGGGGGGGGGGGGGTGGGGGGTAGTAGTGTGGGGGGGGGTGGAGTTGGTGGGTGGGTGTGGGAGGGTGTTGAGAGGAGTACATGTTTGTTTGTGTGTGTGTGTGTGTGTGTGTGGGTGTGTGGTGGGTGTGTGTGTGTGTGTGTGTGGTGTGTTGTGTGTGTGTGTGGTGGGGGGGATTGTGTGTGTGTGTGTGTTGTGTGTGGTGTGTGCGTGTGTGTGTGGGTGGGTGGTGGGTGGGTGGGGATAGGTGAATGGTGGGATGGGGTGTGTGTGTTGAGAGGAATACCTGTGTGTGTGTGTGTGTGTGTGTGTGTGTGTGTGTGTGTGTGTGTGTGTGTGTGTTGTGGTGTGTGTGTGTGTGTGTGTGTGGTGGTGTGTGTGTGTGTGCTAATGGTGGCATTCTTTTAGGTGCTCGGTTGTGAAAGTATATGTGATATGCTTGAAACATAGCACCTGGGAGTTCCTTGCTGATGGGGATCAGTTAGAGCTGAACAGCGCATTCCTTTAACAACATCATCAACAACAACACACAACAAAACTAGCAACAAATAGTCAACAAGGGTCTCCAAATTGTAAAAAAATTGCCACAAAATCTGATCTATACCATCATTTACACAAAAACACACAACTAACATACAAGAAAAAAACACCAACAACTGCACATCAACAAAAAACATTAGCATCACCCATCCCCTACCCCATCCCCCCCTTAAAAAATCACAAACTTTAGAATATAAAGATATCAACAATTTTTTAAAAACTTCCAAAAAAAACACTCCTATATTATAAACTATTGCAGCGTTACTCTTATGGTGGAAAAAAAAACATTCATGTGCGGAGTTGAAAACTGTCTAAACCTTCAACTTGTTGATGGAGTCTGTCTTGTGATAGCGTTTTCGTGTTCTGAATCTTTGAATAAAAGCCGTAGCAGTTTAAAACACCGAGAAAAATCATCCTGGTGTATTTGAGTTCGCTTGTCTCCATCCCCTTCTCTTTCCCTCCCCCCACGGCCACACAGTTTTGTAGTAAGCATGTATCTGTCTTGTTGTGTGGTTTTCTGTATAGTTTTGTTGTTGTTGTTGTTGTTGTTGTTGTTTATTGTTGTTTCTCTGTCTCTCTTTTTTTATTATCAACATTCTTTTACTTCGAATGTAACAAAACACTTTGTAAGCTTTTCAATTCTCAATAATATAGCAGCAATTATGTTATTTCGTTGTTTTTTTTTTTAGATACAAAAATACATACGGTTACAGCTTTTTCCCTGCGTAAATAAACTCTGAAGCGCCCCTCCTGCTCCTGCTTCCTCACCCTCTCTCTCCTGCAGGGTTGTCAGGGGTGTGTGTGTGTGTGTGTGTGTGTTGTGTGTGTGTGTGTGTGTGTGTGTGTGTTGTGTGTTTTGTGTGTGTGTGTGTTGTTTTGTGGTGTGTGTGTGTGTGTGTGTGTGTGTGTGGGTGTGTGTGTGTGTGTGTGTGGGTGTGTGTGTGTCTTGTGTTTGTGTGTGTGATGTGGTTGGTGTGTGTGTGTGTGTTGTGTTGTATTGTGTGAGTGTGTTTGGGTGGGTGTTCCTTT
>CM060316.1:109243362-109245862 GCA_030674155.1 Stramonita haemastoma
AACCACCAAACAATAAAGAAAATGAAAATAAATGCACATCAAAATATGCAGTGTAAAAAGAGAAAACCAAAAAAAAAAAAAAAATTTTTAAACAAAAATGTGTATATACATTTTTGTTGCAAATAGTATAGTCAGTATATATATCAAATAGTATTGTTAGTATAGTTATGTACTAACAGCACTCTCCAGATGCGATAGAATTTATTTATTTATTTTATTTATTCTTTTACATCAAGGGGGGGGGGGGGGGGAGTGGAGTCCGCACTGATGTTAACTCCAGGATTTACTGTAAATGAGTCCTCAAGAAGCTAAGGTCAAGCGGCGTTGGGCGTGGATACTTCTTGGACTGGCGATCGTTCGTGCGCCTTGGCTTCAGTACAGTCCCTCAGTTCACCCAGCTGTAAATTTAATAATTATGTACCTGCCCTCTTTAGGGACAGGGATGGTAAAGCAGCAAGGCAGAGGAGATGGGCGCCACTGCCCTCAATATGCTGGCCCCTAGAGAAGCTGAGGTCATTGACACCTCGCTTCCCAACGACCGCAGAGGTGATGGGACACCTTTGTTTGACTAACTATCCTAGGACCGTCTGTGGTGTCGTTAAATGGATTTCTTGTCGCTAACTGAATTAAGACATTCAAAAATGCGCGAACCCAGTCCAAAAGTCAATTTCAAATTTTTTCAAACATCTAAGCATATCATTTTCTATAGATTCACATGAAAATATTATGACCTGAAATAACGGCAATAAAAAGGCAATTATTACATAAAGAAAATCTCTGTCGAAACTGCAAACTTAACACGAATATTCACTAACTTCTCCAAGAAGTATACAGATAAATGCATAAATTTTGGACTAAATGTTCATTTTGATTTGACATTAGCAACATTGCTCGAAATGAACATGGTTTTGAACAAACTGTAGAAGGAATAGATTTTTGCCTGGGGACAAAAATGACTGGACAGCAGCAAACTGTACTTTGTCTTCTTTATCACTTTCACACAATGGGCATACTTAATTGCTATCTTCATTCTTTTTATAACGGTTAGAATGTATAGTCATTTCGATAATTCCAACGTTTAGTCCCGCTTTACATGTCTATCAATATCCACAAAGAGAGAGAGAGAGAGAGAGAGAGAGAGAGAGAGAGAGAGAGAGAGAGAGAGAGAGAGAGAGAGAGAGAGAGAGAGAGAGAGAGAGAGAGAGAGAGAGAGAGAGAGAGAGAGAGAGGGGCAAGGCAAATTCTTTTATTCGAGGATAATGAATAAGCACTCGTGTGCTTTTTCACATCCAGTCCCCGCCCTTTTCAGGGATAACATCAAGATAAAAAAATAACCTCTAACTAAACAACAACAATAATAATGATCCAAATACCAAGAGCAAGAAACCATACCAAGTATCGAACAACAAGCAAGAAATAAAACAGAGAGAGAGAGAGACAGAGACAGAGACAGACAGACAGACAGACAGAAAGACAGACAGACAGACACACACACACACACAGACAGACACAGACACAGACACACACACAGACACACAGACACACAGACACACAGACACACAGACACAGACACACACACACACACACACACACACACACACACACACACACACACAGAAAGAGAGCTGAACAATAAGTTATGACATCCACTGATGACGAACCTCCCTGTGTGACCTCAGCCACAGTGGTGCCCCTGACTTTGGCCATGTATCCCAGCACAGAGAAGACAACGAAGCCTGCATACACACTGGTGGCACAGTTGATGATGGGCACTAACAGCGAGTCTCTGTTCCAACACAAGTTAAGCAGGCACTCAGCTTCCACACATCAGTCACAGTCAAGTCCAATGAAATACAGTTGCATGCAGGGACAAAGAAAAAATGGGTAGGCGCTGCACTTTATGTGGCGACGCGATCTCCCCGGGGGGAGAGCAACCCAAATTTCACGCAGAGAAATCTGCTGTGACATAAAGTGGTACAAAATACAAAATGATGTTGCTTATAGCCCCGCCGACCGCACAGGCCATATCGGGGCTGTCACCTCGTCACAACGGATAGCCTAGTGGTCAGAACATTGCGCTGGCAATTTGACGACCAAGGTTCGAGTCCGGTCGAGGAGATTTTTCTCCTGGAGTTAACATCAGTGCTGACTCCACTCTCCCCAAAAGTCCTTTGGATGAGACTTTAAACCGAGGCCCCGTGTGCGAACGCATGCAGAACATCTTGCGCGCACGTTAAATCCTGTTCCACTTTTCGTAAGAGTAGGCCATCGTGTGCCGGTGGGAACATATGACATTTACAAAAGTGCATACACACGGGGACTGGATGTAAAAAAGCACAAGAGTGCTTATTCCATTATCCTTGATATAAAAGAATAAATCAAATCAAGAATCAAGTCCAATCCAATACAGTTGCATGCAGGAAAAAGAAAAAAAAATAGGTAGGTGCTGCACTTAATGTGGCGACGCGCTCTCCCCGGTGGAGAGCAACCCGAATTTCAT
>CM060316.1:109268362-109270862 GCA_030674155.1 Stramonita haemastoma
AAAAGACCCAGGGAGAACTCTGACGTGGGACATGACTCGTTTGATAGAGCACCGTGCAGTGGAGACGTCATAGTTTCCAGGCTTGAGAGGCAGCCTTCTTTCTCATTGTTACGGTTGAGTATTTTGGATTAAAAGCGACTGATAATGAAGGGAGGAGGAATACTGGTCATGTGTCACGTCAACTGATTCGTTACCCCCCCCCCCCCCCCCCCCCCCCCCCCTCCAAAAAAAAAACCCGGCTCGTAGATGCGACAGGTTAACTAACGAATCGGCAGAATGGTAGTTGAATGACTGTTGGTTTGTTGAGAGTTAAGATGTTGGGTTTTTTTCTGTTTTTGTATCCTTGTCTGAATTAGGCTGCGTTTTTTTGGTGGGGTGGTTTTGGTGTTAGTTTTGGTTATTGTTTTTTTTTTTTTATTGTTTCTTTTTTTCTTTTTCCGTTGCTTTGTTTAAATTTGGTCTGTTTGCTTGGTTGGTTGGTCGTGAGGGAAAGAAAGAGTTGGGTTTTTTTTCCATTTGATGTTAGACACATTTTGTTTTATTGTCATTCTGCAGTTTTATAAGTGTGTGTGTGTGTGCGTTTGTCTGGTGTGTGTGTGTGTGTGGAGAGAGAGAGAGAGAGAGAGAGAGAGAGAGGAGAGAGAGAGAGAGAGAGACAGAGACAGAGACAGAGACAGAGACTGAGAGTCAGAAAGAGAGAGCAATTGGTACTGTGCATGATAAGTGACACAATATACCTTTTCTCAAGGCGATGGGAGCAAAGTATGTCAACCAATTAGTGTGGTCATCAGTGCGTCCAGTGTAGTAGTAGTGTAGTAGTAGTATAGTAGTAGTAGTAGTAGTAGTAGCAACAACAACACACAAGCGCTTATCTTATTTTATACCATTTTATGTCACAGCAGATTTCTCCGCATAAATTCAGGCTGCTCTCCCCGAGGAGAGCGTATCGCCACAAGTGTAAGGCCACCCTTTTTTTCTTTTTCCTGTCTGTAACTGTATTTGTTTTCCCTATCAGAGTGGCTTTTTTCTACAAATTTTGCCAGGGGCACTCCTCTTGTTGCCGTGGGGTTTTTGACGTGTGCTAAATTATGATGTGTAACACACGGACCTCGGTTCATCGTCTCATCCGAAAACCCAGACCACCATTCATGGTCTAATGGTTGGGGGGAAAGTTTTGGGCCCAAACGGATTCGAACCACCGCACACGTACCCGACCTGGACTTTTCGCTTTCTAGGCAGGCGCGTTACCTTTAGACCACCGATCCATGTGTCAAAACAGTAAACAAAACAGGTGATGCTAATCCTGAGTAAAGACAAGAGGCCATTCAAAGCAAAATTCTGGTGTCTTCTCCTGCTAAAAAGAAAAAAAAATCAATTTGTTTTAGACAGGATCGCCAGGAAAAAGAAAATACTTTTATGTAAAAATTTTGCCCAAGGAACGTTGTCATCGTCCGCATAAGATGAGTGTCTTGGCTAAGGGCAAAGCAAAAGGGTCGCTAAATAATCATCTAGCTGTCATGTCCTTTCTTCCATTTGGTAAAGGTAAGTTAAAGGTGTCCCATAACCTAGGCGGTCGTAGGGGAGCGAGGCATCAGAGACCTCAGCTTCTCTCGGGGCCAGCATGTTGAGGGCGGCGCCATCTCTTCTCCCTCGCTGCTTTACTTTCCCTTACCCTAAAGGGGGCAGGTACCCATCTGCAGCTGGGTGAACTGGGGGGACTGTACTGAAGCCAAGGCGTGCAAACGGTCACCCATCCAATTGGTAACCACGCTCGACGCTGCTTAGCTTGACTATGGGATAGCTAGCACTCTGACCACTTAGCTATCCCGCCCCCCATTTGGGAACAGAAAATTAAGCTCCAAAGAAGAGGAAGTTACATGCAGTGTCCTAGACGAGACTTTATTTGATATTTGTCTGACCACGCATTTTATAACAATCTAAGACCGCAAAAATAAAATGAGACAAAACAAAGCCAGGTGTATGCTCTTGTGCTGGACCAGCAGTAATAAACACCTAGCTTGTTGTCTTCTTCTCCTTTGCAATTCTTCTACTCATTCTTCTTCTTCTTCTCTTCTTCTTCTTCTTCTTCTTCTTCTTCTTCTTCTTCTTCTTCTTCTTCTTCTTTTCTTCTTCTTCTTGTTCTTCTTCTTCTTTTTCTTCTTCTTCTCTTCTTCTTCTTCTTCTTCTTCTTCTTCTTCTTCTTCTTCTTCTCTTCCTTCTTCTTCTTCTTCCTTTTTTTCTTCTTCTTTCTTCTTCTTCTTCTTTTCTTCTTCTTCTTTTCTTTTCTTCTTCTTCTTCTTCTTCTTCTTCTCCTCCTCCTCCTCCTCTTCCTTCTTCTTCTTCGCAATTCTTCTGGAGCTGTATGCGAGTGTGGGATGCGTGGGCATACCGGTGGGCACACGAGTGTCTTCAATTCAATTCAATTCAAACATTTTATTATCTCAAAAACAGAAAAATTCATGTGGACGATAAGCCGTACATAAAAAGTAAATAGGAACAA
>CM060316.1:109275862-109285862 GCA_030674155.1 Stramonita haemastoma
CAGAGCTTTCATTTCACTTCGTGTTGTTTACAGCCCTACCGACCATGAAAGCCATGTCAGGGCTGTCACCTCATTCGGTTTCACTGGCTCCAGTGACACTCATGTCACGCGCAAAACCAGACACCTCCTAACCCCTTTGGGTGGATCGTTGGTCGTTGGTCCTGGAGTTAACATCAGTGCTGACTCCACTCTCCCCAAAAGTCCTTCAGATGAGACTTTAAACCGAGGCCCCGTGTGTGAACGCACGCAGAACATCTTGCGCACACGTTAAATCCTGTTCCGCTTTTCGTAAGAGTAGGCCATCGTGTGCCGGTGGGAACAGATGACAATATTTACAAAACTGCATGCACATGGGGACCGGATGAAAAAAGCACATGATTGCTTATTCTGTTATCCTCGATATAAAAGAATAAATAAATAGAAAGCAAAAAGTCCGGGTCAGAGTGTGCGGTGGTTCGTACCCCGTTTGGGCCCAAAACTTTTTCCCCATCCATTAGACCCTGAGTGGTGGTCTGGGCGCTAGTCTTTCGGATGAGTCGATAAACCGAGGTCCCGTGTGTTACACATCACTATTTAGTGCACGTAAAACCCACGGCAAAAAGGGGGTTGTCCCTGGCAAAATTCTGTAGAAAAAAGCCACTCTGATAGGGAAACAAATACACTTGCATGCGGGAAAAAGAAAAAAAAATGGGTAGGCTTCTGCACTTGTGGTGACGCGCTCTCCCCGGGGAGAGCAGCCTCAATTTCACGCAGAGAAACCTGCTGACATAAAGTGGTACAAAATACAAAGTCCAAATACAAAATAGCCAGCACCACCTATCAAAACAAAAATTACATGGAAAATCCTTTCATTCCTTAAAGCTAATAAAAAAAAAATTGAAAAACAGATCGTGCTGAGGACACCAGCCATTCCACTAAACCTGTCATCTCCTGGTTAGTAAAGGGCGTAACAAATAAAAATAACAAACACTTCAAAGTACACATGTGTACATAATAATATCGCCATATATAGACATATAATACTGCAGAACAGACATCCTGAGCCAATCACAGTGTTTACAGTGTCACTACCTGGTCATTAAAAACAAATCAATACAGGCAAAATTCCATGAAAATCTTTTTTTTTTTTTTTAAACGGGGGTAAGAGTTGTTACATTTGCTTGAAAATTTTAAAAATTGTATACACACGGGGACTGGATGTAAAAAAAAAGCACATAAATGTTTATTCCATTATCCTCGAAACAAAAGAATTAATAAATAAAAAAATAAACAAATAAATAAGGAGAGTGGATTAGGAAGACAGAAAATAAGCAAGATAAGAGTGAGGAAGGATACAAAGGTAAGGAAAAAGAAACCAAGAGAGTGGCAGAAAAAAGGGACATTTCGAGTGCAAAATTTTCAGAAGGCGAGGATGCTATTAAATTTTATACTGAAAGAGCTTCCGTATCCACACGGGAGGAGGTGGGGGGGGGGGGGGGGGGGGCGGAGGGATGTAAATCAGAACTTTGGTTAACACTGACGAAAAAGTGAGCCAGACTTTGTTGAACAGCGTCTTGAATCGACACCCTGATGATCACCAGTATGACGCTTTAATCGTTGAGATATTTCGCCCACGCAGACAGCGACAACATATCCCCTCCCTTCCTCCCTCCCATCCCACCACTCCACCCTCCCTACACCCACCTTCTCTAAAAACTGAATAAAAGCGAAACTATTTAAACAAAAAACAGGGCTGAAAAAGACATAGGTAAAGAAATAATGACATTGCTAATGACTTCTGCCTCATTGTTGGACACATACTCTTATTCACTCGTTTTCATGAAGGTTAAAATGAAGCAATAAACAACAGTGTGACAATGCGTATGCAGTCTCACTTTCATGCTCCTATCCCAAAAAATGTGTGTGTGTGTGTGGGGGGGTGTTAATATTAAAAGCTCTCTCTCTCTCTCTGGATGTAAAAAAGTATGTAATGCTTACTCTGTAACCCTTGAAAAATAAAGATAAAGACTCTCTCTCTCTCTCTCTCTCTCTCTCTCTCTCTCTCTCTCTCTCTCTCTCTCTCTCTCTGTACAGATCAAGAAATGGGGAGGAGGGGGGGAGGGGGGGGCGTTGCGTTGGAGATCTGATGCCCCGGAATCCAGTCACCAATGAGGCACTTGTTCAAGGAGACTTTCCCCCAGGAGTAAACGTCAGTAGGCCTAGAAAGTCCTTCCGATGAGACTTTAAACCGAAGGTCTCGTGTATGAACGCACGCAGAAGAATGTCTTGCACACATGTGAAAACCCTTTCCGCCCTTTGGAAGAGTAGGTCATTGCGTACCGGTAGAAACGGATAGCAGAACTAATAAAATAAAAAAAGAAAGAAAGAAATAAAGTAAAAACGCCTAATTATTCTCTAGTGTGTTTGAACACTATCCACGACGTCGGAATGCGGCTTAGGATACTTTGACAGTGGGCAGAATCAGTTGCAGACTCAAAATCTCGCCATTGGGAACAGATGACAATATTTACACAACTGCATATACACGGGGACTGGATAAAAAAAAAAGCACATGAGTACTTATCCCATTATCCTCGATATAAAAGAATAAATAAATTTTAAAAATTGGTGAACCTCGGAGCTTAAGCCGAGGAATGAAAAAAAAACAACAACAAAGAAAAAGGACCAGACGAAGAAATGGCTATCAAACCGTAACATCAATTTGGGGTCAGCGATGTCGCCTACACGCCATGTCCAATCTGTAGCTTCATTCCAGGGTGAGTGGCCGTTAATTAAGAGAGTTAACGCTCTTTCTGCAAACCTTTCCCATCACCCTGGCTGACCCTCTCTCCTCAGCTCCAGTCAGCTCCCTTGAAAATTATCCATTTTATGTTTGGAATGTGGGGGGGGGGGGGGGGGGTCTTTTATAATGGTTTTGGGTTGGGGGGTGTGTGGCTTTTTTGTTTGTTTTGGAGGGGGAGGGGGGTGTTGTTGTTGTTGTTTGTTTGTTTGGGGTGTGGGGTGGTTGTTTGTTTGGGGGGGTGGGGGGGGGGGGGGGGTGGTTGTTTTTGTTGTTGTTTGGGGGGGGGGGGGGCTTCTACTGTTACTTCTACTGCTCTTACTACAGTTTCCACTGTTTCTACAACTGCTACAATGTGTGACATCTTCGGTTGCTGCATGCTGCTTCTTGCTGCACTACTGCTGCTGTAAGTGTTGCTGCTGCTATTGACTCAGTGTTACTGTTGCTGCTGCTGCTGCTGCTAAAGACATCAAATTAAAAAAAAACAATACAACGACAACGATACCAACGAAGTAAAACTAAATACAAGCAACAATGAAGATAATAATTTGCTATTTTTATTTTTCTAGACCCTCTGCAGGGGACAGTACAAGGAGAGAGACCAAGTGGCGGACAGAGAAAACGAAGGGGAGACAACATCAGTGTGGAATGGCCTTGAGTGGAACGACTTGCCACCACGGAAAGCTGAAAACCACGAGGAGAGGAGGAAGCTGGTCGCAAAATCTCCAGTGGTGCCCAAACGGTCTACGACTACGGGGTAGATGAGGTGAGGTGAGGAGGAGACCCTCTACCTAAATTTGCTAATACTAGAAAAAGTCAAAACACTGAACAGGTTCAATGGTTTCTTTCAATATTGTCATACGATGTCACGGTATAATTTTCCTAGTTTTTTCCCGTCTAATTCTACCGATTAAGTGTTTTTATTTAAGAAAATAAGTGCCATATAAGACAAAAGTTACACAACTCTGCTAATCATGTTTAGTCTTTCTTTTACTGGAGAGTGAGTTGCAAAATAATTATTGTGGGTAGCAGTGAAGTCCTTTAGTAGATTGAAGAGCTCCCTACATAGAGTTACGTACCTTTTGTTTCGGTTAAAGAAGATTCTGACGGCATCTTGCGTGAAGGTTTTCTTGTCTTCGTTTTTTTTTTTTTTTTTTTTTTTTAAACTTGAGTTGGAACAAAATTGTGTGTGTGTGTGTGTGTTGTGTGTGTGTGTGTGTGTGTGTGTGTGTGTGTGTGTGTGTGTGTGTGGTGTGTGTGTGTGCAGGCGTGCGTGTGTTTGCACGGAGGTTTTCTTGTATTCATATTTCTAAAGCTTGAATTAGAGCATGTGTGTGTGTGTGTGTGTGTGTGTGTGCGTGCGTGCGCGCGCGCGCTGTGCGTGCGCACGCGTGCGCGCGCGTGTGTGTGTGTGTGTTTTGTCGCTTTACATGTGGTTAAGTGTGCTCATAAGAAACACACAACTATCTCGCACATCTTGCACACACACACACACACACGCGCACGCACGCACGCACGCACGCACGCACGCACGCCACACACACACACACACACACACACACACAGAGAGCAGTAGCTATAATCCTCTTCATTGTTAATTTCTATCAGTCTACCACTTACCGATTGTTCTTTTTGTTTGTTGGGGTTCTTTTCGTTTTGTTTTGTTTTTTGTTGTTTTGGTTTGTTGTTGCTTTGTTTGTTGTTGTTTGTTTTGTTGTTGTTCGTTTTGTTTATTTGTTTGGGTTTTTTGTGTGTTTTTTTTTGTTTGTTTTTTTTGGGGGGAGGTTAAAGATTGCTGTTGCTCAAATTTCTCCAACTGCTATTTGATACTTTTCCCTCAATATTGATTCTCATTTAGTCAATTAGGCTTCATTGTTATCACTAGTCTTGGTAGATACAATTCAGAAAATGAACTCGACACCTTGTTCAGTGTAGGTCCGTGCTTTAATAATTAACTTGTCTTTATCATTCATTGTTTATCAATAACTTGATTTTCCTTTCCCCAGACATTATCAACACCCCCCACCCCCCCACCCGCTGCCAACCTCTTCTTTTTTTTGTTTTATTTTTGTTTAGTTTGGTTTGGTCTGATGTCACAACTTATCTGGAGACATTAAATAAATTTGAGCACACACAACACACACACACACACACACACACACACACACACACACACACACGCACGCACACACGCACACACACACACACACACACACACACACACACACACACACACACAACACGTGCGTGCGCGCACACACACGCACACACACATGCACACACGCACTCATGCGCGCGTGCGCAAATGCGCTTGTGACTGTGTAATCAACTAGTTTAGATCACGATGAATAATATAAAATGTGTATAAAAAGACATGTAAGAAGACAAACACTTCCAAAAGGTGTCTTACTGCACGGAGGAAAAATCAAACCCCCTTTTACAGTTTTAAGAAACTGCTGGGTCTTTTTACGGTATTACGTTACGAGGAACACGAGCCAGGCCTGTCATGACGTAATATTCATTTACCGTCATGTCAGCTGTGCGAGCCCGTCACAGTTCTAAAACAACAGGCCTAGTTGGCTCAGTCCTGCGGATGACATCGCGGAGAGGTTTGCCTGCATTGCTTTGATCTGTATCCTGCTGCCCTTTGGGGCTGTGTGAGGTCGAAAGCTGAGCAAGTAGTGCCATTCGTTTCCTACTGTATCAGAACTGTGTTCAGAAACAAAGTGGTCATTTCTGACATAAAACAAAAATCTGGAACGATTCATCATTTGTCTTTGCTTGATCAGAATCAACTTGGACGAGTTAATTTTGCCACAACTGTTACTGAAGCATATTTTGCCTAAGTTGTCTTTATACTTCTGCTGTCAAGCCCCTGTTGTTATAGACCATTTTCCAGAAAGATCAAGGCTCAACAGTTGCGCGGCCTGGTTTTCTTTTCACCCATGAGTAAAAGTGCTTTCACTGTTAAAACATTGTTGAACAGACAGGTCTATTCATCCTGAAGGTAGTTTTCTGGGTGTGATTTTAAAAAACAAAACAAAACAAAAAACCAGTGCGTAAGTCATAGCTAAGAGCTCGGAACAACCAGAGGCAGAAAACTTTTTTGTTTGTTTGTTTGTTTGGTTTTAAATGCCATTCCGATACTCCACCGTTCGTTCTGCTTGAAAAAAAAAAAAAGGATTCTTTCCGAACGAGCAAAGTTCACGAGCAAAGTTCATTTTGCGCTGACTTTTTCACATAAGTGTCAGGTGGACATCTTGATGTAACGTGCCTACAAATTGGTCATGGCCAACTCACCTCTGGCACTGCATCTCACCGACCGAGCAGAAGGTCGTCCAGTCGGTACTCCACTGTCAGACCGGTTTCAGACAGTGCCTCCAGATGTCTGAGGTACAGCAGAACGGCCAGCTCTTCAGTCCTGGGCCCAGGGTAAGCATCCACACAAAATGTGTACGTACAACAGTGAAGCCCCATGGCCCACCCCTACATCATTTTAATTCCAAGTATCAAATTTTTAACTTTCCAGCCTGACACTTTGAATTAAATCACAGTCATTTCATTATTTGTATGGCTTATAACGTGTAAAGCTACGGTCGTTCCCAATGATGATGATGATGATGATGATGATGATAATAATGCATGAACGCTGAATTTTGTAAAGCAACAAATCAAAGCCCTTACATTCAAATCATTTACACTCGTGCAATCAGCGTGCAATAATTAACAAATACACGCACACACGCACAGCATGCCTAGGCAGGGTGATGAAGACGGGGGTGGCTGTTGAAGAGTATGGATAGATTATGAGGGGGAAGATGTTAGGAAGGAAATAAAATGAGTTTGCAGGCTGGATTTGAAAATATCGAATGTAGGCTTTTGGCGAAAGGATAGAGGTCATTCCATGTAGATGGACCACAAAATAGTGAAAGAGCGACGGCCGACAGTGGTTTGTTTGAATTTCGATGTTCGGAAGCACAGTGTACGGCCTATCCGCAGCTGAACTAAGGGAATGGGATGGAGTGTGGGTGAAGACCGTTGCAGAGACAAGAGGGTGCAGATTTATGGAGGCATTTGAAGCAGAGGGTATTTATCTTGTACTTCACTCTTTATGAGACAGGGAGGCAGTGAAGAGATCGCAAGAGAGGAGTGATGTGTTCGGGTTTTTTTTCTTTCTTATGACTAGTTGAGCTGCAGAGTTTTGAATTTGTTGAAGGGAGTGGGTGGACGATGCTGGTAGACCAGCCAAAAGAGAGTTTAGAAGTCCAAACGTGAGAAAACAAGAGATGAAACAACCTTGGATGTTGCATCAATAGACAGATACTTTCGAATTGTGTTTATGTGCCATAATTGATATCAGGACTGGCAGGTCTGGGTGATTATTTTTTTTTACATAAAGAGTGTGTGCGTGCATGTGCGTATGCGTGTGTGTGTGTGTGTGCGTGCGTATGTTTGCGTGCGTATGTGTTCGTGTGTGTGTGTGTGTATTGAACAGGAGAATCGACGAGTTCGACAAACACGGTCATCGCATAGACAGCAAGCCCAAGCTGGAAAACACGTATCGCCTAGCCCCTGAACCGTCAGAGATGTTTCGCTCTTACATCGTGGCTGCCATCATAGACAAAGCGCTCAAAGAGAGGCTGGAGGGAAAGGAGTACGACGCAGATGTGTGTCGCAACCTCTGCATCTCGTTAGCCAACGTCATCAAGGAGCGGGTGCAATGCTGCCGGTTTTCCAAGCGGTACAAGTACGTGTGCCAGGTGTTCATCTGGGAGAACAAGAGTCAGGGGGTGCAGGTCAGCTCGCGCTGTCTGTGGGACTGTAACACCGATAACTCCGCTTCAGGCGTCTATGCCCACGGAGATGTGGTGGCTGTGGCGTTACTCCATGCTTCCTATTTGGAGTGATGCTCATTTAATTTTAATTTTGCCTCTAAGTTTGTGTTGTGTGGTGGGGTGGGGGGGGGGGGGGGGGGGGAAGTGTGTGGGTGGGTGAGTGTGGTGGTGGTGTGGTGTGGTGGTGAGGTGTGGGTGGGTGGGTGGGTGGGTGGGTGTGGGTGAGGTGGTGTGTGTGTGTGTGTGGGGGGGGGGGGGGGGGGTTGAGTGTGGTGTGTGTGTGTGTGTGATGTGTGGGTGTGTGTGTATGAGTGTGTGTGGTGTGTGTGTTGGGGGTGGGGTGGGGTTGCAAGATAAGGAGTGGGTTTTACCACTTCGGTAGTGATTGTCGGGGAGAACAAGGAGAGAGAGAAAAGGAGCTGTGGCAGACAGGAGAGAGAGAGAGAGAAGAGAGAGAGAGAGAGAGAGAGAGAGAGAGAGAGAGAGAGGGTTTGATATCATAATATATATAAAATATATATCAACATTTTTTTTTAAAAGAAACCTTTTCGTAAGAAAGTATACAATTATTTTTTATAGAAGATTTCGACATTTCATATGTATACCGACATTATTGGTATCGAATATACATACTCCTAAATCATTCTTTGTGATGGCTTTTTATTTTCTGAAGATTGAAAGACACAAAATTATCCAGAATATTACCATCCTCTCTCTCTCTCTCTCTCTCTCTCTCTCTCTCTCTCTCTCTCTCTCTCTCTCTTCTCTCTCTTCTCTCTCTCTCTCTCTCTCTCTCTCTCTCTCTCTCTCTCTCTGCTTGAGTTGTCAATGTTTGTAACGGTCGGATAGGTAAAAATCTCACCATTGGTGAACCTCGGAACTCTAGAGCTCAGAAACGAAAACACAAAAACAAAGCAAAAACGAAAAAAAAATCTACACTATTGAACTTCGACTTAAGTCATAACATTCATCCACTAAAATCCGAGCTTTTTTTTCTTCTTCTTCTTCTTCTTCTTCTTCTTCTTCTTCTTCTTCTTCTTCTTCTTCTTCTTCTTCTTCTTCTTCTTTCAATAAAGGTGTTCTGATGCATAAAATCCTACATAGAAATTCCCCACATGTCATTAAAAGACATATTCACCGTCAATGATTAATTTTTAAGACACTCCCACTTGCTTGATCTTCCTTTCCCGAAAATAAATTTATTCAAATCAGTTTTGGCATATTCCGGAAGTTGGCTGTTGAACAGAATTCCACTATTTCTTTAAAAAAAAATGTTTTTGAAAAACAAAAAAAACAACTCAACAAAACCCCCAACAAAAACAAAAAAAGATCCCCAACAAAACCTACGGAGATTCAAAACGTTATACCATGACTTCTTAATGAACTGCAACAAGCAACATTACTTCATAATGTTTAAAAAAAACCAACATCTAGTTAGTCGTGTATTCTCTCACTTCCCAAATCTTTCCATCCGTCTGTTTAACTGTCTATCCGTCCGTCTGTTTAACTGTCTGTCCGTCCATTTGTTTTTTGTCTGTCTGTCTTGTTTTTCCGTATTAAAAAAAGTACTATAGTAAGGTAAGTGTGTGTAAATGTGGTGTGTGTGTAATAAGGTACATGTTCTCCCCCCCCCCCCCCCCCCCCCCCCCCCCCTTTTCTTTCTTTTTTTACTTGTACGTTTTGCCCAATACTTTAATACTTCTTGTATTCTCTCTCTCTCTCTCTCTCTCTCTCTCTCTCTCTCTCTCTCTCTCTCTCTCTCTCTCTCTCTCTCTCTCTCTCTCTCTCTCTCTTAACATCAGTGCTGACTCCACTCTCCCCAAAAGTCCTTCGGATGAGACTTTAAACCGAGGCCCGTGTGCGAACGCACGCAGAACATCTTGCGCACACGTTAAATCCTGTTCCGCTTTTCGTAAGAGTAGGCCAACGTGTGCCGGTGGGAACAGATGACAATATTTACAAAACTGCATACACACGGGGACCGGATGAAAAAAAGCACATGAGTGCTTATTCTGTTATCTCGATATAAAAGAATAAATAAATAAATAAATCTCACAATATAATTTTTAAGACACTCCCACTTGCTTGATCTTCCTTTCTTTTTCCTTTCTTACAGATAGGGAATCTTTGTTTCCTACTCCCATTCTGATGGCCATGAATGATTGAGCATGCATTACTCTCTCTATATATATCTCTATCTGCATACACACGGAGACTGGATGTAAAAAAAAAGCACAAGAGTGCTTATTCCATTATCCTCGATATATAAAAGAATAAATCAAATAAAAATAAATTACACACACACACACACACACGCACGCACGCACGCACGCACGCACGCACGCACGCACACACACAAACAGACCATTTGTGCCAGTGGAAAAGG
>CM060316.1:109290862-109345862 GCA_030674155.1 Stramonita haemastoma
CATTATTGCATTATATATTATATACATCATGTACATCCAGAGATGAAAATGTGTGTTGATTATTAGTTTGTTGAAAAAATACTCAGTAAATATACCTAATCTATAACACCCCCCCCAAAAAAAAAAAAAAAAACACACAAAAAACAAAAAAAAAAGAAATTCACACATTCCAAAAACTAACTTTAGTAGTCATTCTTACAATATTTTGTAAGTGCAGGGTTTTTTGGGTTTAAAAAAAATTTTTTTTTAGTGGTATTTGATAATAATATCTGATCTGTGCCATAGATTGCAACACTGCTATAAACCATTAAATCATAATGTTTTTAATTAATCCTGGAAATAAACAAATGAACAAATCAAAAGACCTCTTGATATATATATATAATATAAAGTTTTAATCAGTTACTGTGGCAAATGGCATGAGTTTTTTCCCCAATAATTTGATCAATTGCTCATTTATGATAAAATCAGGGCTTCCCCATTCAGTTATATTTGCGTCAATAAAAAGATAGCAATTTTCCGCTATTGGAGGGAACTCATATTCTGAAATTGCATTTCTGTTCTTCTGTTGCACAGCTGTGCCTTTATTGTCATTCGGAAGAGCCCACCTGTTGCATGGAGCAGCAGATTGAGCCATTAACCAAAGCATGTGTTATGTTAGCATGGCTCGTAGCGTTAACCCGACTAGTTGCTGCACCTTTTTCAGCATTTGAAAACCAAGATTTGTAAGGAAAATGTCTCACACTTTGGGACCTACCTGTTAATTTTGGGGAGTTGGAGTCCCCAGGATGGCTCGGGGCTGTATATATATATATAAAAAAAGAAAGAAAGGAAAAAAAAAAAAGGGTAGGTGCTGCACTTGTGGCTATGTGCTCTCCCGGGAAGAGCAGCCAGAATTTCAGGTAGAGAAATCTGCTGTGACATAAGGTGGTTTAAAATAAATAAATAAATTCAGTGCTTGAAAACCAAGATTTGTAAGGAAAATTTCTCACACTTTGGGACCTACCTGTTAATTTCAGCATATGAACAAGATTTGTAAGGAAAATGTCTCACACTTTTGAGACCTACCTGTTAATTTCAGTGTTTGAAAACCAATATTTGTGCTGTAGGAAAATGTCTGGTGTTTGGCTTACCTGTTGTTTTACTAGGTTTGGAAAACCAATATTTTTTGATTGGAAAATGTCTCATGCTTGTAGCAGCTTACCTGTTAACATTTCAGTGTTTGGTATCAAAATTTTTTTTACAGGGAAATGTCTCATACATAGGTGTGCCTGTTTATTTTTGCATTATTTAATTATAATGCATGCAGATCTGCTGGCAGACTGTCACTGTCAGTTAGCTTGACAGTTGATATATAGGCTGTATGTTTTTGAGTCTGTGTACATGAAAAAAGGTTGTACTTTAAAAAGTTTTGTAGCAAGGCCTACATCTAGTTGTGCATACTACACAGTATACAGAGCTGTTGAAAGCATACCTTAATTTGTGTTCACCAGTGTGTGTATAAATACCACAACTTTGTCTCAGAACTTTTATAGTAATACCCAGTCATGTTATTTTGCAATATGTATTGAAAAAAAGACTAGGAACAAATTTGTTACCAAAAAGTTACTTTAATTGATACACATTTTTGTACACAATCCAGTTCTGTCATTTGATATGGTATACAATATTTAAATTACAGTCCCACCATATGTGCACAGGAAAATATTGTCGGAAAGAAATGGTATTGCCAAGAATTAAAATGAAATATTATTGCCAGCACGTGTGAAGTATAAGAAATGAAAAAAAAAAAAAAAAAAAAAAAGCCCCAACCAACACCAACACATGTAGAAAGAGGTGAATAGCACTGCCAAGAGATATAAGTTTAACTATAAAGATAAGAATTATCTTTGTAAGTCGCAGCCTGGACAGAAATCGGCAGTTTCAGTTCCAGTTGAGCTCGAGTTATAAAGTAATATCTTGCATAAATTTATTCAAAACATTACTTATGGTCTGTGTATGGATGTTTGTCTGTTACAGCTATGACAGGAACCAGCCCTTTGAGTTCCAGTTGGGTGCAGGTCAGGTGATAAAAAACATTACTTACGGTCTGTGTATGGATGTTTGTATGTTACAGCCATGACAGAACCCAGCCCTTTGAGTTCCAGCTGGGTGCAGGTCAGGTGATCAAGGGCTGGGATCTGGGGTTGCTGGACATGTGCATTGGAGAGAGGCGCAAGCTGGTCATTCCTTCTCACCTGGGCTATGGCGATCAGGGTGCAGGTAGGTCAACAAGTGGTAGATCATGTGTATAACTGCTATAAGAAGATAGAGTCCTTTATAAGGGGAAAATGTTTTGACATGGTCTGGAGATATGGTCCTTTATTAAAGGGGAAAATGTATTGGCGTGGGGTGGAGATGTGGTCCTTTATTATAGGGGAAAATGTATTGGCGTGGTCTGGAGATGTGGTCCTTTATAGGGGAAAATGTAGTGGTGTGGTCTGGAGATGTGGTCCTTTATAGGGGAAAATGTAGTGGTGTGGTTTGGAGATGTGGTCCTTTATAGGGGAAAATGTAGTGGTGTGGTCTGGAGATGTGGTCCTTTATAGGGGAAAATGTAGTGGTGTGGTTTGGAGATGTGGTCCTTTATAGGGGAAAGTGTAGTGGTGTGGTTTGGAGATGTGGTCCTTTATAGGGGAAAATGTAGTGGTGTGGTCTGTCTAGAAGCAACACAACTTTGAGGAGGAGATGTCTATCGTTCAGTTCTTGTCCTAAGTTGGACATTTTTGAAGGATGGGGTCACCCACTTTGACTGGCGATCTCCATGCAATGTTTTTGTCATTGAGAAAATAGTGACCTGAGGTCTACCATGCAACACACATCTATCTAGGGCTTCTTCGTTAAAGGTCCAAGGTGAAAGATCCAATTGATGAACGGGAAGGAATGCTTTTCCTGGCAAAATTGTCGATGATGGTGGTGCCATGGGGGTTGAACAAGGCTTGAGACTTGGTGGTAGTGATGTGCTTACTGTGTGTGTGTGTGTGTGTGTGCGTGTGTGTGGTGTGTGTGTGTGTGTGTGTGTGTGTGTGTGTGTGTGTGTGTGTGTGTGTGTGTGTGTGTGTGTGTGTGTGCGCGCGCGCTCACTGCGTCCTTGTTTTAAGATAATTCAGCCATCAACCAGACTGCAGAAGCAAAGACATGAGAAGTTATCTAATGTGAGTAGCGCTGTTTGATTCGAGCAACACTTCTCAAGCTCAAAAGTCTCATCCCTTTAGATGTACAGTTGTGTGATAATCCCAGTCGTTCTGTTGAATTTGTAACACTATCCATTGCCAGTCAGAATGTTAGTATCATGGTGGTGGGCATAAAAATGGTGGCATAAACCAAATCTCACCTCAGAGCTGTAGCTAAAGAACAAACAACAGCATCAACAACAAAATACATTATCCAGTATAAAGTAGAAGGTTGTGCGAGTCCCAGAGGACAGCTGTTGTCCAAAAGGCAGATTTCTGATAATTACAGGTGTGTGTGTGTGTGTGTGTGTATGTGTGTGTCAGTGTGTGTGTGTCAGTGTGTGTGTCAGTGTGTGTCAGTGTGTGTGTGTGTGTGTGTTTGTGTGTCAGTGTGTGTGTGTGTGTGTGTGTGTCAGTGTGTGTGTGTGTGTGGGGGGGGGGGCTGTCAGTGTGTGTGTGTCAGTGTGTGTGTGTGTCAGTGTGTGTGTGTTTGTCAGTGTGTGTGTGTGTGTGTGTGTTGACTGAGGCCACACCTGGTGACACTGAGCTTTTTGTTTGGATTGTGCTATCATATTTCACTCAGTTATTGGCCTGATGTTTCAGAGATAGCATCATGCTGCTTTTTGCAGATATTTCGTGTGTGTGTGTGTGTGTGTGCGTGTGCGTGTTCGCGCATGTGTGTGTGCGTGCATGTTTGTTTGTGTGTTTGTGTCTGTGTGTGTGTGTGTACTTGCTTGTGTGTGTTTGTGTGTGTGTGGCATGCGTGCGTGTGTGCGTGCTTGTGCATTTAGAGAAAGGGGTGAACTCTTTTCTTCCTTTTTATCCTGACGCTTCTCTAGTGATACCATAATCTGGTGCCTTTCATATACAGTACATTCGGGCATGCGTATTTATATATTTAGGAGAGGGGGGAGGGGCTAATGATGTTGTTGTTCTTGTTTTGCTGCCTTATTTCTTCTGGCATCATAATCTGGTGCTTTCATGCCTCTTGTCTCCCATATCACCAAAACAAAACAAACCCAACCCCACAACCATACTGGGTGTATTCTGTCACAAAGGAACTGAACAGACTGTACCATGTAACACAGTGTGGAGAAACATGGCCTTAGCCTATGGCAGGGTGCTTGTGGTTGGAGTCAACAGGGAAGAGTGTGTATTAGGAGCCTGTTAAACCACTTGCTGTAAACCACTTGAGAATGGAAGAGATCAGGTTGAGAGTTGGTTAATCATGAATACATTGTTGTCTGTTGGTTTATGCATTAACCCTGTGTAAGTGTGACCTGTGATCGTGAGAGCTTGCCGTGAAGTGACAGTCACATTCGTAATTCTTGTTGTACAGTTCTTGCAGTGTTTGTGCAGGGCCTCGTGTGTGTGTGTGTGTGTGTGTGTGTGTGTGTGTGTGTGTGTGTGTGTGTGTGTGTGTGTGTGTGTGGTGTGTGTGTGCTGGCATGTGTGTGTGTGTGTGTTTGAGAGAGGTGTGTGTGTGTTGGGGGGGGGGGGGGGGGCTTCATGTGTGTGTGTGTGTGGGAGGGAGGGGAATAGGTGTGATCAGTTTCTCTTTCTCTCTCTCTCTCTCTCTCTCTCTCTCTCTCTCTCTCTCTCTCTCTCTCTCTCTCTCTCTCTCTCTCTCTCTCTCTCTCTCTCTCTCTCTCTCCTTAATTTTTTTTTGTTGTTCCTCAGCTAAAGCTCCGAGGTTCTCCAATCGTGAGATTTATGTATACATATATTCATGACCATTTTTGCTCACCGTGAAGCTAGCCACACTCCCACTTTGGGGAGATTGGTTTCAATCAGTCTGTAATTGTTTTTTATAACATGTTTTCTTTCCTTTTTCTCTGTTATGCTCATGTACTAGCAGCTTTGGAAAAGCCTGAGGATTGTTGTTTGTTCTTTATGGTGACAACAGAGGACTCAGATAAATCATGAGCACTGCCTTGCCGTAAGGTGTAACTGTCAGAAATAGTGAAACATCAAGCCGTAAGGTGTCAGAAATAGTGATACATTGAGCCGTAAGGTGTAACTGTCAGAAATATGATACATCCACCACCACTGCTACCTCTGAAGAGGGCTCATCTACAACTGAAATAGACATCGGGTTGGTAGCTGAATAAATCAGATCTTCCGCAGGATAAGTGATCTGTTCAGCAAATGATCTGATCAGATTCTATGAAATGATTTTATAATTAAGGATTTTCTTCCTCCTGGTGACACTTTGAGAAATCATTTCCCTGAGGACGTACAGTTAGTGTCCCGCTTTACATTTTTTTTCCACTGTTACTCACTAAATCAATCAAGTAAACCCTAGGGAGAGACAAGAGAGTCTGGATAACATTGGTCTGCTGTTTTGTGCAGGGGACAAGATTCCTGCTGGAGCCAGTTTGACCTTCGAGGTAGAACTCCTGGACATCAAGGATGGTGTCCCACCCCAGAATATTTTCAAAGAGATCGATGCTGATGCTGACAACCGTCTTTCTAAGGAAGAGGTGAGTGAGTGTCTGTCACTCCCCCCCCCCCCCCCCCCCCCCCCCCCTTCCCGCTTGGAATAATGCTGATTTTGGCTCCTTCTGCTTCCTTGGAAGTTCTTCATAGGAAATAAAAAAAACTATCTGAAAAAAATACCTATATCTGGTTTACAAAAAACATTAAAGATAATACTTTGCTTGCACATTAAAGATTTGTCCATTAAAAGAAAAAAATGACATTCATGTGCATACATTGATTCCTACTATGCATTCTCCAACCTGGAGAGGGATGATGTCTGCTAGGACAGGTAGGTGTTACTCCCCAAGACACTCTGCAGGGAAGTGTCAGTACAGTGCTGCTGAGACACCTAATGGAGTTAATTAGGGGGAGGAAAGAGGTGAAGATGGTGTTAAGAGAGATGAAGATGGTGTTAAGAGAGATGAAGATGGTGTTAAGAGAGGTGAAGATGGTGTTAAGAGAGATGAAGATGGTGTTAAGAGAGATGAAGATGGTGTTAAGAGAGATGAAGATGGTGTTAAGAGAGGTGAAGATGGTGTTAAGAGAGATGAAGATGGGTGTTAAGAGAGATGAAGATGGTGTTAAGAGAGGTGAAGATGGTGTTAAGAGAGATGAAGATGGTGTTAAGAGAGATGAAGATGGTGTTAAGAGAGATGAAGATGGTGTTAAGAGAGATGAAGATGGTGTTAAGAGAGATGAAGATGGTGTTAAGAGAGGTGAAGATGGTGTTAAGAGAGATGAAGATGGTGTTAAGAGAGATGAAGATGGTGTTAAGAGAGATGAAGATGGTGTTAAGAGAGATGAAGATGGTGTTAAGAGAGATGAAGATGGTGTTAAGCCTTTTAGGGAGTTAAGTTAAGAGGAGATGAAGATGGTGTTAAACCCCATAGGGAGTTAAGTTAAGAGGAGATGGAAATGGTGTTAAACTCCTTGGGGAGTTAAGAGGAGGAGGAGAGGAGATGAAGATGGTGTTAAACCCCGTAGGGAGTTAAGTTAAGAGGAGATGAAGATGGTATTAAACCCCTTAGGAAGTTAAAGAGAAGGAGAGAGGAGATTAGATGCAAGATTGGAGAATATTCTGACCAGCATTGCTTATCCCCCCCCCCGCCCCCAATTTTTTTTTTTTTCAGATTTCCACGTTTTTGAAAGACCAATCCAAAAAAGCTGGGGATGATGGTGCCGGGATGACGCCACAGCAGCAACAGTCGATCATCGAGGAGATCTTCACCCACGAAGATAAGGACAAGGATGGTTACATTTCCCACGAAGAGTTCAGCGGACCCAAACATGACGAGTTATAGGGAGGGGGGGAAGAGAAACGGGGTGTAGCTAGCTTGTTTGTGAGGCCTGACATAACTTACTGGTTGTGTTCGGAGTGTGAGTTTTCTTCATCGTCATTGTTTGTTGGTTTGCGTCGTTTGTTGTTGTTGTTTTTGTGCTGCAGGATTTCAGTTGTTTTGTTATTGTTGTTTTTTTAACGTAGGTAGAGTGTTAGTTTTTTTTTGAGTATATGCAGGATGTAAGTATTTCAATAGAGAAAGATTTTCTAAAGAGTTTTTGACATGAGTAGGTTGTACTTGTACATTGTTTCAACACACACACACACACACATGATCAAAGTTTTTGTACAAGTTTTTTGATACTTGCAGAACATAAGCGTTTTGGTTTTGTGTTCGTTTTTTTTTTTCAACCCTGTTAGATTATAAAAGTATATATACATAGATATATATTTTTTAAATATGCAGAAGATAAACTGTATCAACATACTTCTAGAATGCTGTTTTAAGCTTTTTTTCTGAAAAACATAAACATATCTGAATTGATTTATATTTTGTAAATTATGATTATACCAGACAGAAAAATGTCCTATTTTTAGTCACTATTATGAAGTGCTTTATTGTCTTTTTTTTTTTTTTTTCATTGTTGACAAAGAGGCATAAATCAACGAATTCATTGTTCATGACTGGCTTATGAAAGTTGACAAAAGCATGTGATTTTGTTTTTGTTGTTTTGCAAAGTCTAGTTTATGTACATGTTTATAGCTTTGTTTTATTTTATCAAGAAAGACATATATATATTTATATATATATATATATATATATAATATATATATATATATATATATATATATATATATATATATATATATATATATATATATATATATACACACACACACATACTCTGTTGAAATATACTATGAACTTATTTCTGTGAAACTGATGTGACCTGTGGGCTTACATGTGATGTGACCATAGTCTTAAGAATCAAGTTTGTGCCTGATGAAGTTTGTCTTAAAAAAAAAAAAAGAAAGTGAAAGATCTGTGAATGTTTTGTCATTTTTTTTATATGAATGTTGGATGAAGCTGAGATGCTCATGACTGCAATTTTTTTCTTGTTTTTTTTGTTGGTGCTCATTTTGTGTCTCTTATTAATTAATTAATTTTTTTATATTTATTTGCTTATTCATTGAAATAGCTACTTACTACAGTTATTTATTCGGTTACAAAACACAGACCCCAACAATAAATAGACGACCTGATTTGCCAAAGGGTTAAGGTTACACTGAAATATGCCAGTATTGGAAGTATGACACAGAGGTGGTGTTTTTCTCCTCTCTGACTGAAAGCTTTTCCATTCATTCATGTATTGGATTTTGTGTATTCTGGTGATGGGTATGTTTGTTGTGTGTATTTCTGAAATATTCATCATCGTCATGTAATCGTCATATTTTCTGGCAGACTTTGTATGTCTGAATTATCTAAACAAAAAGCAAAGTGCAGGGTCACATGAAGTGATGTGGAATGTCTCGACTGTTGGCAAAACTAGATTAGATAGAGAATCGTGTGTGCTGGCACTAGTGTGAAAGCTAGGTGTACGGAGTGTGAGTATAAGTAAATAAAAAAAACAACAAAAAACCCAATAGATTTGATACTATCAGAAACATTCCATCTTCTTCTTTTTTTTATCATACCATGTGTAATCTCATGGGGATGGGATGAGGAAGAGGTCTGTGTTTGTCTTATTTTATTTGGTTTTGTACCATCTACCTGCATCTACCCCTGTTTGTTTATCAACTTACAAGCGAAGCAGACTATGCCTGCTGCTATTTTTAAATCTACTTTGCCTCAGCTGAAGCAGACAAGAACTAGTCAGGTGCTTTTGATTTGTTTTTCACAAGACACAGCATTGTTTAAATGTCTATTTTATATTATTATTGCATTCATGATAATGACTATTATTATCATTATCGTCAGCTTGGTGCTGATATTGGTAAGGCAGTTTCTCAAATCTCGGAGGAGGATAGTAGAGGAAACTAGAAATATTTTGTGATTTTTTTTTTTTTGCTTTTGGGTTTTGGGGTTTTTTTTCCCGGCATACTGATCAAGTTTTTTTGTGTCAATAATTTATGCTCAGCACTGGGGAGGAAAAAATGAAGGTTTACAAAAATATACTGTTTTACATTTTATGAATTTTTTTGGGGGGGGGTGAGGGGGAGGTTGCTTTGTTTTAAGTATTCTGAATTGGTGGGGGTTTTTTTGTGGCCTACTTGTTTACTTACTTCTCTTTAAAATAGTGGGAATTTTTTGCCCATTTGTAAAAACTGGCCTTGCTATTTTGGTCTTTGTTTTTGTTGGAGGTTTACCCCCTGTTTTTTGTTTTATTTATTTATTTATTCATTTTTTGTGTTTGTTTGATTTTACTTTTAGCTGTCAGCATTAATGCAGTTCATACTTACAGGTGACAACTGGTTTTCTTCTAATGGTTTAAAATGAACAAATGTCTGTGCACTTTTTTGATTTAAAAAAAAAATACAGTTTTTGATTTAAGCAGTATGGCAATGAGAGATTAGATAATTATCATCAAATGAGGATTGTTTTGACAATTTGTGATTTGAGAGTTTTGATGTGAGTGAGTAGTAATAATATCGCCATGTACTGACAATGAACATCTGACTGGTATCAATTTTACATTATCATTTTACCTTAGAAAGCAGTGTCTCGGAAGCCTTATTTATATGTGTTCAAGATGAATAAAATCAAGTGGTGTACATGTACAATCTGCTGTTTGTTGTATTGTGTGGCCAAAGAGGCAGTGTGTGTGACTGTATCTTCACTGGCACTTTTGTACTGTCTAGCAGACTTGACTTTTGTTTATCTATTTTATTTATTTTCTTTTATTTTGAGGATAATGGAATAAGCTCCTGTGTGTTTTTTTAACATCCAGTCCCCATGTGCATGCGGTTTTGTGAATTTTTCTAAATGAACCACTCTAATGTAAGGCGTAACGGGTTTTAACATACATGTGCAAGATGTTCTGCATGGCCTCTGTAGTGGGCAGTGCTATAATAAATTGGATTGGGATGGATCCATATATTCTGGATTTGGCCTCTGTGGTCAGCAGGGCTCTAGTCTATGGATTGGAATGGATCCATACACATTTGACACTCTAAACCACTGAGGTGGGTCCCTAGACACTCTGAACTACTGTCATTTTTCACAACATTGAGCAAGCCAGCCCTTTTCACTCTCACATCACCTCTGAAGAGGTATGAAAGGTACAAGCACATGGGCGTTTATGTGTTATCCTCAAAATAAAATATTTCGAATTTTGACAGCATACAGATAGCTTCCTTGTGCTATCCTTTCTTGAATATTGTAATTTATGCCCACTTTTTGTTTCGTTGAATGTGTGTGTGTGTGTAAGATTTTAAATTTTTTTTATTTTATTCTTTTATATTGAGGATAATGGAATAAGCACTCATATGCTTCTTTACATCCAGTCCCCGTGTGTATGCAGTTTGTGTAAATCCTGTCATCTGTTCCTACTGGCACACAATGGCCTACTCTTACGAAAAGCGGAACAGGATTTAATGTGTGTGCAAGATGTTCTGCGTGCGTTCGCACACGGGGCCTCGGTTTATAGTCTCATCCAAAGGACTTTTGGGGGGAGTGGAGTCGGCACTGAGAGAGAGAGAGAGTCTGTGTGTGCGTGCATGAGATTGTTCAAGCGTATCTTTCAGTTTGTGTGCACTGTAAGATTTATGAATAATTGAATACGCTTAGTACTTATAATCATTCTTTCATTCACTAGTATTTATTGAAGGATAAGCTTGCAAGAATCAATTTAACGTCTGCAAGAATCAGGATGTCATTAACCAACTTTTTCATTCATGCGACTTTGAGAAGTAAATAAGTTACTAGCTTGTGAAGGGATCAGGTTTTGATCGTCATAAAAGGGCAGACTAGAAGCAGAGGAGAGACTTGCAAAACCAAAACGCACAGAAACGAATGTTTTGAAAATGATTCCCTCCATGTTTATTTCATTTTATACATTGATTCATTAAAATCCTACATACTAAAAACGAACGAAAATTTGATCTTTCATTAACCCACAGATATGGGAGGTTCCATGATGCAGTCTTCCTGGCAAAGGGAAAAAAATAAAACTACTTCCGGTCTTCCTCCCTCCCTCATTTTTTTAAAAAGCTGTCTACACCAAGAATCAGAAAATAGTGACAAGATTTTGACCTTGATGAAAAGTGTGTCACTGCGTTTGTGTGTGTGTGTGTGTGTGTGTGTGTATTGTGTGTGTGTGTGTGTGTGTGTGTGTGTGTGTGTGTGTGTGTGTGTGTACATGTGAGTGTGTGTATTTGTGAGTGTGTGTGTATGATTGTGAGCACGCACGTGCATGTATGTGTGTGTGTGTGTGTGTGTGTGTGTGTGTGCACGCGCGCTTGTGAGCGTGTGTGTGTGTGTGTGCGCGTGCGCTTGTGAGCATGTGTGTGCTTGTGTGTGTGTATGTGTGTGTGTATGTGTGTGTGTTAGCATGAAAGAGAGAAAATGTGCATGGACTTGAATGATACATCAACACATGTAATATAAGAGGAAACTTGTATAGCACTTTAATAATAATATTTAAAAAATCATACATAAATTATTTTCCTTGTTCTATCATATACACAAAATGAATGGTATACCCCCTTGTCCCCTGGACGATCCTCTGGTTAAAAGATATGATTTTCAGATGGAAACACACCACAGATATAAGGTATAGTCAGAGTAGTATGCACAGCACACACACAAAAAACTATTGTACAAACTAACAAAAGTTGACACGAAGATTAGATAGGGAAAAAAATCCACATCTAGATTTTATACACCACACAAGACTAAATAATCCAAGTAACAGGAGCTATACATGGACGCAAGTGTCTGAAGAGTTCACACTGAAGAAGATGAAAAAAGCGAAGATGATTTTGATTTCTGTGCATAAAGGTTCATCCCTGTACAACGAGTACACGTACCATTCCACAAAGAAGAGGCAAAGCAATGGAAGACACAACAACAACAACAACAACAGCAACAACAACAAACAACAAGGCAGTTACATTATTCTCACTGCAGTTTCTACTTAGCAATACATGAACATCATCATTTACAGCATTTTTCCAGTTATATTTACAATATTGCCATGAGGTTGCTGCCATTTCAAAAAGAATTCTAGAAACCACCGACATGTTTTTTTTCCCAATTTAAACACCAGAAACCTGGGTATCAAATATTACCTGATGAAATTTCTAAAAGCAATAATTATGCATCCAGGAAAAACTTCCAACATTAACAGGCAAAGCAAAGGTACTTGCAGTTATCAATCAATCAACCAATGAATAAGACAGAAAAGTGACAACGTTAATTTATGTACACCCAGTACTTCTCCAATAAAAGCGGTGTATTCTGTCCCAGAGTTCTTCTCTATCAGCAAAATTGGTGGTGGAAAAAAAGGTGTATTTAACAAATGCTGAGATATGTTTTCAAGAAATCCTGAAATTTCATTTTAAGTCTTTTCAACCCCCCCATTGGCAATTAGGATTTCTTTCCCAGGACAAAAACTTTACAATATTCTGTTAGTATCACTGTTATGTTTGTAAAGTGAAAATACTTAGTTAAAGTAAGTAAAAAGTAATAATACTGCCTAAAAAAATAAAAAAGATGCATAGGAACTATGGATCTAAAGCAGCCCCCCCCCCCCCCCCCCCCCCCATCCCCTTTCCAAAAACGGCAAAAAAAGAAAGACTTCATTATGAGTGACCCACAGACAAATGAGAGATCCCAGAGCTATATTCAGTTGGTATTCAGCAATTAATATGTCGTACAGACCTATAAAACCAGGACTGGAAAGTGCCATAGACTGAATCCATTATTTTGCTACTAAAAGAAAAAAAAAAAAAAAAGGAATATGATTTGATTTTTTTAGATCACAATAGAAATCACCTGTTGGGCGATACTTCATTCCCACCTGCCATCTGCGGGACAACATCTACCTGCTTGTATTGCAAACACTTCATCTTCAATTATGTCAAATGATACAGTAACCTTCATACTTCTGAACACTCACACATACGCAAAACACACACACACACACACACACACACACACACACACACACACACACACACACACACACACAAAGCCACTAATCTAAACAACTTAGAACTGAAAAACACACACATGAAGAAATCTCTTCTCAAAGATAATAACATACATGTCAAAGTGAAGAGATGAGTACACTAAAACACAAACAAAAAACAACAACCCCAAAGAACTAAACAAAAAAAACCCTAGACCCCAATCCCATCAAACAAAACAAAACATAACAAACCACCCTTTCCCCACCACCCCAAGCCAAGTAAAAAATACTGTAGTTACCCTATGAAGGCAAATCACAACGCACATCACTCTTAAAATAATGCTTTTCTCCTCGCGGGCATGCAGAGGCCCTGTCAGTATAAGTAGTATCCCCACCTTCTGGAAATTCTGTACTAGGAATTCCCTCTTTTCTATCCCTCTCTTTATATCTGCCTTGTTTCTTTTCTTCCTGTCACCTCCTTGCCCATTTTCTGCCTTCTTGGTCCATTCTCCTACCATTTTTTTTTCCAGACAGACTTAAAGATAACAATCTCTTCCATGCCGAAGTCAGGTGCGCTGGGCCTGACTTGTCAGGTGCTTAACAGCAGTGAAATGCATTTTCGCTCATATGACAGACAACAATCAAATTAATGCTGTCTGAGTGTCTGAAGAATAAAATTAAGAAGATAAAGCTGACGAATAGTCCAAATTGTCAATGATTAAGTGTGTTTAAAAATATTAAAACCTTCATTTTAATTTTTTTTCTACAGGCTAAAAATTCCATGATACAGTTAATTGCTGATGAGAATATTGACAAGATATTGGTGCTAATTTGAAAAAAAAAGAAGAAAAAAAGAATGACAATGTTTTACATGATCAGTTATTTCAGAAAATGAAATCAACACGAAGTAAAACCACCCACCAAACAATTTTAAACAAAAAAAGCTGACACACCCCCTCCCCTCCAAAATCCCCCTCCAGGAAACAAAAATGATTCTCTTTCACCATTTCTAAAACCTTTTCCAAATCATACATGCCTGCATGAATTCATGGCATTAACATATTAAAGATTTTAAAAATGACGTTAAGAAGAAGCCTAAAAAGACATGCAGCTTTAACACACACACACACACACAAACACACACACACACACAACACACCACACAACACACACACACACCCACACACACATATTGTTAACAAAGTATATGTACAAACAGCAATAAAAACAAGGAACCAAGATGACAACCCATCAGAACAACTGACACATGAAGGCATACACCTGAAAAGCATTACATGAGTTTAAGCAAAAATGGCAAAAAATCCCCCCAACTCTTCAATTATCCATCAAACAAGTTGTCCATATTTTTTATCGTTACATATTTCATTCAGTTTTAAACTTTTAACTTTTAAGCAGAATGTTTATGCACTGTGAAGAAAATAAAAAGGAGAAAAAGAGGTGTAGGTCCCGTCTAGTCTCAACATTGTGACATCATCAGACTGGGCCAACCATTCACAAAGTGCTTCCAATCTCGTGGGACAGAGCACTATGTTCACATTAAGTAATGCATATATGCAATCTGTCAAGAAGACCAGTACTGTCTACAGATGAATACAGAGCCAGTATGTATTACTGATGAATACAGAGCCAGTATGTTTACAGATGAATACAGAGCCAGTATGTTTACAGATAATACGACCATATTTACAGATGATACGCCAGTATGTTTACAGATGAATACAGAGCCAGTATGTTTACAGGATAGAATACAGAAGGCCAGTATGTTTACAGATGAATACAGAGTCAGTATGTCAAAGGTACTGTTTACAGATGAATACAGAGTCAGTATGTCAAAGGTACTGTTTACAGATGAATACAGTATGTCAAAATCTGTTGGCCAGGTATATACAGGAAACAAGATGGATGCAGATTCAGTATGTCAAGATCCGATCAGCTGCAGGTGTGATGTAACAACATAACACAAAGCCAGACAAACACCATTATTCAATATGACAAGATCTGCTGGTCAGAAAGACACAGCAATCTGATATACAGGAAGCAAGATGGCTACAGGGTCAGCAACTGCACAAACCTCACGGGAAGCACTTCTGAACGGCTAACTTCAAACTATCAAGCAAAACAGAACTGTCCTCTCTAACTGAACTTGGACATAACACATACACAACGGTCATCAAAAGACGCAATCACTTGCAGCACCAATGGTGCTTATTTTGATCTGCATTGAAAGATTTTCCACTGTGGTCATCTGGATCAGAAACAACATGCATTGAACTGGACTGACTGGAATGGACTAGACGACAAACAAGACGAAATGCCCGTCATAAACAGATCCGCACAGCATGGCATCAGATCAGCATGAACATGGCAAGTTGGTTTCCATATTACCTTTTTTGATTGCAGTGTGTCAAAATGTACATGATGGACATAATATATCATTAAAAAAATACCGACAACTAATAAACACAACATTCATTCCCTCGGTCCTGTGCAATAAAGAATATTGCATAATGGATTGCCGAACATGGAAACCAACCTGACGAGAGTAACAATACATCAAACAGAAAGTTATCATGACAACAGTTCATTCTCTCTCTCTCTCTCTCTCTCTCTCTCTCTCTCTCTCTCTCTGATATTATAGTTGTTGTTTTTTTTCTTTTCTCTTTCTTTCTTACATTCTTTTTCTCTGTAATTTTCAACAAGATGTTGATGGCTACTACAATGCAAACATACAGAAGAAGCATTCCTAGTCATTGCTGTCCTTTATCCTGTTTAGCCAATTCTTTCATTTGAATACTCAATCAATAAATACTGGCCATTCAGAATCACAATAAGAGTACCTGGGAGATAATGTAAAAGAAAGAAAGCTCTACACAGACAAAGAATTACAAAAGAAAAAAAGAGAGAGAAAAAACCCCCCAACAAAACCTGCATGCAAATCAGGGTTACATAAAGATAATTGTTGATAATTCTTGCATCTCCTCCTGCTTTTAAATAAATACTAAAGTGAATATAATCACATCATTGAGCATACAAGGTCATTAATCATAATACACGAAGAACTTACTGAACAACTATGAACTAGTCATACTTTTAAGGTTCAGGCTATCAAAAACGTCTTGAAAGTCTGTCATTTGCTGTTATGTTTTTTTTAGTTGCTGTGGTTTTAAAAAAAAAAATTATTGACATTTTTGCCCCACCCCTTTTTTTCTCTTTTCTTGCTCAGCCAACTACAAGGGTCATTTCAGGGGTGAGACTGCAGGAAAGAAAACCATTACTACAACATTGATGACAAACTCAAAACTAGAGACCTAAAACAGATTGCACAAACCGAACCCCATCACAAACCAGCTCAAAAATGTGAAAAAACTCCAATGTGGAGGAGAAAATGAAATACATCAAAACAGAACACAAAGCAAAGGATGGCTGATTTTAACTTCATTTAAATAATCATATATTTTATATATATATATATATATATATATAATATATATATATATATATATATATATATATATACATATATATATATATATATATATATATACATGCAGGGAAAGAGAGAGAGGAGAGAGAGAGAGAGAGAGAGAGAGAGAGAGAGGAGAGAGAGAGAGAGAGAGAGAGAGAGAGAGAGAGAGAGAGAGAGAGAGAGACAGACAGACAGACAGACAGACAGACAGACAGACAGACAGACAGACAGACAGACAGACAGACAGACAGACAGACAGACAGACAGAGAGTGAGAGTGAGAGAGAAAGAGTTTTGATAAAGTAAACATATCATTAAACAATACATGAACTTACTAAAAACCGCACATACAAGGAAAAACAAAATAAAAAGGCAATACATACACATATAGGCATAAAAACCCCTAAATTACAATGAAAGCACTTCATTTTCAGATCCATGCCGACAGTTTCTTAAACAAAACATTCCAATATACAGGCCAATGAGACAATGTGATGTCTGCTATACAACAAATTCCAGATGATGAATCCCTGTAATCCCTGGTCCTATTAGCTATCTCCCCCATGGGAATGCCAGGATCCTGTCAGTATAAATAGCATCCCCACCTTCCGTCAAATTCTATGCTAGGAATTCCATCTTTTATATTCCTCACTTTGTATCTGCCTTGTTCCTTTTTCTTCCTGTCACCTCCTTCTTGTCTATTTTCTGCCTTCTTGGTAAATTTTTCTGCCTAATCTTTTTAAAAAAAAGACTTAAAATATAGCAATTCTCTCCCATGTTGAATTTGGATGCACTGGGCCTGACTTGTCAGGTACTTAATGACAGCGCAATACATTTCTGCTCATATGACAAACAACAACAGTTGCTCTCTCAGCATTAGACAGAACAAAAAAGATGGAAAAGAACCAACCAAAAAAAACTAAAAGCAGAAAACTCACTGCAAAGCAGCAATGCAAATACCCAAACTGGCACAGATGAGAGAGAAGTTATTGGCATATTTCTAGAAATAATTCAAATAATAACTGGAAATCAGATGTTTGTTGTTACAGCAGTACAAATCACAATTCACAGTATGAATTTTATGAATGGAAACAAAACACATTATGATAATGCAAACAACAACAAAAGCAAAACTTTCTCAAAATGAAAATGTGTGTGTTCATTCAAAATTATTCATGTTTGTAAAGCCCCCCACCCTTTCTTGATAAAACAACTCTCCTGAAACTTTTTTAAAATCCACTAATTTTCATGTATGACTTTGACGTAATTGCCTGGAGGGGGGTTAAAAGTTGTCACAGGAACACAGAGGATAGATTTAGGTCATTCTTTATGAATATTCATGAACTTGTACCCAGGGCAAGTCAAAACAATCATGATTGGTCAATCTATCAGAAGTCTGAAAAGTAGGCTGGCTGGCTGGCTGCTGTGAGCCAGCAGAAGGCGGCAGAGTGGAGCACTGCCAAATTACTATTACTGCTACTGCTACTACTACTACTGCTACTACTGCTACTACTACTACTACTATACTATTACTACTACTGCTTATACTACTACATACACACCATGCCTACTCATCTACAACTAAACTATCTATATTACACTACTACTTAATTTCTACAACACTCACTACTACTACACACTACCACTACTATCTATGGACTCACTATACTAACACACTACTATTACTACACACCACTAACTATACCACTACCAACTAATCTACACATGACTACTACTACTAACTAACTACTTTTGTGTTTGATATCACCACCATGGGCCTCTTTCTCTTTCTACAAATAAAGATGTCCTATTTATAAACTATATTGGGGAAGTGAGGTGTCAAAGACCTCAGCTTCTCCCGAGGCCACCATCTTGTTGGTGGATCCGTAACTGAAGCGACATTTTATTTGTGTGCCTGCATAAACTGAGTTCAGAGATAGTGCTGCAAGAGCTGATTTAAAGAAAACACTTGCGGAGATGATTTCTCCTTTCTGAACAGCTTACAATGAATGTTCACACCTCGCAAATTTAAAAACAGTGGAATAGGTAACAAAACAGGAAGTAATGGTACGACATTATTTTCTTTCCCAGAGCACTTTGAATTTACAAAACGAGTTTTCCTTGAGTAACATAACATAAATAATAGTAGTTTTCATTATATACAGACTAGAAAAACACACATCCACTTGAAGCATGCACACATACACGCACACACGCCCACACACACACACACACACACACACACACACACACACACACACACACACCCACACACACACACCCCACACACACTACACATCACACACACACACACACATACACACACACACACAAACATACACACACACACACAACACACTACATACACACACACCTAACAACCACAACACACACACAACACACACACACACACACACAACACACACACAACACACACAACATACAACACACACAACAAACACACACCAATACACACACATGGATACTTCCAAAACTCATCCAAAACAAACAACGTGATACAGCGCATAGTTGCAGAATCAACAACCGGACTATATGATTTTTAGTCAGATCAGGGTCAGGTTATATCAACATACATACATACACACAACATATCAAACTACACATTGTAAACAATGGTGCTCACACTCTCCAAAGCAACTGACAGAGCATAGCCGAATCTCTGTTGTTGTTGTTGTTGTGTTGTTGTTGTTGTTGTTGTGTTGTTGTTGCTCTAAGGGCCAATTCATCCTTTTTAACATTGTTGTTGTTGGTACCCTCACAAACCAATTCAATCTCTCTGTTGTTGTTGATGTTGTTACTCATGAGGGCCAATTCAGTCATTTTTAATGTTGCTGTTGTCAGTACCCACACAAGCCATACCCACCTCTTTTTTTTTTCTTCTTGTAGATGCTTCTTAGTATTTGTTGTTGTTGCTGTGATTCTATCATTTTCTCGTCAGCAACTGTTGCAGAAAAGAGAAGAAAGAGCTGCTCTCTGTCTGGTCCTTGGGTAGCTTGGATCGCAACGACCGCTGCAACCAAAATAAAGAAAAAAAAACCTCCCAAAATTATTACAAATCAACAACATTCTAACTGCTATCAACAGATTACAAATAAATGAACAACCCAAAATGATTACAAATCAACAACATTCTAACTTCTATCAACAGATTACAAATAAATGAATCAACCCAAAATTATTACAAATCAACAACATTCTAACTTCTATCAACAGATTACAAATAAATGAATTATTGATTAGGCCAGTGAAAAAACATCTCTCGTGTTACAAATAACTAAATCAATAAAGATATGAAACACAATGTTGAAGTCTTCTCACAATGTACAAATGCTACTGTTCTAAATCCACTTCGGTACACACCTTCAGTTGTTTGGTTGTCTCAATTTGGAGATGTTATGTATAAAAAGAAGAGGGATTAGATGGTTGTGGTGAATATAAAGATATTCAAGAAGCATCTACGACTCTCAGAAATTTGTAAAAGCGTTAGCTGGAGTATATTCCTCCCCCAACAAGAAGTCTATGTAATTAATCACACGCTTTTCTGTTGTAGTTATGCATACAATCCTCTCTCTCTCTCTCTCTCTCTCTCTCTCTCCTCTCTCTCTCTCTCTCTCTCTCTCTCTCTCTCTCTCCCCATCACACACACACACACAAACACCAAAAACACACCCCACACCCCCACCACACACACACACACACCCACACCACCACCCACACCACACACCACACACCACACACACATCCACAACCTTCATCTTCTCCAGATGAGACAGGCTGTCATTCCACAGCTCTCTCCACCGAACTTTGGTAGGAAATCCCGGTAAAAATCAGCCAGCTGATTCTGAAAAACACACATCAATCAAACACCAAATCTTCTTGAAAAGAGGGAGAGGGGGTGGAGCAGGTGGGATAAACTAGTGGTTAGAGCATTGCAATCATGATCTGATGGCTTAGGACATCAATGTCACCACCAGTATAAAGCACTTAACCAGAATTGACAAAGATTGACACACAGATCAATCTCCCACAGATATGAGCAACACCAGATTAGAGCCCCACCTCAGGAATTGATACCCAGGATTATACAACATAGTATTAAACAGATTGACCCACCTCCAGACGAGCCCCATCAGAGATTAAGCCAGGATTGAGCCACCACCAAGATCGAGCCACCATCAGGATTGAGCCAGGATTGAGCCACCACCAGGATCGAGCCACCATCAGGATGAGCCACCATCAGGATTGAGCCACCACCAGGATCAAGCCACCATCAGGATTGAGCCACCACCAGGATTGAGCCAGGATCGAGCCACCATCAGGATTGAGCCAGGATTGAGCCACCACCAGGATTGAGCCACCACTGGGATTGAGCCACCACCAGGTTTGAGCCACAACCAGGATTGAGCCAGGATTGAGCCACGACCAGGATTGAGGCACCACCAGGATTGAGGCACCACCAGACCTTTGCATGTTAATACTAATGATGTCAGTGTTTTCATGACAATTTTCAATGTTTTCCGCAGAGTATCAGTACTGTTTAAAAAAAAAATCAGATTTGATGTATGTTTTATTTCTTCCCAGAACAAATACAGAAGAACACACAGGGTCTAGAAGTCTGCCACACCTGTTCAAGGACATTGTTACCCAGGAGTTTATATATATAATATATATATATATATATATATATATATATATATATATATATATATATATATATATATATAAAAATATATATATATATATATATATATATATATATATATATATATATATAATATATATATATCAGTATTGGCTCTATTTCTCCAAAAGTCCTTCAGATGAGACTAACTAACCAAGGTCCCCATATGCAAATGCACGCAAAAAATCTTATGCGCATGTTGAAACCTGGTTGCCTTTTGGAAGAGAAGACCTTTGCATGCCAGTCTGGAACAAATGACAAAGTTAAAAAAAAAAACAACAACAAACAAACAAAAAAAAAAAAAAAAAAGCATTCATGCATGCAGATATCTGTTTGGATAACATCTCTAAATCAGAATGCAGCTACCTTAATGGGGGGGGCAAGAAATTCATACCAACATCTCACCACAGATGAACCTTGGAGCAATAGATGAGGTACAAGAAAAAGAAACCAACAAAAACCATATCTTGCATAAAAAAAGCCCTTGAGAACAAAGAAAGGCAAAAATTCACAAGGACAAAGATTCTGTACACTCCTCATTGTTCTTCTCCCAACTCCAATGAGGCTCATTGGGGCACTGCACTGAATTTCAGCCATGTCTCTTGGCAAGCTTGAACCTAGTGGAGCCCCAAACCTCTCCAGGTAAGAATGCATGCTGGGTATGTTTGTGCTTCTGGAATCCACCAAACACTGATATGAAATAAGGGATCTTAAACGTGCATATCTGAGTTTTTGCATGCAAGTAAGGAATTAAGTCACTTGTAGGCCTCCACTGTTGGTTGACCGTGAAGATTTATTTTTTAAAATCCTCACTCTTAATTCACCAGACACTGCATATGAATTATGAACCGACTTTCATGGACCCATGAAAATAAGGCTCTCATCCACTCTGCTACAACATCTGTAAATTTATACATGCATAATATATCAGGCAATTTAGCTGTGAGTGAAACTCCACTGTGCTGCATGCATGTGAGCACACACAACACATGCACATTCACATGCATGCACACACAGACACAGACACGCATGTATGCATGCCTGCATGCATGCCACACACACGCAACACACACACACACAACACACAACCACACACACACACACACACACACACAACACAAAAGACATCACTCACCATCACACACACACTCAACATACACACACACCAACGACGCAGATCAAGACACAACCATCAGACACGACATACTCACAAACACCCATACCCACGACCACAAAATTATCCACGGAACATTAACAAAACAGGTGCCAAAATCCCACCACCACATTTTCCCACACCATCCAATATCCCCACCCAAAACCGATCCCAACATCAAAGACAATACTCACACACCACAGAAACCAGAGTACCCACAGCACCACAAAAGAGCCAATCACAGCACCACAGAGGAGAGCAGTTCCCAGAACAGGAGACTGTTATCCACAGACCACAGAGGAGTACCAATGTTTCCGCAACAGGAGCCACATGTTACCCACAGCACCAAAGAGGAGTAGCCAGATGTTATCCAAGCACCAAGAAGGAGCCATGTATCCCACAGCACACAGAGAGCCAGATGTATCCCACAGCACCAAAACCAGATGGTAGAGGAGCAGATGTTATCCCACAACAAAAGGGGCCAATGTGATCCCACAGCACCAAAGAGGAGGAGCCAGATGTTATCCCACAGCACCAAGAGGAGGAGCCAGATGTTATCCCACAGCACCAAAGAGGAGCCAGATTTATCCCACAGCACCAAAGGAGGAAGGGTAGCCTGGTGGTTAGAGTGATGCGCACTGCACTGTGATCTGCTAACCCTGGTTCGAATTCCATTCAAGAGGATTTCTCCTCTGGAGTTAACATCAGCGCCGACTCCACTTCCCCCCAAAAAGTTCTTTGGATGAGACTATAAACCGAGGTCCTGTGTGCAAACTCACGCAGAACATCTTGCATACAGGATAAAACCTGTTCGCTTCATGGAAGAGTAGGCTATTGTGTGCCGTGGGAATGGATGACAAAATGTACAAAACTGCATACACACAGGGACTGATTAAAAAAGCACATGAGTATCTATTTCAATATCCCAAAAAAAAGAATGAAATAAACTAAAATAAATAAAAGATTATTTATTGAATAATTGGAAGAAAGCACTCCTTACTCTATTAAAGTTAAAGTCTTCCACCTAGCTCACAGCCGTGCTTATCCGTTTCTGCGTAAGCGACGAGATCATAGACCCCCTGAAGACCATATCGCAGTAACCCAACAAGTTACACCTTTACACCTGTGGTGAGAAAATAGCCGTAAGTGCTTCCAGGCACAAGCCATAGCTAAATGATCGACCGCATCTTAACAGTCCAACGCCTACCATAGACTACCGCGCGCTTACATCTAGCAGAAAATCACACCACACACTGTAATCCCTTATGGGGATGCCAGGAACCTATCAGTATAAATACCATCCCCATCTTCTGGAAATTCTATGTTAGGGTATTTCACCTCTTTTCTATCCCTCACTTTGTTTCCTGCCTTGTAGCCTTTTCTTCCTCACCTCCTTCTTGTCAGTTTTAATGCCTTCTAGATCCATTCTTCTGCCTTTTTCCCAGAAACACTAAATGACAGGCTCAGGAATGGGACTCACCTCTGGAGGTAGCATGACCCAGAATGCCTCATAGACAGACTCCGGCTTCTTGTTCTGACAGTCGTAGGGAGCTGCACATAACAAAACAATGCCATGGTTATGTTCACTTATCTCTTTCTGTTTTACAAAAAAAAATGCCATGATTGTGTTCATTTAATTTTCATTTTTACAAAACAATGCCATGATTATGTTCATTTATTTTCCATTTTACAAAACAATGCCACTGATTATGTTCACCTATCTTCCATTTTTACAAAACAATGCTATGATTATGTTCATGTGGGTATGGTTGGGGCAGAGATTTTGAAATAAATGGGGTGGAAACAGCAGATAGGAAAACATCACAGAAAATGAGGCAACAAAAACACCAAAAAACACCCCCAACCAAACACAAAAGGCACACTTCATACATACTTGAAGATATATTTTATTATTTTTTTATTTTATTCTTTTATATCAAGGATAATGGGATAAGCACTCTTGTGCTTTTTTACATCCAGTCCCCGTGTGTATGCATTTTTGTAAATGTCATCTATTCCCACGGCATACGATGGCCTACTCTTTCGAAAAGCGGATAGGATTACGTGTAATATACAACCATACAAAAACAGAGAATACACAAATGCGCCATGTCCCAACTCCCAGGATGAGGCCCACACAGGGGATGTAGATTATAAAACAGAGAAGCGCATACACTGTGTCCCAACTCACACAGGATGAGGCCCACACAGGGGATGTAGATTATAAAACAGAGAAGCGCAACATACACCATGTCCCAACTCACACAGGATGAGGCCCACACAGGGGATGTAGATTATAAAACAGAGAACCAACATACACCATGTCCCAACTCACACAGGATGAGGCCCACACAGGGGATGTAGATTATAAAACAGTAACACATACACTGTGTCCCAACTCACACAGGATGAGGCCCACACAGGGATGTAGATTATAAAACAGTAACACATACACTGTGTCCCAACTCACAAGGATGAGGCCCACACAGGGGATGTAGATTATAAAACAGAGTAACACATACACTGTGTCCCAACTCACAAGGATGAGGCCCACACAGGGATGTAGATTATAAAACAGAGTAACACATACACTGTGTCCCAACTCACAGAGGATGAGGCCCACACAGGGGATGTAGATTATAAAACAGAGTAACACATACACTGTGTCCCAACTCACAAGGATGAGGCCCACACAGGGATGTAGATTATAAAACAGAGTAACACATACACTGTGTCCCAACTCACACAGGATGAGGCCCACACAGGGGATGTAGATTATAAAACAGAGTAACACATACACTGTGTCCCAACTCACACAGGATGAGGCCCACACAGGGGATGTAGATTATAAAACAGAGTAACACATACACTGTGTCCCAACTCACAAGGATGAGGCCCACACAGGGGATGTAGATTATAAAACAGAGTAACACATACACTGTGTCCCAACTCACAGAGGATGAGGCCCACACAGGGGATGTAGATTCCCCCGGCCCCTTCATGCTGATCTGGTGGTGCATCTGGCAGTCGATGTCGCGCAGGCTGGGGTCGGGCTGGGTCAGAGGGTGGCTGTGGTACCACCCCACCACACTGCACCCCTGCCGCTCCATGCTCTGCCGGATCTGTATGGCACACACACACTCCAGTGTTTCAAGAGTACATGGAATGAGTGTGCCTGCCTGCATGCAGACATATACATACATATACACACACTGAGATATAATATATATATATGTACATGCACTACCAAGCATGCAAGTAGGTGTTGTGCATGCACATACACAGACGCACACATGTGCACGCACAGAGCACACACACGCATGCAGCAAGCACGCCCTGAAGTCGAAATGCAGCTACCTTTATGGTGGGCAAAACAGCGCAGAAGTAAAATCTCACCATTGGTGAACTATTGGGGCTCTAGTGGAGGAAAGGCAAAACCAAAAAAAAAAAAAAAAAAAAGAAAAAAAAAAGAACAAAAAAAGGCAACACACACATACCCAGCATTAAAATAGCAAATCAATGCTTATTCAAAGTACCATCTGGAAATAAAAATTTGATTTGATTTGATGATTTGATTTGAGAATGCTTCAGCCATCACAAATCTTCCTCCACACACCTATGTAACCCATGTAAGCTGAATCCACAGAGCCCAAGACACAACAAATTCCAACTCTTCTCTTCTCAGCGTGCCCTTACTGGGTGGGCTGTGTAGTGTCTGATCTCCTCCTGTTGTAAATCTGCAGGAGGTCTGCCTGCCCACTGGCCTCAGCCAACACATTGCGACTTCACAGCAACAGCTCATTTTTTGGTATAGGCTGCATGCTGGGCATACTTATGTTTTTTGTAACCCACCAAAGGTTGGCAGCAATAGCAATACACAAAAACTACAGTAATCAATGAATGATCTGCTGGCTTTATACATTTTCAGCCAGTATTTTTTTTTCATAGACTTACTTCCTCTTCCACAATGGCTGCCTTGTCTTTGTCACTGAGGAGGCACCGGCAGGGAAAGGCCTGGCTGATGCGTACATCTGGGCAAGAAAAAACCCAAACCAACAAATGTACATACACGTTTCACAAAGAATTTAATTTATTTATTAAAAAAAAAATGTTTATACCACTTCATGTCACAGCAGATTTCTCTGTGTGAAATTCGGGCTGCTCTCCCTGGGGAGAGTGTGTTGCCATAAGTGCAGCACCACCCATTATTTTTTTCTTTTTCTGGTCTGCAACTGTATTTGTTTCCCTGTCAGAGTGGCTTTTTTCTGCAGAATTTTGCCAGGGACAACCCTCTTGTTGCCATGGTTTTTTATATGCGCTCTAATGATGTGTAACACAAGGAACCTCGGTTTATCGTCACATCCGAAAGACTAGCACCCAGACCACCACTCATGGTCTAATGGATGGGGAAAAAGTTTTGGGCCCAAACGGGATTCAAACCACTGCACACTCCAACCTGGATTTTTCACTTTCTAGGCAGGCACGTTACCTTTAGACCACCTATCCAATTTACTCACAGCGTACTTAATAAAAGATAAAGCTTCAAAAAAACAACTGGCATTAGTTAAATCAATAAAAACCACACCAAACATTACCAAACTTTTCTTGGTGCATTTTCTTGTTGGAGTTGTACACTACAGAGGCACTGTTTAGAATCTGTAGTACAGCGGGAAAAATAATCTCCCGTCTTTCCAAATTTTGTTCCAGTTTTGTAATTCAATTTTGGGCCTTTCATGTGTAACTTAAGGGACACCGGGGTCGAAACTGATGAAATTTTGTTTACAAGCCCATGTTAAAAGTTATGCCATATATTGAAAGGGCATCACTTGTACAGCATAAAAATCACAGAATTACTCAGTTTTCTGCACTGCTGCCATGGAAACAATCCAATATGGCCACCAAAACTCAATATTTCAAACTCCTAAACCTTTATATCTATAAAAACTATGAGTACCCTGTTTCTACAGATATATTTTATGATCTGAATTCTTTAATTTCACACAGGGAAATCTCCATAAATGTATCCAGCAATTCTTAATTCTAAAAAAACATGATTTTGGTCACTTTTGGACATGTGTCTCACCTTAAAACTGACATGTCCATGCACAACACCCACATCAAGAGTGAATTAGGTTCATACACACCATATAATAACTTTGATATAAAATTTAAAAAAACGACAGTAAATCAGCTTTAAAAAAGAAAAAAAGAAAGAAAGACAGGACATTTTCAACAGTTTTCCTTATCTCAAGCAAGAACATACATGTCTACTCCATGTTCTTGGTTGCTGTTGGTGTTCCCCAGCTTAACATCATGGGGGTCACTCAGAATTTGAAGATTTACGACACTGCATACACACAGGGACTGGATGTAAAAAAAAAAAAAAAAAGAGCACATGAGTGCTTATTTCATACCCTCAATATAAAAGAATAAATAATAATTTTCAAAAAATTGCAAAAAACAACCTGCGATACTCACTGTGAGTCTCTGGACACCATGACCCTCCCAGGTAACCCACTACCTCCGAGGTGGTCAGGTGGCAATGGAAATCCTGCGATACATACATATATACATAGTATAGTGTATATACAGTCTTCATTTTTACCTGTCTTTTCTACAGCTTACAGGTAAGCTCCAAGGTAAGGAGGAGGGGGCAGGGGGAGGAGGGAGAGTGAACATGTTCTGGCAAAACACTCTCAGCATGTTCACTGCTATTCCTAAGCTTCATTTAAAAAAAAAAACTAATATAGTGAACCTTTGGTAGACATAGGTACATGCAGAAGAAAAAGTGCCAATGTTTTTACAGTAAGCCAAAGGTCCAATACACTACACTACACTACACTACACTACACTACACTACACTACACTACACTACATACACTACACTACACTACACTATATTGACATTACACTACACTACACTACACTACACTACACTACACTACACTACACTACACTACACTACACTACACTACACTACACTACACTAACATACACTACACTACACTATATTGACATTACACTACACTACACTACACAAACACTACACTACACTACACTACATACACTACACTACACTACACTACACTACACTACACTACACTACACTACACTACACTTCACTTCACTTCACTACATACACTACACTACACTACACTACACTACACTACACTACACTACACTACACTACACTTCACTTCACTACACTACATACACTACACTACATACACTACACTACACTACACTACACTACACTACACTACACTACATACACTACACTACACTACACTACACTACACTACACTACACTACACTTCACTTCACTACACTACATACACTACACTACACTACACTACACCCACTACACTACAGTACACTACACTCACTACACTACATACACTAACTACATACACTACACTACACAACTACACTTTACACTACACTACACTACACTACACTACACGTAACACACTACACTAACTTCACTACACTACACTACTCACTACACTCTACCTACACTTCACTTCACAAAACAACTACACTAGAACTACACTACACTACACTACACTACACTACACTCACTTCACTACACTACACTACACTACACTACACTACACTCACTACACTAGCACTAGCACTACACTGCACTCACTACACTACACCTCACTACACTACACTGCACTACACTACACTAGCACTACACTACACTACACTACACTACACTACACACACTACAACACTACACTACACTACTCTACTCTACGCTATGCTACGCTGTACAACACTGCACTGTACTGCACTGCACTACACTGCACTGCATTGCACTGCACTATGCTACACTATGCTTTGCAACACTGCACTATACTACACTACACTGGACTGTACTGTCACTGCACTGTACCAGCCGCACTGCATTGCACTGCACTGCACTGCACTACACTACACTATATACCTATACTTTGCAACACTGCACTGCACTGCCACATATACTTTGCAACACTGCACTGCACTGCACAGCAAAGGCTTGCAGACTCACCATAAGCATCAAGACGTTTGTTGATACTGTCACGTTGAAGGGCTGTGGCCTGGCCATGTCTTCAAAATGTTCACACTTCACAAATGTTCCTGGGTCCCTGATACACAGAAAACAAACAAAAAAAAGAAAAAAATGGTATTCAATATGTTTTCCCACATTTTTCCTCACTCACTGAGCATGCAAACATACCATAAATGCAACACACCACATGACTGTATCAATAAACTTACATAGCAGGCACTTAACCCTCTTGCATTCGATTCTCTGAACACAATCTGCCCCTAGATTTACATTCCATCATGAAATCAGGTCAGCACACATGCTCACTGGCCTTTTCCTCCTTCTTAGTACATGCCAGCAGCTATAATAATTACTTCCAGACACTCACAGGGTTTCTCCTTCTAGCCTGATAGACAGACAGACAGACAGATACAAGCACAGCAAGACAGACAGACAACAGACACACACACAGACACACACACACACACACACACACACACACACACACACACACAGACACACAAACACACAAGAACACACACACGACACGACACACTACACCACACCACACACACACACACACACAAAACCTACACACCTACACACACACACACACACACACAACACACACACCTACACACACACACACACACACACAACACAACACAGACACACGACACAACACACACACACACACACACACACACACACACACCACACACACACCACACACACACACAGAATCTACCTGGCATCACTGCGGGGCCCCAGTGAGGCATACTTGATGGAGAGGCGGTGGGTGGGTGGACGGTGCAGGCAGCACTGCTGTTCACTGGTTTTCCGTTCTCTTCAGCCGGCAAACCATCAGAACTGAGACCCCCCACAGTCAGGTTCAGAGCTGTCGGCACCATGGAAATGAGTTAGCTCGCATGTAGGTTAGTTGTCGGCACCATTGAAATGTAGGTTAGCCTGGTCGGCAACCATGAAATGTAGTTTTACTGTCAGACAACCAGTGAAACTTAGGTTAGCATCCGCTGTATTAGTTTCTCAACCATATTCAAATGTAGTTAGAACATCATTTCAAGAACAGGACACAAATGATCGATTTGATTTATTTGAACTTAGTTTTTTACACTAAATTGTAAAACCAGTTTCTTTACAAATCAAAAAATATGTCAAAGAAACTTAAAAATAAAGTTAAAGTACTGCGATATCATCAGCCTGTAATTCCCGTTTCGTCCAACACTATATTCTCAAATGTAACCAGTTTATAACCCACACAATTCAACGTGACACCCTTTAGCACCGAAAGCCGCAAAGCCTTCCAAGGCACAACCATAATCCAAAACTGGATAACTGAAACTTTAGATTATATCCAACGCAAAACCATAAATTTTAAACGATATCAAAGATGTTCTTTAGCAAACAGAAAAAATCCCATAGTTACAAAATGCCGATGAATGACAACTGTTGACCTACAGTATGCACTGTAGCAAATGAACTGGGTGGATACACAAGACCCAAACTAACCCCTAAGTACGCTGTCTTGTTGCCCATGAATGTGGTGACAGTACGACACGGCAAGACCATGCACAAAGTTTGCACTAAAAACAAACAGAAAAAAAAATCACGAACAAACAAGATTCAATAATTACCTTCTTCCTGCATGTTCTGTGTGAAGGTTTCAGATCGCCTGCACCACATGCACGCACTGCACACACACGCACAACACACACGCACACACACACACACACACCACACACACACACACGTGTATGCACACACAGCACACACACACATCACACACGTATGCACACACACACAAATAAGTAAATAAGTACAGAATAACTAAATCAGTAAATTACATATACCTACTGGATCCATGCATAAATGTACAAAAGTTTCAGAAGATTCACAAATTAGCTCCTTCTCTTCTCTGAGAAGCACCTTAATGAATCAGATGCTAACTAACTTAGCTTGTCTAAATATGAATGAAGGACTTCACCATCAAACATGATTTTTTTAATCTACTACCTCTACAACATTTCCACCATCAAACATGATTTTGTTTTATCTACTACCTCTCCAACATTCAGTAAACAAGAAACACAGTGACCAAATGGAAACTTATAAATATTTTTTTTTAAACCTCATGTTTACCATCCATCCATTATTTATTTTTATATTTTATCATTTCATATTATTATTTTATTATTTATTATTTTATTATTTATTATTTTATTATTTATTATTTTATCATTCTTTATTTTATCCATTATTATTTTGTTGTGTGGGGTTGTTTTGGGTTGTTTTTTTTCAAATCAAGCACAGACAAATCTAACCAAAAACTTGTTAGCATGACCAACTCCGTAACCCAATGTGGTGGTTAGGTCTTAGATGCAAGCTAACTATTTTTTTTCTCTCACAAACACACTACTCCTCCACATGAATTATATGATATATTATGATATGATTATAATGATTGATCTTCTGCCCATGTGTACATAATCATAAAATTTGAGGAAAGGGCATTGGCAGGTGTGCACAAAACACTAACCTGGAAGATTGTAACCCTTCGATGAGACTATAAACTGAAGCCCCGAGTGCAAACACACGCAGAACATCTTGCACACATGTTAATTCCTGTTCCGTTTTTCGTAAGAGTAGGCCACTGTGTGCCAGTAGAACAGCTGACAACATTTACAAAACTGTATACACACGGGAACTGGATGTAAAAAAAAAGCACATGAGTGCTTATTCCATTATCCTTGATATAAAAAATAAATAAATAAATAAATAAATAAATAAATAAACAAACAACAAACAAATAAATAAATACTCTCCCCTACTCTTTGTCCATCAAGCACTGCTAAGATTCTAACCCACAACTCACAACTTCAGAACCATAAAACAACAACAAAAAATCAGTCTCTCATCTATAACCACTCTGCCACTGTGCCCAACAAAACTTCCAACAAAACCTTTCACAACAAAACGTTAGAAAGCACTAAGGCACCTGGACGACAGCTTTCCGGCGCCATTTTGAACAGGGGAGAGTAATCCTGCTGCAGCCGCTGCTGCTGATGAGCGGCATTGGAGCAGATACTGTGGATGTTGTTGTCGCTGTTGTGGCTGCTGATGCTCCTGTTATCGCTGCTGTTGTTGTTGCTGCTGCTGCTGCTGGTGGTACTGCTTCTTGAGCCTCGGTGGTTGCTGTGGAGGGAAAATCCCTCTTTGGCAGACCGTTTTCCTGGGAGTGGGTTGACGTCACTGGGGCTGTGATCGCGCCGTTGTGGGTCTCTGCTGCCGCCAGGGCAGCCTGGTGGGGGGACTGTGAAAGAATCAGATAGACAAGACAGCCTCAATGATGTTCCATCTGAACTGTTCTAGCCATGGGATGGATACATAATTATTATTAAAGTGCACAGAGAGGGAGAGAGAGAGAGAGAGAGAGAGAAGAGAGAGAGAGAGAGAGAGAGAGAGAGAGAGAGAGAGAGAGAGAGAGAGAGAGAGAAGAAGACAGACAGACAGACAGACAACAGACAGACAGACAGACAGACAGGCAGACAGAGACAGACAGACAGACAGACAGACAGACAGACAGACAGACCGAGTGACAGAGACAGAGAAACAGGCAGCCAGACAGACTGACTGACAGACTAACAGACACAGATATGGACAGACAGACAAACAGAATGTTTCAGAACTGAAAAAAAATCAACTCCCTCAATTAAAGAGAAGAAAAGAAAACAAAACAACCCATACACGAACCTATCTTTCGTATGCCTACACAGAAGTAACAGTATTGCGTGACACCATTAGCTCACCGTGCTGCGGAATGGACTCCCAGGATGATGTCTACGAGACCAAATGGATTTCCACGTGTCCAGCTTTCGACCTTTGTATTTCACCTGAAAACATTGTATGAAAACATTGCTTTGGTTTAAGTGTTAAAGCTGGTATTATGAGTAATAATGCTGACATGATTATTAACCTTTTCCCTACGAAAGGCCCATTATTGGGCAACCAACCATAAACAAACTCTACATGTATGCTAATAAATACTATCTTCTCTGGGCCTGACTTGTCTGGTGCTTAACAGCAGTGCAAGCATTTTTACTCATATAACTGACAGCAATCGTTGCAATCTTTATCACTGGACAAAGAAGAAGAGATATTACTTTTTTAAAGTAAAAAGTAATCAACCAATCAATTAAAAAAAACAAAACCAACCAAACAACAAACAAACAAAAACACCCAACAAATCTGGAGAGAAAAAAAATTAGAACAAAAAATGCAAATGATTTATTAAAAAAGAAGATTAAAAAAAAAAAAGAGTAATCTCCCCTCTGCCCCCCCCCCCCCCCCCCCCCCCCATTAAAACAGACGCACTCACCGATGCCCACCCACACCCGGAGCGTTGATGGGGTTCACCAGCCGCTTGCAGTGTGTGGCCCAGGCACTGGGTGTGCAGAACTCCTCTTCTGCCCCGTGCCACTTGATTTTTTCCGTTGTCCAGAAGATCAGCTTCAAACCGCTGGCCCTGCAAACACAAATGCAATGTTAAGTGTGTGTGTGTGCATGTGTGTGTACTTAAGTGTGTGAGTACTTCGAATTTGCTAGGACCATAGATTGTTATTGATTGCTTCTGTGATGTATAGGTCGAATGCAAGCGCTTGATTTGTTTTTACAAGATATAGCGCAATAATAAGTTCCATGTATTATTATTATTATTATTATATTATATATTATATTATTATTATTATTATTATTATATTATTAAGTATTAGTCTATAACTGTCAAGCTTGAGAAAGGACTAGAAATTACATGTCATTTTGTTGTTGTTTTTGTTGTTGTTGCTCTCAGCTAGAGCTCTGGGATTCACCAATGATGAGAATTTTGCTCATGCCACCCTTTTTCCCCAGCATTAAGGTAGCCACATTCTGACTTCAGAGGTATAGTTGGGAATCTAACCAACCTACCAATTGGCCAGGATAAGTCAGGAGGTACCTGCCTGCATTTTCTGATTTTCGACTGTCATGGCTTCTTTTGACGTGCACAAGTCTGTAAGCGCACAGGTCTGACTGGTTCAGAATCTCCTCCAAAAGACTTGACATTCAGTTTGATTTTTCCATCCACCTTGGATGTGGGAGGAAAGGGCAAGGCTGAGAATCAAACCCAGATCCTGACCATTGTCTTGTTTGGCAGGTGAATGTCTAAACCCTCCTGCCACTTCTTTCTTATATAATCACATCTTATATGAAAAAGGAAAACTTTCAGAGTAGAATAGTCCAGCCAGTTGTCCACTCTATTTACAAGGTTATTTGGCCAGAAACTGGAAAACGGAGACCTGCAAGGACACTATGAAATTGAAAGCAGCAACTCTTCTTCATACTTTTTTTACTAGGTTTTGTGAGAGGACACATCTTCACAATCTTTGATCTCGAAAACTCTACATGTGTACGCGCACACACACACACACACACACACACACACACACACACACACACACACACACACACACACACACACACACACACATGCAAGCACACACGCAAGCACACACTTCAATTTCCCCATCACCACTCCCATCCTCACCACAAAATAGTATAACATCAATAATTAACATTACAAACATTCTCAAAAATCTTGAAGAAATCTTCCCCACCCCCTACTCAAAGAAAAATCTAAACATACCAACAACAAAAACCCAACAAAAACCCTGCCAGAAAAAAACACCCTAACAACAACAAAACAACAAACAATAGCCAAAAAATAACACACACACCCCAACCCCCCCCCCCCCCCCCCCCCCCCCCCCCTCAACCAAATCCACCAAATAATAATAAAAACAACAACACCAAAACCCAAACTTCTAAACGTTATGAAAAAGTCAACTGAAAATGCACATGCAGAAAATTTCAAACACCCAACCTTCCAAACCTTAAGAAAAAGTCAACTGAAATATTTCATTATATGTATGCATGCAGTGAATTCAAGCACCCAACCTTCCAAACCTTAATGAAAAAGTCAACTGAAATATTCATATATATGTATGCATGCAGTGAATATTCAAGCACCCAACCTTCCAAACCTTAAGAAAAAGAAACTGAAATATGTAGCATACAGTGAATTTCAAACACCCAACCTTCTAAACCTTATGAAAAAGTCAACTGAAATGCACATGCAGATAATTTCAAACACCCAACCTTCTAAACCTTATGAAAAAGTAAACAGAAATGTGTGACATACTGATGCAGTGAACTTCAAATGCCTGCTTACCCTGTAGTCGAATGGACAGCAGGTTTTCACCAGCATGGATGATCCCTTCGTCCATGAGGTCAGACAGCGTGACCCCTCGACCCGTGAGGGCCTGTTTGGCCTTCTGCAGTTCTGTGTCCTCCTCTGAATCATTGTAGTAATCCTCCTCCTCCTCCTCTCCCCCTTCCTCCATTGCCTGCTGCTTCTCTTCTGAGGCTGTATGTAACACATTTGAATTTTTAATTTTATTCTCATTTGTCTGTGTAATGTGCTGGTCTGCAGAGATCTAGATCTGTTTGTTTCATGTGTGTGTGTGTGTGTGTGTGTGTGTGTGTGTGTGTGTGTGTGTGTGTGTGTGTGTGTGTGTGTGTTGTGTGGAGAGAGAGAGAGGAGAGAGAGAGAGAGAGAAGAGAGAGGAGAGAGAGAGAGAGAGAAGAGAAGAAGAGAAAAGACGAACAGACAACAACAGACAGACAGACAGACAGACAGAACAGACAGACAGACAGAAACAGACAGACAAGAGAGACAGAGACAGACACAGAAGAGAGACACAGAAAAGACAGAGAGAGTAGAGAGAAAGAAGAGAGAAAGTCAGTGGGTAAGAGTGTGTGTGTGGAGGGTGAAAGTTTATCATTTTATGTCTGTGTATATGAGTAGTGTGTATGTGTGTGTGTGTGTACATAGCGTGTGTGTGTGTGGTGTGTGTGTGTGTGTGTGGTTGTGTGTGTGTTGTGTGTGTGTGTGTGTGTGGTGTGTGTGTTATGTACATGGCTATTATGATTTTATTTCATTTAACCACAACCATTCTTAAGACCTGTGAACTCATACCAACTCATATAACTAGATAGAAAAGGGGCAGTACAACCACTGAGCTATAGATAGTTTACTCTGAGGATGTCTGTGAGTACAAACTATAAAAGATTTAGTTGTAGCATGCAGTAGCACTAGCAGTAGTGTAGTAGTAGTAGTAGTAGTAGTAGTAGTAGTAGTGTAGTAGTAGTAGCAGTAGTAGTAGTAGTGTAGTAGTAGTAGTGTGTGTAGTAGTGAAGTAGTAGTAGTAGTAGTAGTGTGGTAGTAGTAGTAGTAGTAGTAGTAGTAGTAGTAGTGTGTGTGTGGTGGTAGAAGTAGTAGTTAGTAGTAGTAGTAGTAGTAGTAGTAGTAGTAGTAGTAGTAGTAGTAGTAGTAGGCCATGGAGGAGGAGTAAGAGCAGCAGCAGCAGCAGTAGTAGTAGGCAGGCAGGTGCATAGTACTAGTAGAGCTGTGTGTGTCTATATGGGGGGGGGGGGGGTGGGGGGGGGGGGTTTACAGTGGGATGGAGAGGCTGTGTGAAACTGAAAGAGAGTAGTAGTGTGTGTGTGTGTGTGTGTGTGTGTTGTGTGTGTGTGTTGGTGTGTGTGTGTGTTGTGTTGTGTCTGTGTGTGTGGCATGCACTGTTGTGTGTGTACATATTTATTTATAATATATGGTACACATTCATGTATACATGTACATCATGTATACAGTGTACAATTGTTAATATGTGTAGTGGATCAAACCAAGAAGATTAACAACTCTGTCATCTCAAAAACATTTTTTTCAAGTCAGATGAAGTAACATCAGCTGTTCAAGCAGTAATAAAGTTGATTGATAGAACTTTCCTGGTTACCTACCAAACATACTGGTCACATTCAACGGGGGAAAAAAGTTAAGAGCAAACACAGCTCAAGTCAAAGTCAAAGCAGCCAATTGAAAATAAAACAAAAAAACACAAAAAATTAAGAAAAGAAACTGCTTGGTCAAGTGGCTCCTCCAGTTCCATTTACTACAGGTAAACTTGTTGACTAAAACTAAAGAATAAGACTAGACCTACTATGACTTACTAAATATATTACTAGTCCAGAACCTATAGTCACTGACTATAGGATTAACAATAGATCTCTTCGTTTGCTTTCTTATTTTTCTCTATTGCAATGTATTGGGGAATGCAATAGGCCTATATCTGGATGACTCAAGGGGCCTACTAGGCTAGCCTAACTCAGCGCAGATTCATTGGCGAAAGATTATGCAACGTAAGAAAGATTATGCAACAAGTCCGCACGTAAGAACCATGTTTCACAGAATGATAGTGTACCGTCTTCGCTTTTTATCAGATTTTATCCAAGGCATGAAAATAATATGAAATTCCACGGCGACTATGCACAATACTCTACAGGATTCATATGAACACACTTTAATTTCCTCCATGATATGAATAATCCCGCTGATTGCTCCCTGAAAGACGAATCGAAACTTGGTCAAACGCATGAAAAGTGAAGTTCGGACACTTCCTTCTTTTCAATCTTGCCGTCGGTCAATTTTAATGAATGCAATTCTTCTTTGTGATTAAATGCCCATGCTCATTATTAATTTATAACTTTAGGGCTGCACATCTGGAAGAAATAAAGTACGATAATGTAAAGACTGGAAAACTGTACACAAACCCATGCGAACTGCAGTTTAAAAGTTGACCAATTTACAGCGTTCTCCTTTGTTTACATGTGCTTCCTGTGACCTTTCACCTTTGTTAGTTCTCGAGTCTGAATCATCCTCCGTGCATCCATACAAGGGGTAAAAAAGAAAAAAAAAGTGAAATGTTAAATTTGAAAGAAATATTGTGTAAAGTGTCATCGTAAAAATATGAATGCAATATATTGTGTGTCATAATTGACAAGATTGATAAAATTATTCGCTTTAGTCTTTTTGATCAATCATTCATTAATTTTGCCCGAATGCAGCGCAGAAAACCGGAACGACAATGGCTGGAGACGCTGAAATCGATTTTGTTGGTCTTGCTCAGGAGCTAGAAAATCAGGAACTGGAAGTAAGTTGGCAGATGAAATTGTACTCAGTATTTAAGTTTTGGGCCTAATTGAAGATGGTCATCCAAAAAATCACACAAACGTCATTGTTAATGTGCATGTGGGACACATTGATTGTGATGAACTTCAAGACTTAAGATACATCATACATGGATGTATTATTGTATACGTATGTGCATACAGTGCATAATTGATGGTAGGCTAATGAATGGTCGTGTGTAGCAGTGGTCCCCCCCCCCCCCCAACCCACAACAACACACCCACACACACACACACACACACACACACACACAACACACACACACTCACACACACAGATGACAAGATTTACGATTACTGGCATTATTGCATACACACGGGTCTAAATGTAAAAAAGCACAGGGTGCTTATTCCATTATCCTCGATTTAAAGAAATAAATAACTAAACACATTCTGCATACATGTAGCCAGGATACCAGGCCTTCATACCTACGAACACATTGTCACATGTGATTTACACAGACACACACACACACACACACACACACACACACACACACACACACACACACACCACACACACACACACACATACACAGTGATGATATATAATCATGTGTGGAAAACGTACACAACATGAACATAATATATTATATGTACACATAAACACACTGACAGTCACACACACACACACACACACACACACACACACACACACACACACACCACACACACACACACAGTACACACACACACACAACCACACACACACACACACACACACACACACCACACCACACACACACATTTTAGCTGGTAACTGTGTTTTTTGTTGCTTTTGATGTTTTGTTGGGTACCTTGACAAGTGGAATTCTTCCCAAGTGAGTAGGCTCACAAAATTGTAAAGAGGGGCACAAAAATTAGGCGAATTCTGCAGAAACTAGAATACATTATGTTTCTTCATCTTTACAAGAGGGTTATCATTTACTAAATTTCTAGAAGAGGCATCATGGAGTGGCGCAACAAATATATCAACTAAAGGAGCAATTTTCAGATAGATTTGTAATCAGTATTATATATCCTATCCATGTTTTAAATTAAGATATTAATTTCTGATTCACTCTGAAACCCTGTTATTTTTGTTAATTTTGTAATGAGAGGAGGAAGGTATAGTGCTTTAAAAAAAAATCAAACTGAATGCATTTGTCACCAACTGATCATACAATTTATACTAAACACAAATTATGGCAAAAATGTTTGTGTAAGTACTGGGTATAATTACTAGTATCCCATAGCACACCTGTCTGACATCACTCAGTCCACTGCTAAAATTAGTGCGCCCTTTCCTTGTGCCCCCCCCCCCCCCTCCCTTATTCCCCCCCCCCCCCCCCCCCCCCCCCCCCCCCCCCTGTGTTAAACCATCACACGCTCACACAGAAGGCCTTAGGTCAGTTGAGGTGGATGGCCAGCAACTGAGAAAGATGGCAAAGCTTATGTTTTGCACAGAATCTCCAGACCCCTGGCATTCCCGCTTCTTCAGTTTGATAATAATTAGTGTAATATTTGTACCAATGGATGTTGGCTTTGGCAGAGTCTTTGTAATGCTTCTTCTGTCAACTCTTGATGACTCTTGTCACAGACAAGCTATCAAAACAGCAGGCTTCATGGCATGTAATGATGTATGGATGGCATGCCCACACCACCAAAGTTAGACTTTGAATTTGATAAGTCTGAATTTAAATACCGAATTTCTTTTATAATTTGATGACCTGGGTTCAATTCCCGTTCAAGGGAGTTTTTCCCCTGGAGTTAATACCAGTGCTGACTCCACTCTCCCCAAAAGTCCTTCGGATGAGACTGTAAACCAAGGCTCCGTGTGCGAATGTATGCAGAACATCTTGCATACATGTTAAATCCTTTTCCTCTTTTCGTAAGAGTAGGCCATTGTGTGCCAGTGGGAACAGATGACAAGATTTACACAACTGCATACACACAGGGACTGGATGTAAAAAAAAAAGCACATAAGTACTTATTTCATTATCCTCAATATAAAAGAAAAGAAAAAAACTATAATCAGGAAAATACTGAAGTCATATACTAACTAGTATTGATGTATCTCCTAATCCTATGTCCTGATGTTTGTGCTGGTTTGCTTACACTTTTCATGATTGAAAAATATAAATTTTAAAAGTATTTTTTCCTTTATTTATTCTTTCTTTTATTTATTTATTTATTTTTTTAGTATTGGAATGAGCATCAGTCTCAGTAATTCATTCATATGTGATTTGTAGAAATTTGATGCAGCAATCACATCAGCTGTTTTGTTTTATTGTATAGACTATCTCATCTTTTTATTAAAAAAAATTTTCAACAGGCTCCTGGTGGAATCGCTTCTCCTCAACTCTATGGACAGCTGATGGCTCTGTATTTACTGCATAATGATTCGTAAGTGTTGTATAGTTTATATTATATATTATATCATATTATCATTATCATGTTATACATCATATGTTTTGACTGCTAGAGCTAGTCAGGTATGCAGTTTCACGTTGGTTTCATAAATATTTGCTGTGTTTTCTTCTTTTATGTTTACCCCAAAAAATTCCTGTTCAATTAAATTGTGCTAAAATTTTTGGGTTTTTTTTTTAAGTTTGAAGGGTAGTGGAATGCTATTAATATATTGTATGGATCTGTTAGTACAGTCTTACTTTTTGCCTCAGTCTATAGTCTCAGTTATGAAGGGTGTAGAAATGTGAAGAGCAGTTTGAATTTCTATGTTTAGTTAACATAAGAGATTGAAACTGAAAGATTGAACCTGTTGTCCAGATGTTAACTTATTAGTCAGCATGCCCAGTGGCTTGTTTGTAATGTTAAGGCAGTGGCCAAGCTCAGACACTTCTCAGGTCTGTATGATTTTAGAATCTGTGTGATCTAAAAATTGCTTTGCCTTTCCCAAGGAAATTCTTGTACAGTTTGTTGAACTTTGGTGTTGAATCTCATGACTTTTGAGTTCTAAAAGCTCTTGTCATGAAGGTCAAGTTGTATTTCATCACTTTTGGAATGAATGCTTTTATAGTCCTGGGTTGTATCATAATTCACCTGACAATATTTTGAGGCCTGAGTATGAAATACTGTCCCAAGTTCTGCTTTAAAAAAAAAATGCAAGAAGTTAATCCTTTGCATCTATGCCATAAATTATTAAATATAAAAGGTGTTTTACATGACACTAGCAAGTTTTGATTTCAGTTAACTGGGAAAAGTGATGGCAAGGTGTAGTGTGATAATCAAATGGTAGATATAAATGTTTGGTGATTTAGCTATTAGTAGTCTTGTTGTGGAGAGGGCTATTTGTTTTTTTGATCTGTTGGTTTTGTTTTGTTTGGGTTGGTTTTGTCTGGGTTTTGTTGTTGTTTTTGTTTGTTTGTTTTAGTGTTTTATTGTTGTTTGGTTGGGTTTTTTTGTTTGTTTGGTTTGTTGTTGTTGTTGTTGGGTTTTTTTTTTGGGGGGGGGAGTCTGTCCTCATTTTCATGATTTTGTGTTTGTAAAGTTAGATGAACAGTTAGACTCTTTATTGACATTCATTGGCTCAGCATTGTAAAAACATTTTTGGCATGCTTCCTTCCAATACAAAAGCATCTACCCTGTCTACTGATGCAAATCACATGCAAAAACAAAAAATAGCTAGTACACAGGAGTACTTTACTTGTGAGTTGTCAGTTGTGTATATGATATAATATAATTAATATAACTGAAAGAAGAGTTCATGGGGTAAGGACAATTGTACATGTGCGTGTGTGTGTGTGTGTGTGTGTGTGTGTGTGTGTGTGTGTGTGTGTGTGTGTGTGTGTGTGTGTGTGTGCATGTGTGTTTGCAGGCTTAACTGCAAGTTTCTGTGGAAGAGGATTCCGGGCAACATAAAACAGGTAATTGTATCAATCATCCTCCCTCCACACAGTGATGTTATAATGATGTGTCTGTGTTTGGCAACCTGGACAAAATTGTATTAGGCTGTTCAGAACCTCTCACAGTTTTTTTTTCATTGATCAACACAAGTGCCATGTGTTAAAGGTCATCAGCAGTAAGACCCAACCTGTGCTATTGCTTGTGGGTGGGTGGGTGCTTGCCTGTATGTACTTGCATGTCAGTGTGTATACGTGTGTGTGTGTGTGTGTGTGTGTGTGTGTGTTTGAAACTGTCAAAGATCCCAACTGAGCCCCTTCTCCCCTCAAATTGTAGATTTTTTCAAAAGTATCCTTTAGTTTAGTTTTTTCTTTTTCTGTATGCAGGGAAGTAAAAATTCTTTGCGGTATACTGGCTGAGCCAGGTAACATTTTTCTGTGTTTTTTGTTTTTGTTTTTTGCTGCCCCATTCTCTGTAAAACACCGGATCAGAGACAATTTTCTTTTATGACATGATATCAGTGACATTGATGATGATGAAACAATGCTGCTATGGAAGCTTATTTGCTTTGAGACTATTTGACAGGACTGCACCAAATGTAGAGTAGAGTATCTTAATAATTATATCCCGGTGTCAACCAGGCCTGAGATACCTATACAGACACCCGCAGTGGTGGTCATATAATTTGAGCAACACTCTCAAAATTGCATCTGTAAAGTGTAAAGTGAATGAAGCTCTATTGTATGGTCCCAGTCTTCCCATTGAGCCCATAGCTAACTCATCCTGGGTAGGAGCCGGCAGGAGTCTGAAAAAAACACCCTATGACTCTTGTGGGGTTCGAACCTGCAACCTTCCTGTCTGCAACCCAAGGCATTAACCACTGCACCATGATGGCTGGTGAGCCATTTTAAAACAACTTTGACTTGATATCCCTTCTAACAAAAGTATTTGATTTCTAACTTAAATTGATCATATTCCTTCAGCAAAAAGTATTTGTATTTAATAAACTGTAATTTACCGTTCAATGTGCAGGCCAATGCAGAGCTGGGCTTGATATGGGAAGTGGGACAGTGCATGTGGAAGCGGAACTACTCCGCCATGTATGAAGCTTTGAAGAAGGAGTGGAGCGAGACGGTGAAACCCATCATGAATGCCCTGAGTGGTAAGGTCCACAATTGGGAATCATCTGATCATGTTTGGCTCATCTGATCTCTCTTGGCTGTTTTGAAGTCATCTATGTGTTATCACTATAACCAGTGTTGATATGTATACTGTACAACACACACACACACACACACACACACACACAGTGACACACACACACACACACACACACACACACACACACACATGTGTATATGTGTATAATATATATATATATATATATATATATGGTTTACTAAAAGCAAATAAAACATGCTTGTTCCAATATTTGGGGGTTATTTTCTCTCATTTGGATTTTTTCTCTTTCAAATGTTAAATTTTAAACATTTTTTGTGTGTGCTTTTTGACTTAAGTTGTCAGTTTACTTCAGTTGTCAGATTGTGAAAGAATTTGTTTGTAACTGCCAAGACATGTCAGGTCTTGACATAAATTGTCAGATTTTGAAAGAATTTGTTTGTAACTTTAAAAACAGGTGAAGTTTTCAATTTAGTTGTCAGATTCTGAAAGAATTGGTTCATAACTTCAAAATCCAAGACAGGCGAAGTTTTGACTCAAATCATCAGATTTTGAGAAAAAATTGTTCATAGCTTCCAAGACACTTCAGAGTGCTTTATGCTGTGTCCTGAAAGGATTACTTGTTTTGCAGTGCTTTGTCTTGACCCTGCTTTTTATCTGTTCCAGAAAACGTACGGAAACAAGCGTTGAACCTTGTACGGTTAGCCTACTCTTCCATCAGTGTGGACGATTTTGCAGTATTTTTGGGCATGCCTGTGGCAGAGGCTAAGCAAGGTAAGTCAGTAACTGTTTCATGTCAACGTCAGACCATCGGTTGTCTTGTGGAGGTGTGGGGATTTGTTCTGTTTTAGTATCTGTCAAGTACATTGAGACAGAAAAGAGGTGGGAATGATATGGAGTATTGAATGAACAACTCGGGTTAGACTGACAAACCATTACATTAAACCAGAGCAGCAGCAATGAGTCAGTTATAATTTTATGTTTTGTAAGCTGGTAAAAGAAAAAAAATCATTTAGATGAGGCCTGTAAGAGCATGAATTATTTTTGTGCTTTTTTTTGTGAAATAGTAATGCAAGGATTTCTGTGTGTACGTGTGTGTGTTGTGAGACACAACTACACATAATTTTTTTTTTTATCATGTAATGTCAGTATTAGATTGTATAACCTCTTTAGTACTTTAGTGGAATTTCTTGTTTTAGAAATACTGAATGTTTTCTGCTCCTTTTGATAACAGTATTGATTAGATTGTATGACCTCTAGCCTTTAGCACTGCATTTACCATTTTCTGTATTATGAATACTGAACGATACACATTACCTAGTGCATCTTATTCATTAACTTTGGTATGAATACTAAACATGTACTTAATGTAGTATTACTGTTAGTTAACTTACCTGACATATTTATCCTTGGGTTTCTTTTATTTTTTATTTTTATTACCAGTGCTTTTCATCAGCCTTTACACTGATGTAATTTTAAACTCTTGTAGCTGCAGTATCTAAAGGATTGTCATCAGCCTTTGCACTCATGCAATTTTAAACAACAATAACTGCAGTATCTGAAGGATTGTCATCAGCCTTTGCACTCATGCAATTTTAAACAACAGCTGCAGTATCTAAAGGATTGCCATCAGCCTTTGCACTCATGTAATTTTAAACAAAAACTGCAGTATCTGAAGGATTGTCATCAGCCTTTGCACTCATGCAATTTTAAACTACAGCTGCAGTATCTAAAGGATTGCCATCAGCCTTTGCACTCATGTCATTTTAAACAACAATAACTGCAGTATCTGAAGGATTGTTATCAGCCTTTGCACTCATGTAATTTTAAACAAAAACTGCAGTATCTGAAGGATTGTCATCAGCCTTTGCACTCATGTAATTTTAAACTCTACAGCTGCAGTATCTGAAGGATTGTCACCAGCCTTTGCACTCATGTCATTTTAAACTCTACAGCTGCAGTATCTGAAGGATTGTCATCAGCCTTTGCACTCATGTAATTTTAAACAATAGCTGCAGTATCTGAAGGATTGTCATCAGCCTTTGCACTCATGTCATTTTAAACTCTACAGCTGCAGTATCTGAAGGATTGTCATCAGCCTTTGCACTCATGTAATTTTAAACAATAGCTGCAGTATCTGAAGGATTGTCATCAGCCTTTGCACTCATGTCATTTTAAACTCTACAGCTGCAGTATCTGAAGGATTGTCATCAGCCTTTGCACTCATGTCATTTTAAACTCTACAGCTGCAGTATCTGAAGGATTGTCATCAGCCTTTGCACTCATGTAATTTTAAACAATAGCTGCAGTATCTGAAGGATTGTCATCAGCCTTTGCACTCATGTAATTTTAAACTCTACAGCTGCAGTATCTGAAGGATTGTCATCAGCCTTTGCACTCATGTAATTTTAAACAATAGCTGCAGTATCTGAAGGATTGTCATCAGCCTTTGCACTCATGTCATTTTACACTCTACAGCTGCAGTATCTGAAGGATGGACTCTGGATTCCCAGTCAAAATTCCTCACGCCAAAGAAGTTGGGTAAGTGCACTTGTCACAAGAGAGAATTGGGTGCTCATCAAACAAATCTGGTTTTTAACTGTCAGTTTGATTTTGAAATCAGGAAAGGTGCTGGTCATTACAGCCAAAAAATATTCTGTTACAGTTTTTCAGTGAAGCAGGAGAAGTAGGATGGTTTACAAATTTGGGGTTCTTGAATCATTTGTGGCTTTAGCTGGACTACCATGTCTGTTGAGTTGTCATATTGCTATGTCAGTCTTTTGTCTCTGATTATGCATCCCTCCTCCCCCATTCTTTCTTCCATCTTGATTGTCTTTTTGTTTTGTTTGTTTTTTGGTGTTTTAGGGTTTTTTTGGTGTTTTGTTGTTGTTGTTTTTTTTTTTGGGGGGGGGGGGGGTTGGAGGAGGGGGGGAGGTGTTTGTATTCTTTGTTTAGTTTTGTTTTGTTTTGTTTTCTCAGCCCCCTCTCCACCTCTTTATCATCTCTATTTCTGTGGTTTGCCGTGCTCTTCTTTGTTAAAAATGAGAGAGGTGTTGTTTAATGAGATTTTGATCAGGCTGTCATGCCACATTAAACAAGCTGGAAAGGCTATTGCAGGAATGTTTGTCTAAAGCAGGCTGTATGCTTTGTTTTTCTTAATTTTTACCGTGCATAGTATAGCTTAGATGTGAATATATGAGGTCATTTTTTTCCAGGGGTGGTTGGAAGGGGGGGGGGGAGGGAGGGAGGGAAGGAAGAGGATTGCCATGGTGACATGTTCTGCTCTCGAGTTTCGTTTCAAATATGACTGGAAAATACAAACAATGTACAGAAATACCAGGTGATCCACTGTTTGCACATAGCTTGGGTTTTGCCTATTGCTGAATTTATGTAAAAGTGAGCAAGCATGAGTGCCTGACCTGATTTCGTGATGGAATGCGAAATCTTGGGGCAATTTGTGTTCAGAGAATCCGAATGGAAGAGGGTTAATGTTTGGTAATGGTCTGTTGCAGAATCTGTCTCCGCAGCAACACTCCCCAATGAACAGCATCTTTCTGTACTCACAGACTACGTGGCTTTCTTGGAAAATTAATGAAAAAAACATTTCTGTACAGCAAGAGTGGAAATGATGTTTGTGCTTACAGCATGTTGCAGACTGGATTCATGCGGAGAAAAGATGTGAAAATATGTTTGTGTGAAATGGATGTCGTCAGTGCGAGTTAGAAAAGATGAGAGAAAGATAATGAATGGTCGAACTGACTCATCGGATGTTTTTCGTGTAGTGTTACTTGTAAGTTATTTGTTCATCAAACATACTCACTCATCTTCATGTAAGTAGGTTGTTCAAAACATTATATGAATTATGTTTTCTTCGCTTTCTTCCTGCAATTTTTGTTGGATTTATTTGAACATATTTGTGTTTTCTGACAGAGAATAAACATGGATAATCTGAGTGCTTTCCCTTCTTATTTATGCTGTGATGAGGTAACAATCTGTGTCAAAACAGAAAATGTGTTTGAGTCACTATGAACATGGTCATGTTTTATTGTCATCTTTTTATACCCCCATACACTCAGCAAAACGCAACTCCACATCAATCACATCAAACCACACACACACACACACACACACACACACACACACACACACACACACACACACACACTTTGAGAACATTCTCATCTTTATTTCACAACAAGGAACTGTTCTTTCTGAAACCTGCAGACAATCCTGATCCCAGACACTGGTTTTTTCAGGACGTAGTATGTGCCATACAAAACCAGCACCACAGCAGACAATGATCATGTGGATGCCCTGGTATCGGAAGAATTTCTTCTCCTGCCTCTTCTCAGACCAGGTAGAGGATGGCAACTAAGCCCACAGACAGCCTTGGCTTCAAAAAGCTGGCTCTCGCAGAATCAGATGCTACTGCCAGTACCGCTGCAAGAACAAAACAACAGCCCACACGTTTATTCACATGTTTTGTCACCGTCATGCCATTTGTGTGTCTTCTTCTAAACGTCTATCCACTAAAAAGGGATTTTTTGCAACTTGTATTGTCAGCCACATGTCACAATATAATTACTGTATTGCTTTACCAATTCCTTGCTTTATAAACTTTTTTTTTTTTCCTGATATGATTGTTAGTTCTGGGTGGGTGTGAACCGATGTGCACATGAACTGAATCATGGTGAAAATGTGTGACTTCTGATTCTGATTGTCACTAAGTCACTGTGAAGTCTTTTTTCATGGAGCCTGCCTTTTTCCTTTTCCATATTAAAAAAAAAATTTTTCCAATTGAATGCTGGTCTGCCTTTATCGCTAAGTAATGCTAAGACAATTTTAGGTGGAAACAGCATCCTTTATTTCCCCTTTCATAGAAGAGCAGGCCAGCTACACACGGTAGGATAGAGGATATGAATATGCCCAGCATGCACCCTGCTGCCTGGAGACAGATGGGCTCTACTTCATTCATCGTGCTCCCATCACAAGTGACAAAGCCAACTGCAGTGCCTGCCATGCCATGCCCCTGTGACTGACTGACTGACTGACTCCTCAAGGAGTGCAGGGAGAAGTCAGTCAGTGCCTAGCTTGGTATAGCAGTTGGCTTGAACTCTGTGGACTGACCACCAGGCTGTCAACGTTTCATCTCCTCAGAAGGAGGATTTATTTGCGGAGGTTTCAAATTCTGGTTGGCTCCTGTCAAGATGGAGTGTGGCGAGTTGTGTGCCCAAGACAAGACTGGCACTTCACTTCACTTCACTCACCTCTGTCTTCCACTGTATGGGTGCACATTTCAGGGTGCAATGTACCCAGCTTGCAGACCAGCGCTGCAGCTATTGTCTATGACTGTCTATCTGTCTGTGGGATAGCCTAGTGGTTAGAACATTGCACTTAAAATCTGACAGCCTGGGTTCAAATCCTGTCCAAGGGGATTTTTCCCCTGGAGTTAACATCAGTGCAGACTCTATTCTCCCCAAAAGTCCTTCGGATGAGACCATAAACCGAGGTCCTGTGTGCAAATACATGCAGAACATCATCCACACACTTTAAATCCTGTTCCACTTTTCGAATGAGTAAACCATTGTGTGCCAGTGGGAACAAATGACAAGAGAGAGATAAAGAGCATATAATTGTTATAAACATGATTTCAAACTTTTATTGGATTTAGGAAAAGGAAGCATTAAAAGAAAGAAAAAAAAAAAAAAACAGCCGCCATGGCGCAGTGGTTAGCGCCTTGGATTTCGGACTGGAAGGTTGCAGGTTCAATTCCCATAAGAGTCGTAGAGATTTTCGGACTCCCACCAGCTCCTTCATGTAGGCTCAGTAGGTCCTGGGTGCAAATACATGCAGAACATCATCCACACACTATAAATCCTGTTCCACTTTTCGAATGAGTAAACCATTGTGTGCCAGTGGGAACAAATGACAAGAGAGAGATAGAGAGCATATAATTGTTATAAACATGATTTCGAACTTTTATTGGATTTAGGAAAAGGAAGCATTAAAAGAAAAAAAAAAAAAGAAAAAAGACCAGCCGCCATGGCGCAGTGGTTAGCGCCTTGGATTTCGGACTGGAAGGTTGCAGGTTCAATTCCCATAAGAGTCGTAGAGATTTTCGGACTCCCACCAGCTCCTTCATGTAGGCTCAGTAGGGAGACTGGGACCACACAGTCGAGCTTCATCTACTTAACGGATGCAAATTTGAGAGTGTAGCTCAAATTACTTGACCAACACTGCAGGTGTCTGTATCTCTCGCACCCGGTTGACACCGGGATATATTATGATAGTAAGCGTAGAGTACAACCCTGTTAAGAGGTCTCAAAGCAGATGCACTTCCATAGCAGCAGCATTACATCATCCTCATCACCACTGATCATCATGCAATAGTAAAAAAAAAAATAATAATAATAATAAACTGCCTCTGATTCAGTAGCCCCTGTTCTGGTCTCAAGGTGATCTCAGATTCGGTTTACCCATGCACTTCTGTGCAGGTGGTGAGTTTGTGTCAAAGCCTTTGGGGTTGGGGGTTTGTGGGAGACAGTCTTTAGAGGGACATTGTGGTGGTCGCCACCTCGGGTGGGTGACTCGCTCAGTCTGGCTCCACAGCTGAGCTAATACTGTCGTTAGTAGGGGGCTTAGTGGATGGTGTCCTGCATATGTTGGCTCAGAAAGGCACCACTGAACACCACCAAAGTGACCCAGCAGAAGTGCAGGGCCCCTCTGGCTGGTGGCCCCATGGCAGCCTAATATTGATGGGCTCCCTGTGGACTCCCGACCCTTAGGGATGAGACATAACAAATCTGTGTGTGGCTGTGGTGGGGGGATTAAAATGAGTGGCATGGGAGCAGCAGAACGGGGACATTACAGAAGATGAGGCAGCAATGGAAGAAAGAAATGAAGTAAGATAAGCTTCTTTATTCTCCAGACCAGATATAAATTTCATATTTCTACAAATTTGAAATCCTAAACAATATAAACTGATAAACAATGGAACAAAATCAAAACGAAGATATATATATAGTAGTAGGCACTCATCAGTCTCGGAAGACTATGGAGTTGCGCTCAAGACTAGAGCGCAAAGCCTGGGCAAGTATGTATGGAGGGCAAGCTGTTACCCATGCAGCAGACCCCCCCTCTCCACGGCACTGGAATGATCCATTGGAAGGGCATTGACAGATACGAATGGTTCCAGTACCGTAGCAGGAGCCACCAGAACGTTGCCAGAATCACAAGTAGAATAAATCTGTCATAGAGAGAGAGAGAGAGAGAGAGAGAGAGAGAGAGAGAACGAGAACTATGTAGTGCGACAGGCAATTTTTTAATACAAATTATTAAACTCTTTTACGAAGACAGACAGACAGAGAGAGAGAGAGATGAGAATGAGTTAGTTACTGGTGCAGTTGTTCGGATCGACTTTTAGGGCTTTCAGCTTTGTAGCCAATCCGTTAAGCATCTCTTTGGTACTTGTTACAGTACCTGTCATAGCAATCCCTTGCTTCGTTAAGTACCTGAAACCCACACAAAACGCACACACAAACGCACACCAAAGCACACACAAACGCACACACCACACACACACACACACACACACACACACAAATGTTAGCATTATGCACAAACCTTCACAGAAACATGCATCACACCTTCGACTGAACTATAAACCGAGGTCCCCGTGTTGAATGGAGGCAGAACATCTTGCGCACACATTAAAGCCGTTGGCAACTTTAACAAAAGAGTGGGCCCTGGTGTGCCATGGAACAGATGGCAAATTAAAAAAAAACTGCATACACACGGGGACCGATGTAAAAAAAAATAAAAAAAAAAAGCCATGATGCTTATTCCAGTATCCCACAAATAAAAAAATGAATGGATAAATGAATAATTTTTTAAAAGTTTATTCCAGAAGCAGCTTGGCCTATTAGCCTCCGCTGATGTGACGTGGAAGCCATGCCATGATGATTATCTGGGCTGTGATGAATTGTTCTTTCCTCTAAGTTCTTAGTTAAATACATGTATGTGTTTGTACCTAGTCCCCTACCCGCTGTCCCATTCTATTTGGGCTAAAAAGCTTACCACAATTAACTATTGTCATTCTCTCTCTCTCTCTCTCTCTCTCTCTCTCTCTCCTCTCTCTCTCCTCCTCTCTCTCTCTCTCTCTCTCTTCCCCCCTCACACACACGCACGCACGCACGCACGCACGCACGCACGCACGCACGCACGCACGCACGCACACACACACACACACACACACACACACACACACACACACACACACACACACACACAGGGGGGCTGGATAGCCTAGTGGTCAGAACATTGCGCTCGCAATTTGACGACCCTCGTTCGATTCCCGGTCAAGGAGATTTTCCCCCTGTAGTTAACATCAGTGCTGACTCCACTCTCCCCAAAAGTCTTTCGGATGAGACTATAAACCGAGGCCCCGTGTGCGAACACACGCAGATCATCTCGGGCACATGTTAAATCCCGTTTCGCTTTTCGTAAGAGAAAGCCATCGTGTGCCGGAGGGAAGAGATGACAAGATTTACAAAACTGCATGCACACGGGGACTGGATGTAAAAAATAGCACACGAGTGCTTATTCCATTATCCTCGATATAAAAAAAAAATAAATAAAAATAAATCAAACACACACACACACACACACACACACACACACACACACACACACACACACACACACACACACACATCTCTCTCTCTCTCTCTCTGGGGGGCAGTCACGAGAAGTGAAGCGGACAGGGCGTACATTTTCTGTGAGCAGCAGTAAAACTAGAAATTCAGTCAAAAATGCCAGTTACTGGACTTCCAGCGGCTGTGGAGAGGACCCTAGGCGCCCTGCTGACTGACAATGCAGTTTCCAGTTGGAAAGTGGCAGGAGAAGGGGACAGCGTGGTTTTTGTCTTGGGACTGAAAGCAGTGGACACAACAGTGTCAACCAACATGGCGGATCCAACAGTGAATCGCAGCACACAAGCACAGTACTACAGGAAAAAATCGTTTTCTCAAAGACGACGAGATGTTGAACGCTCTGGAAAGCATAAAGAGAAACAGGCAAGTGTTGTGTGTGAAAGTGACTGTGTCCTCAGTGCCTCGAGTCTGCCTGACAGTGGAGTAGAACAGGGGAATACAGCATGTGTAGATACACATGGAATAGACCTACCAACACACACACAGGACATCAACACAAAAACATCAGTTAAGTTGCCATCATCGGTTGATTTAGAACCTCCCTGTATGTCTGATTGTAGTGACTGTGCTGATATGTGTATTTTGCAGCCTGAGGTGAACGATGATAATATTGTTGGTGCATTCGACACAAGAAATGTCAAACAGTACGTGGCTACTCTAACTGATAGATCCGTACAGAAAAGGCTAAGAGACAGACAAAGAAATACACACTTTAGAAAATCCGTGCTACATCATTCAGACGGTGAAGATATTGTGACGTGTGTGTTAGACGACATTGTGATCCAGTGCGCATGCCAACCAGACACTGAGCCAGTATGTGTGTACTGGTTTGTCAAACAGCAAGAGAAAAACATGCTAAAAGAGGAACGTGTCAAACTCGCCAGTTTGCGGAATGGGAAGCAAATCCAGAACACACTACACACGGAGACCCTATCGTGTGCTTCAAGGGACTTAGCGACACTTAGAGAACTACTACTGCGGTGTCTTGGCTAGGCCTAGCCTAGACATAAGGGTGTGTGTGTGACAAAGACTGGACGAAAGAAAGGCTCGGAATGCCGTAACATATCTGGACAGTAAAGAGTTTCGTGTCTCGATGTACATTACTAATCAATGCTGTGGTTTCCATGGCTTGGAGTAGCGTCGTGTGTCAGCTTAAAGCAATTATCGTTATCGTTATTCGGCAACCCCCTTCATGTATGGGCCAATGGCCTTTTTTCATGAATAAACCTTTCGAGTTCGAGTTCGAGTTCTCTCTCTCTCTCTCTCTCTCTCTCTCTCTCTCTCTCTCTCTCTCTCTCTCTCTCTCTCTCTCTCTCTCTCTCTCTATATATATATATATATATATATATTACATCACCAATTGAGGTACACACGTGCATTTCTCTGGCAGACTTGAAGCCGTTCCTGCTCTTTTGGCATTCAGCCCAGCGCAGTCCGTTAAAGAGTCCTGGATGCAGTTTTCTTCCCCGGGCAATTCTTTGAAATCCTGGGCCACGGCTATCCACACTTGGTTTAAACAAAAGAGAATTAGTTTAGAAAAACGTAGTGTCAACGCATGTAATGTGCACAACCAAAATAGGCTACACACTTGTTTGAACAGAGAACCATGAGTGTCGAGAAATGTCTATTTTCTTTCTTGAAGAGCATTGTCATGTCAGTACCTGAAATTTTAAGAAGAAGAATATTGTATTTTACTGTATTGCACTGTATTGTGTTGCATTGTATAGGCCTACTACTACTTTTAGTTGTAGAAAATTTCTCTGCGTGAAAATCAAGGTGCTCTCTCCCTGGAAAGAGTGCATCACCACAAGAGCAGCACCACCTATATTTTGTCGTTGATTTTATCCCCTGTCTGCATGTGTGTTTGTTTCCTCACAACAATGCCTATTTTTTCCCTCCACAGAATTATGCCACAGAGGGGCAGTTCTCGTACTGCCGTAGGTTCTTTCACGTGCGTGGAATGCGTGTGAGACACGGACTTCGGTGTATCCTCATATCCTTATTCCCCAAAATGGGAATGTGGCCTCCATAATTAAGGGTAAAAATGGTTGCATATGTAAAAAATCTCACCATTGATAAACCTTAGAGTTCTAGTCAAGGAGCTAAAAAAAAAAAATCTCACATCCAAAAGACTAGCACCCAGACCACTTTCCAATGTGTAAAGCATGCAAGGTAGGATCGCGCTCAAAGAAGGATCAAACCCACACCTCTCACCTTCTAGGTTGATGCGTTACCTCTAGACCACTGATCCACTGCATTGGTGGATCTCTATACAGATACCTGGCTTAAACTTTGCTCATTCACTATCTTGCACAGCTTAGGCTACTCGTCTGTCTTTCCCTTGAATGCACAAAACAACAACAAAACCAACAGCAACAACAACAAAATCCAAACAGAATACTCCCCCTCTCCACCAACCAAACATACCAACAATAACCTGAGGGACGCTATAACCCGGAGGTTTACACTATTCTGATTTCCATCCTGTGGTTCCATGGAGTCGTGGTTAATTTAAAATGTCGACAGTCATGTTTCTAGAATTTTAAGGGCAGTAATTTTTATGATCTTCCTTTGTCAATATTATGTGCCTTCATTCCCTTCGTATAACACAGGCAGATTGATTGATATTTTTTGATTGATTTATTCTTTTAT
>CM060316.1:109350862-109360862 GCA_030674155.1 Stramonita haemastoma
GTGAGGTTCTCGATTTTGAGATTTTGATGGATTATAAAACTATAGCACTTATTCTAACTTGTAGTGAAATATCAAGACATAATTTTGTTTTCTTTTGTCTTTAAAGGTACTTTGAAAATAGCAAAGCCCTCATTCTGACCACCTATTATGATGCTTAACTTGTCAATTTCTCATTTTGACATTTCCTGCAGTCTATCGTTTCAATTTGTGATAACTTTTGATAGAATTGTCCGATTTTCAATCTGTTTTTTGTATTGTGTAACTATTTTATTGCTGACAAACAAAATGTTAATAACTAAAAATTGACCTCTGGTGCAATGCAACTCCTTATGTGGTGGAGCGTATGCACGAAACAGGCTGTGTGGGTAGAAAGGAAACTAGTTCATGAAACGTTACTGATAGGATACCAATGCACACTACTTGACACAGTAGATCAATCCGTGCATCAAGCGGGAATTAGCCCCCAACAAGTTTAATAATTATGTTTGGTGATTTCAACGCTGATTATACAGTCAACCCACTAGTTCATCTTCTTCAGGACACGTTTACAGATATTTTTTTTTCAAATGATAGACAAACCTACCGGCGTCACTGAGTACTCCTCTACCCTAACAGACCTTGTCAGCACATCATGTCCAGACCTCCCTTATACAGACTTCAGATGTACTCTCACCAATTTGTAGCACGACCAATCTGTTCCACTTGTTGTTCTGAAAAATCAGGTTTGGTATAACAAAAAATATTAACGTACAATCTATAATGACGCCATGCTGAAAATATTTTGAATTAGCTTAAGAACTACCCCATACTGATTGGAGATCTGTTTTGTCGTTGGAATCAACTGAGAATGCTGCCGAAGCCTCTCAGAACAAGTCATAATACGTAGCTAAAATACGTATGCTTATGAAAGGTGGTAACTCATAATAAACGAGACATCTCGTAGATAACCACAGATATCTTAAAAAGCTACCATAGAAGAAAATAGAGGGCACAGGGAAGCAGACTTTTTAAATACTACACACACACTCAAACACACACACACACACACACACACACACACACACACACACACACACACACAGGGTAACTAGCTAAATCTGACTTGGCTTTTACCTGATCTATCTTCTTATTATCTACTTATTCATTCTTTTATTTCACGGATAATGAAATAGGTACTGATGTTCCTTTTTTTTTTTTTTTTTACATCAAATTTCTGTGTGTGGGCGGTTTTATAAATTTTGTCATCCGATTCCATCTGCACACATGATCTACTCTTCCAAAAAAAGAAACTGGCTTTAACTTGTGCGCATGATATTCTGTGCGCGTTTGCACACGGGACCTCGGTAACAGGGACCTAACCAGCAGGCCGCCCCGTCCTTAGGCTAACTCCCTGTGGAGCTGTTCATGCACTGCTCTGGATTTGTCGGACAGTCTGTCGTCGTCAAATATTGAATAAAAAATGAAAGCCTTTTCAATGGGTTTACACAGAACTGTAGTTAGCTGTAAAGAGAAATCTGACCCGAAAACTGTAAGTTCCTTTAAATACCGCAGGCACTTTGCTGTGTAACTCGATCGTCGTCAAAGCGAGATTTCTTAATTTTGATGAGTATTGGATTAGCTTATAGATCTAGATCTACCTTTTTGAAGCAAATTTGGGTCTACTGTCCACGAACAAAATATAATTAAGGCTTAGATCTACTTAACATTTGTCACCAGGCTCCCAATTTCACAGACACTGCACACTTCACTGTTTAAATCATCAACGTGAGAATTTCTAATTTTGATAAACACTCGACTTGTTTAATAACTTGTTAAAGCAAACTTGGTTCTACTCTCCAACCATTTCAAGGCTTACCTCGCAGCTGCTTTCAGTCACCTTATTCTCGTGCCTTGCAAATCTCCGCCTGACAGCCTAAAACATTTTCATGGCAGTTTACATCATTGACGTCATTTCTGCATCTGACGAATAAATGAATGAATGATCTTTATTTTTTTTAAGGGTTAAAGATAAGCATTCAGATAGGTTTTTTTTCCCATCCGGCCCTTGCCCTGATTAGGGACTATCAAAACAAAAACAAAACCCCTAAAAAGCAAGTGTCCAGCGAGGCCTGGAACAGGTGCTGTAAGATACTTGCAAGCTCAGTGGCGCAGAACCTCAGGGTTCTACCGCGTATACCGCCTGGCCCAGGAGATTTGTTAATGTTTATTGCCTTAAAGTGCTTACAGACAACTTCTTCATCAACAATGGTGCTATTCTCAAAAAAGTAGAGATTGCTTCAGGCCATTTATTTCCTCTGAAAAATCATGCTTTACAAAGCTAGTGAAAAATACGTTTAAATGGTCTGGTAAGTTGTTATTACATACCCCATGCAGACTGATCTTCGACCTATGTGGGGCAGCTGCCATGTTTACTGTTGACATATTTTTGATGCAAGCCGCCGCTGTAGTCTAGTGGTTAGGGCGTTGGACTCGTAATCTAAAGGTTGCGGGTTCGATCCCAGCTTTCGGCTATGGCGTTGTGCCCTTGGAAAAGGCACTTTACGGCTATTTTCTCACCCCACCCAGGTGTAAAAGGGGTACCAACCTTGTGTTGGGGGTTAACCCTGCGATAGACTGGCGTCCTATCCAGGGGGGAGTCTATGACTCGCAGTCGCTTAACGCCACAGAAACCGGGATAAGCACCGGCCTGGTGAGCCTTATGCTCGGGACAGACTTTAACTTTCAACTTTAACTTATTTTTGATGCCCTGCCAGGCAGCACGCAAATTGTTCCCCACCCTGTGATGACAGTGTGATCACAGAGGGAGGACATTTAGATCTAGATCTAGTGGGCGTGACGTGATGGCCTAATCTCCTTCAAGTTGGAAATTTGTTAGTACATAGGGCCTATTGGACCATTTTAAGAATAGAGCTTTTAATTTTATAGCAATTTCTTGTCAAAATAAAGACACAAATTTGGTTTATAAATCAATTAATAAATTCATCAATTGCTAGAAAAAAAATCAGTCAATGAATTCACTCACTATGTCGAGATGCAATTTACCTGGCCAGGGATATAGGTCCATATCAACTTGATCAATCAATCAACCAATCAATAAATCAATTTAACCTCTCTGGATGTAATTTACCCAATCAATCAATCAATCAATCAATCAATCAATCAATCAATCAATCAATCAATCAATCAATCAATCAATCAATCAATTCAACCTGTCTAGATGTAATTTACCCATGCATATAAGTCCACATTATCCTGATCAATCAATCGATCAATCAATCAATCGATCAATCAATCAATCAATCCATCAACCAACCAACCAACCAATCCACCCTGTCTAGATAAAAGTTAATTTACCTAGGGATACAAATCCAATTTTGTCAGCATTTTGTCCGGTGTTGTAGGCCTGTTGATGTGTACTTCAGGAGCTTAGTTTTCAAAGATTTTGATGGTGTTGTTGCTGTCGTTGTTCTTGTTTTTTGTTTTGTTTTATTGCTGTTCTGTTGCTGTTGTTACTTTGCTGTTGCTTTTTCTGTTTTGGTGTTGGTTTGATGCTTTGTTGTTGATGCTGTGGTTGTGTTATGTTCAGTGTTATTAAAGTCAGTGTTATATTCAACAACAATTGTACGTCCAGTGGCTAATATTGACATGTCCAAACATGTCCAAACCTCGCATTCATAAAAAACCTTAGTACTTATGATCAGATTTTTAAAAATATGTTTATGGAGCCGTTTGCCCACTGTTAAGGTAGCTGCCTTACGACTTCGAGAACGATGTCTAAACACAACACCAGCGTGCATGCAGGGTTTGATTTTTTTAAAATATCTTTTTATGGATTTTGTGACCCAAACCTACCAGCACACACGTGCGTACACTTCCCTAAGATGGAAAAGGTTTAAGCATGTGCGCAAGATGTTCTGCGTGTGTTCGTAGGCCTACACGGGACCAAGGTCTATAGTTTCATCCTAAGAACATTCGGGGGACTGGCAGGTTTTGTTTCCTGTTTTTTCAAGTCTAGGCATTGGAGTCGGTACTGACGCTAACTCCAGGAAAAATCCCCTCGAACTGGTGTCTTGGTGGTGGCTAGCCGTTATGTCTCGAGTTAAAAGCTTGTCCTGCCCCACCCCCACCCCCTCATAAACTTAAAACGGGACGGGATAGCTTAGTGGTCAGAACATTGCGCTTGCAATTTGACGACTCGAGTTCGATTCCCGTTCGAGGAGATTTTTCTCCTGGAGTTAACATCAGTGCTGACTCCACTCTTCCCCAAAGTCCTTCGGATGAGACTATAAACCGAAGGCCCCGTGTGTGAACGCACGCAGAACATCTTGCGCACACGATTAAATCCTGTTCCACTTTTTTGTAAGAGTAGGCCATGTGTGCTGGAGGGAACAGATGACATTTACAAAACTGCACACACACGGGGACTGGATGTAAAAAAGCACACGAGTGCTTATCCCATTATCCTCGATATAAAAGAATTAAATAAATAAAAATAAATAATAAAAAACACAAACGTCTCCATCACCACAACAACCATACTTCACATCACCACGTACCACTATCACCACCAGACTCATACAATTGTACCCAAGGACCATAGACATGAATAAAGAGCACAAAACAATTTCAAGAGATTCTTTTATTTGGAAAATTTGTATTATGTTTGACAGGTAGCTAGCTGTTTAGCATTAACACACTTTTGAGTAAAAAAAAAAAAAGGAGAGAGAGAGAGAGAGAGAGAGAGAGAGAGAGAGAGAGAGAGAGAGAGAGAGAGAGAGAGAGAGAGAGAGAGAGACAGCCTCTGATCAATGAAAAAAAAGTCTGTTCAAGAATTATTCGCACGCACACACACATAATAATTAATCATGAATTAGAGGTAAAGAACAACTTATTAAGAGAGACAACCACATAGAAGAAATTAACACGCAGCAAAATGTTCGTTTTGAATACTGTCATGTACAAACAGTTATAGACCACAAAGACACGGACTAAATACGAGACTGAGTCAATAAAGAAGAGTAAGAAGAGAGAGAGAGAGAGAGAGAGAGAGAGAGAGAGAGAGAGAGAGAGAGAGAGAGAGAGAGAGAGAGAGAGAGAGAGAGAGGTGTGAAAGCAGAAAGCACATGATGACAGAATACAGAGACTAGAGTCAAAGGGAAAAGAAAGAAAGAAAAGAAAGAAACAAAAGAAAGAAAAAACGAAAGAAAAAAACGAAAGAAAAAACCCACAGAAGAACAAAAGAGAAAACAACGTATAAAAACCCAACAACAACACAACCTAAAACAAACCCAAACCTAGCACACTAAGGCTTCATCTTTCGCTCCTCCCCCTTGCCTGTTGTCTCAAGGCAGTCAGATCAGACATCAGAAAGTTTACCGACGACGTCCCCCTGCCATATCATACCAACAAGACCTTCAGGAAGAGGAGCAGAGGATGCAGGAAGAGCAGGAAGAGGAGGAAGAAGAGGAAGAACTGCAGATCAGGAAGACCAGAAAGGATGCAAGATAAGAAACTGGAAAGAGGAGATGGTTTAGCTACGAAAGAAGAAGAGGACGAGAAGGAAGAGGAGGAGGAAGAAGAGGAAGACGAGGAGGAACAGGAGGAGGATGGAGAAAAAGAATTGTTAATCAGGGAAGTGGGGGGGGGGGGGGGGGGGGAGGAAGGGGGGAGAGAAGAAGGAGGAGGAGGTGGAGAAGCAAAATCTGGGAGGAGGAAGAGGAATCTTTGGCCAGGGACAACAAAGAGGAGAACGAGGATGAAGATTTGGGGGAACAAAAAAAAAAAAAAGAAGAAGAGGAGAGAAGGATGGAGGAGGTTAAACTTCAGCCAAGGAGGTGGAGGAAGAGGATGGGAGGAGGAGGAGGAGGAGGAGGAGGAGGAGGAAGAGGATGAGGAGGAAGAAGAGGAGGGTTCTCAGCCAGGGAAGAAGAGAAAGAGAGGATGAAGAGGAAGAGGAGGAGAGGATTCTCAACCATGGAGGAGGAGGAAGAGGATGATGGAGAAGGAGGAAGAAGAAGAGGAGGAGGAGGAGATTCTCAGCAGGGAAGAAGAGGAAGAGGAGAAGGAGAGGAAGGAGGAGGAGGATGGAGGAAGAAGAAGAAGAGGAGGAGGAGGATTCTCAGCCAGGGAAGAAGAGGAGGATGGAGGAGGATGAGGAGGATGGAGAGAAGAAGAAGAAGAGGAGGATTCTCAACCAGGAAGAAGAGGAAGAGGAGGATGGAGGAGGAGGAGGAGGATGGAAGAGGAAGGAGGAGGATGGAAGAGGAGGATGATTCTCAGGCAGGGAAGTGGAAGAGGAGAAGGAGGAGGGCGGAGGCGACCACCAGTAGAGGCGACATGGCTGATTGCAGATTGGCCCCGTTGTCCAGCAATCCTGAAGAAAAAAACACACCAAAACATACAGGGCTGAGTGGATGGATGAATGAGTGAGTGAATGAGTGAGTGAATGAATGAAGAATGAATGAATGAATGAATGAATGAATGAATGAATGAAGAAAAGAAGTAAGGAAGGAAGGAAGGAGTGGATGAGTGAATGAATGGGTGAGTGAGTGAGTGAGTGAGTGAGTGAATGAGGGAATAAGTGAGTGAATGGGTGAGTGAATGAGTGAATGACTGAGTGAGTGAATGAATGAATGAATGAGTGAATGAATGAATGAATGAATGGGAAAAAAATAAACACCCACCCACCACCCACCCAACACCACCCAACGAACCAACCAGCCAACCACCCAACGAACCAACCAGCCAACCACCCAACGAACCAACCAGCCAACCACCCAACGAACCAACCACCCACCACCCAACGACCAACCACCCACCCACCAACGAACCAACCACCCAACCACCCAACGAACCAACCAGCCAACCACCCAACGAACCAGCGAGCCAACCACCCAACGAACCAGACCAGCCAACCACCCAACGAACCAACCAGCCAACCACCCAACAAAGCAGTCTGTATGTGTCCGTCTATCCGCCTACACAGACAGAAAGACAGGTCCGTGGACACGCACAGACACACAGACACAGACACAGACACAGACACAGACACACACACACACACACACACACACACACACACACACACACACACACAACACCACACACAAACACCACACACACACACATACACACACATACACACACACATACATACACATACACACACGCAAACACACACACACACACGTACACATATACACGCACGCACACATCACAACACACACACACACACACACACACACACACACACACACACACACACACACACACACACACACACACAACACACACACACAGTGCGCACGTGCTGTGGTCACGCAAGCGAGAAACTGTACCTGGACAGGTAACATTTAAACCTGTCTCCTGCGCTTCAACCAAAGCCTTTGAGGCTGCATCAAGGGTTCCGCCACAGCTGTCCTTCAGACAGCTCACGTAAGTTGTCAACACACTGACCAACAAACATGACATCATTATGCATCTTGATATTCATTTAACAGTAAATTTTCATTTATTTATCTTTTTTTTTAAGTTCATATATATTTTTATTTCGAAGGTCATGGGATAAACATTCATGTGCTTTTTGTGTCTACAGTTTTGTCAATGTTGTCACCCTGTTCCCACAGGCACACGATGGCCTGCTCTTCCGAAAAGCGGGTCAAGTTTTAACGTGTGTGCAGGATGTTTGGCGAGCATTCGCACACTAGGCCTCGGTTTGTTGTCTCACCCGATGCTATAGTTTGTTAAAAGCGGAAATTCGAAAACATGATTGCAGAGGTTTTGGTTGTTGTTTGTTGTTGTTGTTGCTGTTCATGTTACACATGTGTAATGATATGAATGACGCTGTGTTATACACATGTGTCTACCTCACTTTCTATTTTAGTCACTCCTGTTGAAAACGGCTTCTGACCGAAATATTCAAGAGGCGTTTCTATCTATCTATCTATCTATCTATCTATCTATCTATCTATCTATCTATCTATCTATCTATCTATCTTCTATCTATCTATCTATCTATCTATCTATCTATCTATCTATCTATCATATCTATCTATCTATCTATCTATCTATCTATCTATCTATCTATCTCTATCTATCTATCTATGTCTTCTCGTCTATCCTCTATCTATCTATCTATCTATCTTCTGTCTATCTAGTCTATCTATCTATCTATCTATCTTCTGTCTGTCTGTCTGCTCTGTCTCTGTCTCTGTCTCTGTCTGTCTGTCTGTCTGTCTGTCTGTCTGTCTGTCTGTCCTCTCTTCTCTCTCTCTCTCCTCTCTCTCTCTCTCTCTCTCTCTCTCTCTCTCTCTCTCTTCTCTCTCTCCTCCTCTCTCTCTCTCTCTTCTCTCTCTCTCCTCAACATCAGTGCTGACTCCACTCTCTACAAAAGCCCTTTGGTTGAGACTTTAAACCGAGGCCCCATGTGCGAACGCACGAGGAACATCTTGCGCACACGTTAAATCCTGTTCTGCTTTTCGTAAGAGTAGGCCATCGTGTGCCGGTGGGAACAGATATTTACAGAACTGCACACACACGGGGACTGTATGTAAAAAAGCACCAAAGTGCTTATTCCATTATCCTCGATATAAAAGAATAAAAGAATAAATCAAATCAAATCAAATCAAATCAAATCTCTCTCTCTCTCTCTCTCTCTCTCTCTCTCTCTCTCTCTCTCTCTCTCTCTCTCTCTCTCTCTCTTCTCTCTCTCTCTCTCTCTCCTCTCTCTCTCTCTCTCTCCTCTCGTACTTCTCTCTCTCGTACTTGTACAGCCATCGTGTGCCAGTGAGAGTGGATGACAAAAATTAATGGACACACAAAAACTCACATACACACAGGGACTGGATGCGAAACAGTACGTGCATGATTACTCCGTTATCCTCGATATCAAAGAATTGAAAGAAAAATAGTACTACAAGAATACACTACGTTACATACGGGCATATCTGATCTGCGGGAGGAGGTGCTGTGATGTTCGAAGAACTTGCAAGTGTTGCTAGGCACGTAGCGGCTTTGGTAGCATCGCAGGTGGCGCTCACCGCTGGGACTGAAGGACAAGACAAGACAAAAGCGTTTCAACCCATGCAAATGCAAAAGACGAGTAGTTATGAAAGACATGTTACGAATCTCAGATAAAGAAACACACACACACACACACACACACACACACACACACCACGCACGCACGCACGCGCACACACCACGCACGCACGCACACACACACACACATGCTAACATTCAATCTTTTTTTTTTTAATTTATTTTTTTGTGCATATTTTTTCTTGAATCTTTATTTATCTATTACTCATTCTATCCCCCAACTGTTCTCTGTCTTTGTCTCTCTCTTTCCCTCTTCTTTTTACCAATATTTCAACTGTTATTATTACCATTAGATTTTATGTTAAGGGGGTTTGGGTTTTTGTTTTATTGTTTTATTTTAAATTTATTAATTTCATTATTTGTTTTATCTATCTGTTCATCTTTATTTTATATTATTATTATTATTATTATATTATTATTATTATATTATCATCATCATCATCATCATCATCATCATCATCATCATCATCATCATCATCATCATCATCATCATCATTTTTTTTTTTTTAATTCCCTCCCCCTACCCCGTCCAGTATCACTTTATGTGGGAGGATGTAAACTTGAAGACTACTACTACTACACTACTACTACTACTACTACTACTACTACTACTACTACTACTACTACTACTACTACTACTACTTACTACTACTACTACTACTACTACACACACACAAAACCAGCAATTCACAATTCACAATGATTTATTCCCAAGGAATTCTTGTGAGCTATAGAGAAACCAAAACAAAGTATTCATATAAAAAATGAGCAATCATTGACAGTGTAAAATAGGAAGAGCAAAACGGAAGTGCACAAAAGAGAATGGTAATAATGATGAATTAGACACGGTTACATGGACACATAGCCGTCGCTGTAGTCTAGTGGTTAGGGCGTTGGACTC
>CM060316.1:109370862-109378362 GCA_030674155.1 Stramonita haemastoma
TTAACTCCAAGGGAAAAATCCCCTCGAACGGGAGTCGAACCCGGGTCGTCAAAGTGCGAGCGCAATGTTCTGATCACTAGGCTATCCCAAGTGTGTGTGTGTGTGTGTGTGTGTGTGTGTGTGTGTGTGTGTGTGTGTGTGTGTGTGTGTGTGTGTGTGTTGTGTGGGGGGGGGGGTGTGTGTGTGTGCGCTCTCTCTCTCTCTCTCTCTCTCTCTCTCTCTCTCTCTCTCTCTCTCTCTCTCTCTCTCTCTCTCTCTCTCTCCTCTCTCTCTCTCTCTCTCTCTCTCTCTCTCTCTCTCTCTCTCTCTGTCTGCATACGAGCGCGCGCGCGCGCGTGAGTGCGTGCGTGTGTGTGTATGTGTGTGTGTTCTATGTGTCTGTGCATGCGTGAATGAAACGAACACACACACACACACACACACACACACACACACACACACACACACACACACACACACACACACATGGGGGACGGATAGCCTAGTGGTCAGAACATTGCGCTGGCAATTTGACGACCCAGGTTCGAGTCCGGTCGAGGAAATTTTTCTCCTGGAGTTAACATCAGTGCCGACTCCACTCTCCCCAAAAGTCCTTCGGATGAGACTTTAAACCGAGGCCCCGTGTGCGAACGCACGCAGAACATCTTGCGCACACGTTAAATCCTGTTCCGCTTTTCGTAAGAGTAGGCCATCGTGTGCCGGTGGGAACAGATGACAATATTTACAAAAACTGCATTACACACGGGGACCGGATGAAAAAAAGCACATGATTGCTTATTCTGTTATCCTCGGTATAAAAGAATAAATAAAAGAATAAATAAATAAATCACACACACACACACACACACACACACACACACACACACACACACACACACACACACACACACACACACACACACACACGCACACACACACACACACACACACACACACACACACACACACATACAGAGACAGAGACCCGGGTTCGAGTCCGGTCGAGGAGATTTTTCTCCTGGAGTTAACATCAGTGCTGACTCCACTCTCCCCAAAAGTCCTTCGGATGAGACTAGAAACCGAGGCCCCGTGTGCGAACGCACGCAGAACATCTTGCGCACACGTTAAATCCTGTTCCGCTTTTCGTAAGAGAAGGCCATCGTGTGCCGGTGGGAACAGATGACAATATTTACAAAACTGCATACACACGGGGACCGGATGAAAAAAAGCACATGATTGCTTATTCTGTTATCTTCGATATAAAAGAATAAATAAATAGATAAATAAATAAATAAATAAATAAAGAGAGAGAGAGAGAGAGAGGAGAGAGAGAGAGGAGAGAGAGAGAGGAGAGAGAGGGAGAGAGAGAGAGAGAGAGAGAGAGAGAGAGAGAGAGAGAGAGAGAGAGAGAGAGAGAGAGAGAGAGAGAGAGAGAGAGAGAGAGAGCACTCGAACTCGAACTCGAACTCGAAAGGTTTATTCATGAAAAAAGGCCATTGGCCCATACATGAAGGGGGTTGCCGAATAACGATAACGATAATTGTTTTAAGCTGACACCTGACGCTACTCCAAGCCATGGAAACCACAGCATTGATTAGTAATGTACATCGAGACACGAAACTCTTTACTGTCCAGATATGTTACGGCATTCCGAGCCTTTCTTTCGTCCAGTCTTTGTCACACGCACACCCTTAGGTCTAGGCTAGGCCTAGCCAAGAGACTGCTGTAATAGTTCTCTAAGTGTCGCTAAGTCCCTTGAAGCACACGATAGGGTCTCCTTGTGTAGTGTGTTCTGGATTCGCTTCCCATTCCGCAAACTGGCGAGTTTGACACGTTCCTCTTTTAGCATGTTTTTCTCTTGCTGTTTGACAAACCAGTACACACATACTGGCTCAGTGTCTGGTTGGCATGCGCACGGGATCACAATGTCGTCTGACTCACACGTCACAATATCTTCACCGTCTGAATGATGTAGCACGGATTTTCTAAAGTGTGTATTTCTTTGTCTGTCTCTTAGCCTTTTCTGTGCGGATCTATCAGTTAGAGTAGCCACGTACTGTTTGACATTTCTTGTGTCGAATGGACCAACAATATTATCATCGTTCACCTCAGGCTGCAAAACACATATCAGCACAGTCACTACAATCAGACATACAGGGAGGTTCTAAATCAACCGATGATGGCAACTTCACTGATGTTTTTGTGTTGATGTCCTGTGTGTGTGTTGTTGGTAGGTCTATTCCATGTGTATCTACACATGCTGTATTCCCCTGTTCTACTCCACTGTCAGGCAGACTCGAGGCACTGAGGACACAGTCACTTTCACACACAACACTTGCCTGCTTCTCTTTATGCTTTCGAGAGCGCTCAACATCTCGTCGTCTTTGAGAAAACGATTTTTTCCTGTAGTACTGTGCTTGTGTGCTGCGATTCACTGTTGAATCCGCCATGTTGGTTGACACTGTTGTGTCCACTGGTTTCAGTCGCAAGACAAAAACCACGCTGTCCCCTTCTCCTGCCACTTTCCAGCTGGAAACTGCATTGTCAGTCAGCAGGGCGCTTAAGGTCCTCTCCACAGCCGCTGGAAGTCCAGTAACTGGCATTTTTGAATGAATTTCTAGTTTTACTGCTGCTCACAGAAAATGTACGCCCTGTCCGCTTCACTTCTCGTGACTGCCCCCCGAATGAAAGAGAGAGAGAGAGAGAGAAGCGAGAGAGAGAGAGAGAGAGAGAGAGAGAGAGAGAGAGAGAGAGAGAGAGAGAGAGAGAGAGAGAGACAGAGAGAGAGAAGACAGAGAGAGAGAGACAGAGAGAGAGAGAGACAGAGACAGACAGAGACAGAGACAGAGATACAGATACACACAGAGACAGAGAGAGAGACAGAGACAGATAGACAGAGAGACAGAGAAGCAAACACATTCACATATACACGTACGCACGCACGCACGCAGGCGCGCGAACGCACACACACACACACACACACACACACACACACACACACACACACACACACACACACACACACACACACAACACACACACACAACACACACACACACACACACACACACACACACAACACACACGCACACACACTTCTTCAAGAAAAGAGTGATTTTATTCATCCAAAATGACTTTCTTTTTCCGCATGAGAATGATCAAGTGGACATTGTATCGCAGGGAATGTCCTAAACATTGCTGCTTGTCCCTGAATGGCTGAGAGAGTACAAACCTGCCAGGCTTTGTCTTTTGCTTTAAACAGCATTGTATTAGTTCAGAAACAACGTAGCACCAATACAAGAAATGAGTACAACAAGCAATGCTTATGTTAGTACTCTAACATCCATACTTATGCAAGATTGGGATGCAGCTGAACAAAGTTGCGTCAAATAGATGACTTTGTTCTTTTGAGATCGTGAGTCTGCCGACTGCCATGGCGCAGTGGTTAGGGCACTGAATGTCAGGTCTGGGGGACATGGGCTTGGAAGCCATAAGAGCGATGGTTTATTTATTTATTTATTTATTTATTTATTTATTTATTTATTTATTTATTTATTTATTATTTCCATTCAGGTCCTGCTCAATATTAGCTTTGCTATGCGTTTCATAAGACGAATGAGAAAAGACGAGTGTAGTATCTACTTCACCCTTGTTAGTTTAAGAGCGGAGTTCAAATCAGTTGGCCGTCAGATCATCTTAAATGTCATGTGTAGTGGTAAACGGGAATTATGATTTATCAATATATGTTACAAGTCAATGTTCATAGTTGGATCACAAATTGAAGAGGCATCACTTGCTAAACTATTATAACTTTGTCATTTATCAATAAAAATACAATAATGTTACGGCCCAAATTTATTTTTTCCATCTCCTATAGCTTGCAAATGATGAAATACACGAAGTTTTATTCTAGAGATGAGTTTTATTATCTAACCTTTTTCATTTTTTTTTTGTCTTCGGCTAGAGCTCTGAGGTTCACCATCGATAAGCTTTTTGCATAATGTGACCACCATTTTTGCACACACGGGTTTTTTTCTCTTTGCTTGATACATTTTGAGCTCTTCTTTGTTCAGCTTGGACCATCTGCTTCTGTCCCTCTCTACTCCTTTGAAGGATTGAATGCCGATAGTTATGCACATCAGTGTGGTCACCAAACGTGTCCGTCTGTCTATTCTCGATCCCTCCTGTCTTGATTTCAGGAACCTAGGCAGGAAGCTGCTGTTCAAATCTTACGATAATGGGGGATCGCTGACATGACAAGTAAGCCATAGGATTTGTCGGTTTGACATGGGCAAACAGCTACACTAGACGTTTGCAATGCATGTGGTGTAGAAAGATTCCTGCCTTTTTAGAGAATTTCAGTCATGTACACTTATTCCTGTGGGCACAAATTTTGTATGGTCTTCATTCTGAGTGCTGATAAGCAGGAGGATGTTAACTGATTGTAAATAGGATATCAACTAACTGTTAATAGGGTATCAGCTAACTGTAAATAGGTATCAACTTACTGTTGATAGGGTATCAGCTAACTGTAAATAGGTATCAACTAACTGTTAAGAGGGTATCAACTAACTGTAAATAGGATATCACCTAACTGTTAATAGGACATCACCTAACTGTAAATATGATATCAACTAACTGTAAGTAGGATATCAACTAACTGTTAATAGGGTATCAACTAACTGTTAATAGGACATCACCTAACTGTAAATATGATATCAACTAACTGTAAGTAGGATATCAACTAACTGTTAATAGGGTATCAACTAACTGTTAACAGGATATCACCTAACTGTTAACAGGATATCAACTAAATGTAAGTAGGATATCAAATAACCGTAAAATAGGTTATCAAGCCACTGTAAGTGGGACATAAACCCACTGTGAATGGAACATTAATCAAGTATCGATAGGATACCAGCCAACTGTAAATATATCAACCAGCTGTAAATAGGATATCAACCAACATGTAAAACAGGATATCGATCAACTGTAAAGTAGGATATCAACCAACTGTAAAACAGGATATCGATCAACAGTAAATATGATATATCAACCATCGTGCAACTGTAAATAGCACACCAACCAACTGTAAACAGAATGTCAAGGAACAGTTATCAAAGTACTAACCGAATACTTATACACCGTTACTAGGGAAAAACAAAAAATGGAGGCGTATTCCCAAAGTCAGATGCTCCAATATCTAAGGTCGCTTCAGCCCTATGTTAACCATGTCATATCTTTTGGCTTAGGAGTTCTTTCTGAACCTGACACCGTTTAACACTACGTTTTGGAAAACACAGGCGCATGAATTATGTTGCTGAACTTAACTGAACTCTCCGTCAATTCGGTTTGGTGGATCAGTGGTCTAGAGGTAACGCGCCTGCCTAGAAAGCCCAAAGTCCGACGCGGGTCGGAGTGTGCGGTGGTTCGAATCCCGTTTGGACCCAAAACTTTTCCTCCATCCATGAGATCATGAGTGGTGGTCTGGGTTCTAGTCTTTCGGATGAGACGATAAACGGAGGGCCGGCGTGTTACACAAAATTATTAAGCGCACGTAAAAGAACCCGCAACAACAAGAGAGTTGTCCCTGGCGAATTTTTGCAGAAAAAAGCCACTCTGATAGGGAAACAAATACATTTGTTGACAGGAAAAGACAAAAAAAAAAGGTTAGCTCTTGTGGTGATGCGCTCTCCCCCGGGGAGAGCAGCCCAAACCTCAGGCAGGGAAATCCGCCATGATCTAAAAGGGGTTAAAAAAAAAAAGAAAAAAAGAAAAAGAAAATAAAAGCTCGGTCACACCATGCATTCATCAGCGTCAGTCTCTCTGTGATACGTGATAGGCAGTAATTACATTTAGGACCACAACGAAACAAAACAAAGACAAAAAAGATAAAAGAAGTTCAGCTCTTGCTTTAATTTCTTTTGTTCTCCCCTCCCCTCCCTCCCCCCTCCCCTCCCTCCGTCCCTCTCTCTCCTCCTCTCCTCCTCCCTCCTCCTCCTCCTCTTCTCCTCCTCCTCCTCCTCTCCTCCTCCTCCTCCCTCCTCCTCTCTCCTCCTCTTCCTCCTCTCTCCTCCTCCCTCCTCCTCTCTCCTCTTCCTCCTCTTCCTCCTCCTCCTCCTCTTCCTCCTCCTCCTCCTCTTTCCTCCTCTCCTCCTCCTCCTCTCTCTTCCTCCTCCCTCCTCCTCTCCTCCTCCTCCTCCTTCCTCCTCTCCTTCCTCCTCCTTCCTTCCTTCCTCTCTCTCTCCTCCTCCTCCTCTTCCTCCTATACAGCACTGATTCCCAGACTGGAGAAGAGCAAGGCCAAGGCAGCCGGGAGGAAGACAGCCCAAACAGCCGGACAGTGGAAGAGGGGCAGACCACTCACCACTTTCGCTCCTGAGTTGCTAGCAGAGCCAGAAGCACCGGGCAAGGACGAGAGATCTATATCTGAACATAGGAACAGGTACATCAACCATGATGAGACAACACTCGTAGTAGCACACTCCTAACACTCACATATACTCACACGTGTGCGCGTGGGTGTAGCCTACACACACATACACGCACGCACGCACGCACTCACACACACACGTGCGCGTGTACACACACACACACACACACACACACACACACACACACACGTGCGCGTGTACACACACACACACACACACACACACACACGTGCGCGCGTGTACACACACACACACGCACACATACACATAAACATACGTGCACGCGCGCGTGTACACACACACACACAGACACACACACACCACAGACACAGACACAGACACACACACACACACACACACCACACACACACACACACACACACACACACACACACACACACACACACACACGTGTGTGTGTGCGCTGATAAACAAAAAACATGAGTGGATCGGAATATAAAAAAAAGAGCGTGAGTGGATTGGAATATAAAAAAGAGCGTGAGTGGACTGGAATATAAAAAAAGAGAGCGTAAGTGGACTGGAATCAAAAAGCGTGAGGGGACTGGAATCAAAAAGCGTGAGGGGACTGGAATCAAAAAGCGTGAGGGGGCAGGAATAAAAAAAAACACGTGAGGGGACTGGAATCAAAAAGCGTAAGTGGACTGGAATTTTTTTTAAAAGCGAGAGGGGACTGGAATCAAGTAGCGTAAGAGGACAGGAATATAAAAAAGCGTAATAGGACAGGAATCAAAAAGCGTGAGGGGACTGGAATCGAAAAGCGTGAGGGGACAGGGAATAAAAAAGCATGAGGGGACTGGAATAAAAAAAACAACCTCAGGAGACAGGAATCAAAAAAAGCGTAATAGGACAGGGATCAAAAAAGCGTAATAGGACAGGAATCAAACAGCTTGAGGGGACTGGGAAAACCCCCCCTGAGGGGATTGGAATGAAAAAAAACGTGAGGGGACAGGAATCAAGTTGCGTAAGTGGACTGGAATCAAAAAGCTTAAGGGGACAGGAATCAAAAAGCGTAAGGGGACTGGAATAAAAAGCGTGAGGGGACAGGAATCAAAAAGCGTGAGGGGAC
>CM060316.1:109385862-109388362 GCA_030674155.1 Stramonita haemastoma
CTCTGAACACATAGCTATCCCACCCCCTTGCGTTGCGTTGTATTGTATGTAATGTAATGCATATAAAGTACGAATTGAATTGTATCAATCTAATTGTTTTCACTTCTCATAGCCTGATTAATTTATCCGCCTTACCGTTCAGCTAGCATTTTTGAAGTAAGGGCACATAGCCCAAGTCCAGCTAATTTCATTTGTTGCATTTTTGTGTGTTGGTGTGTGTGTGTGTGTGTGTGTGTGTGTGTGTGTGTGGTGTGTGTGTGTGTGTGTGTGTGTGTGTGTGTGTTGTGTGTGCTGATTTTTATTTACATTGTATGCTGTCACGGAAAGAACTTTCGGGGTTCTTTTACGTTTGCTACTATGTGACAAACTGCCGGACTATGTGTGTGTGTGTGTTGTGTGTGGTGTGTGTGTGTGTGTGTGTTGTGTGTCTGTGTCTGTGTCTGTTCTGTGTCGTGTTCTGTGGTGTTCTTGCGTGGTGTGTGTGTGTGTTGTGACGTGTGTGGTGTGATGTGGTGTTGAGTGGTCAAGCGTGTGTGTAGTGTGTGTAAGTACAGTAGGTGTGTGTAGTGGTGTGTGTGTGTCTGTGTGTGTTGTGCGTGTGTGATTGTGGTGAGTGTGTGTGTGGTGTGGTAGTGTGTTGTGTAGTGGAATTGGTCCTAGTGCGAGGTGTTGCATTCATTCACGCACACCTCAGCGTGTGTGGATTATGTATATGTGGTTGTGTGTGTGTGTGTTGTGGGGGGGGGTTTTAATTGCGATGGATAATTTGTGCAATACAGGACCCGTTTAACGTGTCACCGAAGGACTAGATCAACACCACTCATTGCTAATGATGAGAAAAATTTCGGGCCAAACGGGGATCAGCCACACTTCCAACCAGACTTTTCGCTTTCTAGACAGCGTGTACCTTTAAGACTCCGATCCAATTCGCATTGAAAATAATAATACCACAGCCCTAAAATTTTCCATAATATGAGCAAAATAAGCAATAAAGCGATAATATGAACAGCAATATGCACAACAATCCATTAGATCTGCACAAAAACAAGAACCCTAAGAATCAATACTTCACGTATAAAATATTATTGATATTACAAAGTACGTGTGCATTACTTGTTATTTTTTTACAGTTATGTTATTTTTTTTTTTTTAGTGCTGTGGATAATTCTGACCCTGTTTCTCGATTTGATTTTTCTTAATAAAAAATATATAATAAAAAAATATCAATATATAAATATATAAATATATATAAAATCATAGCAGCAGTAGTTGTAGTCGTTTGTAGTTGTAGTAGCAGTAGTAGTCGGTAGTAGTAGTCGCAGTACGTCCTCCTCCTCCTCCTCCTCAATCAAACAAATCACCATCACATCATCAGAAGTATAGTAGTAGTAGTAGCACAGCAGCAGCACATAGCAGACACCGCACAACAGCACAAGCAGAGAAAGTATAGTAGTAAAATAATAGTTATAGTAGTAGTATAGTAATAGTAGCAACAGCAGTAGTAAAAGTATAGTAACAGAAGTAAGCAGTAGTAAAGCAGTAGTAGAACACGTATTCTACATCAAAACGTGTTTCATTACCCCAATAGACATGGTAGGCAATCTGCATTCTGCCTTCTAAACATATTTACAAGTTAGAATTTGGAGAGATTGATAATTATAATCCAGCAGGCATAAAGAAGAAATAATATGTGTGCCCTTTGGAAAATTTGCTTGTGTTTGAACATGTAATTTACTACACACAATTTTTTTTTTATTAGTTGTGCTCCGTAACACACAGATTTAGTGCATGAAGATATTCAGATAATGAAAATTCCCAAATTTCCTTTTTCGTCGAATTGCTTCGTTCGCCAGTAACCACTGTTGTCTGTCATAAGAGCGGTAATGAGTTGCGCTATCGTTAAGCACCTGACAAGTCAGGCCCAGCGCATCCGGTATTTATTTATCTATTTATTATTCATTTATTCATTCCTTTATATCGAGGATAATGGAATAAGCACTCATGTGCTTTTTTTATCCAGTCCCCGTGTGTATGCAGTTTTGTAAATATTGTCATCTGTTCCCACCAGCACACAATGGCCTACTCTTACGAAAAGCGGAACAGGATTTAACTTGTGCACAAGATGTTCTGCGTGCGTTCGCACACGGGGCCTCAGTTTACAGTCTCATTAGAAAGACTTTTGGGGAGAGTGGAGTCAGCACTGATGTTAACTCCAAGGGAAAAATCCCCTTGAACGGGAGTCGAACTCGGGTCGTCAAATTGCGAGCGCAATGTTCTGACCATTATGCTATCCCGTCCCGGCATAATTGAGGTAGAGCAATTGCTATCTTCATAAGTCTTTCTAGGAAAAAAATAAATAGCAGGAGAATTGACCAGAAAGTCAGAAAATAAACCAGAAAGACGTAACAAAACGAAAAGGAGCAACGCAGAAACGTAAACGTAGAGAGTGATAGAAAAAAAAGAGGGCTATTTTTAGCACATCAGTTCCAGAAAGTGGAAT
>CM060316.1:109395862-109398362 GCA_030674155.1 Stramonita haemastoma
ATACAGACAAACAGACATACATACATACAGACAGACAGACAAACAAACAGACAGACAGACAGACAGACAGAGAGGCAGCAGATCAACTTAGACGCTGGAAGGGGAGAGAGAGGAGGCGACACGTAGGTGCAAGATCGTGGTACATCCATGGCCGAACACATCACGGCAAAACTCGGAACTCTATAGCACCTACTGTCGCGGATATCTCCCCACCACACCCTCCCTCCCTCCCTCTCCTCTCCCTTCCCTCCCTGTTCCCCTCACTCCTTCCTCTCCCGTTTCATACTATATCTCTCCCTCCTTCCCTCTTCTCCATCCCCCCTCCCCCCCAACATAACTGCCCCCCTCCCTCTCCTCAAAGGAAGAAGACAGAGAGGAAGATGGCGGTCTTTTGACATCTTAATGAGCGCTCGAGCCTGCCTCAGGGCGGGAGGGAAGCATAACAGCAGTGTGGCTTCCTGGCTTGAAAGTATCTAGTATGCACAGCACTTGGAAGTATGCTTGCGTGCATGCACGTGTGTGCACTGACATACACGCGTTGGGTGAACACACACACACACACACAAACACAAACACACATATTATATATACAAATACACACACGCGCGCGCGTACGCACACCCATACACACATAACACACACATACACATACACACAAACACACACACACACACACACTGCACAGACACACACACACGTAATACACATGCACTCATTCACACACACACACACACGCGCGCGCGCGCGCGCGCGCGCGCTTCTGCAACCAAACATCTTGCACACATGTTAAATCCTGTTTTGGGAGAGTAGGCCCAAATTTAACACAGAGAAATTTGCCATGACTTAAAGTGGTATACAAAACGATGAATACAATACAATACAATACAATACAATACAATACAATACAATACAATACAATACAATACAATACAATATTATAATACAATACAGAGCAGTACAATGCAATACATTGTAATATTAAATTTTGTCTGTCGTGTTCCACGATAACCACCCAAACAACAAAGGAGACAGCTAATTTTTCGGAAATTTGATTACAGTGGAGATGCCTTGCCCACAAAACATCCCCACTCTCTGCCAAGAGGGCATACCCACAGTAAGTGTTGGACATGTTCTCCAAAGGCCACCTAACCCTCAGGGCTGCAACACAAGGATTGTGCAAGTCAAGTCTAGTCAGAGAGTCCTAGTTGATCACTAAGTGCAAAACAATGCAACAGTGCAATACAATACAACACAATATGATACATTAAACACAATAAAATATAACACAACACAATACAATACAAAGCAACACAACACAGCACAACACAATACAATGCAACACAACGCAATGCAACACAATACAAAAGGAAGAGATGGCAGAGAAAGACAAGAGGATGAAAGCAGAGGAGGTGGAGATGGAAGCAGATCAGGCTTTAACAAGGTAAAAAAAAAATCAACAGAAAATCAAACACACAAACAAACAAAAATCCAGTTGCTTGTGAGGTGGTCATGAAAGCCGTGAACAAATCGTCTTTTCAGTGCAGAAGAAAACTCATTAACATGTCAGCAGCTTCATCTTCATTCCTTTTGTACTTGTTTGAACTGCGCATTTCTGATGCCATCAAGGTATGGTGATTTTGAAACGTCAAAACAAGAACAACATTTTGTATTTTCAATTCCATTCAGTTCAATTTAAAATATGTTATTACCTTACAAACACATAAATTCATGTAGGTTAGAAGCTATACATATAGTATATATCTATTTTCATATATTTATCTAGTGAGAATGATGTGACTCCCTCAGCACGAATTAATGAGTCAGATTGCATCTGATTCACTTTTCTGCTAGAGGTGAGTTTAGGCATCTGGAGTCAGTCTGTCAATTTAGAGATTTTGAACGATTATAAAACTATAAGCTTTCTTCTACCTTTTTTACAAAATACTTAAGTCCTACTTTTGTTTCCTTTTGCATTAAAAGAGCTTTCAAAAAGTTCCACCTCATCACCCTGACAATCTATTACAATGCAAAATGTATCCATTTCTTATTTTGTCACTGCTAACAGTCTAGCATTTCAATCCACAATATTTTTTTTGCATAGATTTGTCTGATTTTTAAAATCCATTTTTTCCATTGAATAGCTTTAAAAAAACAAGGAAGCAAATTAATAGCATAATAACAACTGAAAAGTGACCTTTGGAACAATGTACGCGCCTGTACATAAGGGAAAAAAGGTGACAAAAGACTCCCACACAGATGGTCAGACTGACCTTAAATACCAAGATGGTACAGAGGGGAGGTGGGTGGGTGGAGAGAGGTAGAGAAGGGGGGGGGGAGAGGTGTGGCTAAGTACCAGATATCTGTACATTAACAGCTGAATACATCACAGGAGAAATTTATCTCTGGGCAAAAGAGCTCAGCCTCTGCATGGAAATGTCTCTTTCCCTTCCTCTCCCACTCTTCGCCCCTTTCACATCTTTTTGTGTGCGATTGTTTGTTT
>CM060316.1:109400862-109410862 GCA_030674155.1 Stramonita haemastoma
CCACCTTTACTATCAACAACAATAACAGACAATAACATCATTACCATCAACAACTGTCCACATTAAGAAAAAAAGTAGAACCCTACACTTCTTCCTTTTGTTTAAGGTGACACAGAAGACATTTAAACGCTAAGGATGAAAATGAAGATAACAAAAAATTGAAGGAAGAGATGAACACTGATAGGGACAGAGAGAAGAAGGCAACCACAGAAACAACATCCTGAAGGAGGAGAAAAAGTAACGAGAAAAACAGTGGGAGTTTCTTGTGTGATCTTGACATGAAAGCCGTGAACAAATCGTCCTTTCAGTGCTGAAGAAAACTCATTAACATGTCAGCAGCTTCATCTTCATTCCTTTGTGCTTGTTTGAACTGCCCACTTCTGAAGCTGTCAAAGTATGGTGAAATTTCAACGAAAAAAGAAGGAATTTAATAAACCATAATAAGTTTAGTTTCAACGTGATATTCACAAAAAAGATCGTGATGCCTGCAAACAGTACAAAGTTTACACCAAAAAGGCAGTTCCAGAAAAAAATAAAACAATCATGATAATGATGAAAACGAGCTTTAACACAAACAATGCGGCACACTCACATCATTTTGCATCATCATGACAATATAATTATGTCACAGAAAAATGAAAGGTATTAACCTGTAGCCTCAGTGCAGAACTTTTAACCCAGGTTTAGATGAGTAAATACACACAAAGGAAAATGAGAGGGAGCCAATAGAATTGGGGAAAGTTGTCTTTTTGTAATGACCAGAACAAGTACAAGAACACAAATTTAAGGAAACCCATCAATAGATGTTCATTATGGGATACATGAACTGTTCCCACAAAGTGCATCTGATTCACTCTTAAAAACAAACAATTACAGAATTCTTCACAAACGTTTCTGCTTTTAGGGATGTGAAAACGATTTTGCAATGATCAGTTAAGTTGTCTTCATAATCATTATCTTGATTTCTGCTTTCAATTGCATTCTCTTTTATTTCGTCGCTGTTCATTTTTGTTTTTAGCTGTGGTGAGCACTGCAATATCAAGTCAAAAAGTGTCTGTACATAGTTTAAGTGTATTCTTCTTCTTATTCTGCCTGTGTGCAATGTTTCATATCGTGGGTATTTTTTGTTCTATTTTATTTTTTGTCCCCTTCAATCATCTCTCTCTCTCTGTCTCTGTCTCTGTCTCTGTCTCTGTCTCTGTCTCTGTCTCTCTCTCTCTCTAGGGCCAGATGAAAAAAAGTATGTAATGCTTACTCTGTAACCCTTGAAAAATAAAGATTATTCTCTCTCCTCTCTCTCTCTCTCTCTCTCTCTCTCTCTCTCTCTCTCTTCTCTCTCTCTCTCTCTCTCTCTCCTCCTCTCTTCTCTCTCTCTCTCTCTCTCTCTCTCTCTCGTTAGAGTTTTAACTTTGTGTTATTTTTTCTATATCCTTTTACCACCTTTCTGTTTTTCCTCTTAAAATTGGTCATCATAAGGTTTATTATTTCTTATTTCTTTGCCCTTTTTTCTTTACTCTTTTCATTCATTCATTCATTCATTCATTCATTCATTCATTCATCATTCATTCATTCATTCATTCATTCATCTTCATTTCATTCATTCATTCATTATCATTCATTCATTCATTTTCGATTCATTTTCATTCATTATTCATCATTCATTCATTATTCATTATTTGATATTATTATTCATTCATTCATTCTTTCATTCATTCATAAATATAGTCATTCATTTTCTCATTCATTCATAATACAAGTCATTCTTTTTCCCCTTCTTTCCTTCCTTCTTCTTTTTCTTTTCTTTTTCTTTTCTTCTTTTCTTTCTTTCTTTCTTTCTTTTCTTTCTTTCTTTCTTTCTTTCTTTCTTTCTTTTCTTTCTTTCTTTCTTTCTTTCTTTCTTTCTTTCTTTCTTTCTTTCTTTTTTCTTTCTTTCTTTCTTTCTTTCTTTCTTTCTTTCTTTCTTTCTTTCTTTCTTTTCTTTCTTTCTTTTCTTTCTTTCTTTCTTTTCTTTCTTTCTTTCTTTCTTTCTTTCTTCTTTCTTTTTTCTTTCTCTTTCCTTCCTTTCTTTATTTCTGTCCTTGATTTTCTGTCTTTGTTTTTTTTTCTTCTCTCTTTGTTTCTTTCGTTCTTTCTTTCTTTTTTTCTTTGTATCTTCCTGTCTGTCACGCTGTCTGTCTGTCTGTTTTTTTTTTTTTTTCTTTCCTTCTATCTCCCTTCCATCCGTCCATCCTTTCCTGATCCTTTCTTTCTTTCTTTTCTTTCTTTCTTTCTTCCTTCCTTCCTTCCTTCCTTCCTTCCTTCCTTCCTTCCTTCCTTCCTTCCTTCCGTCCTTCCTTCCTTCCTTCCTTCCTTTCACTCTCTCTTTCTTTCTGTCTGTCTGGCCGGTTGGCTGTCTGTCTTTTTCTTTCTTTCACTCTTTTTCCCCCTCTACCTTTCTTCCTTCCTTCTTTCCTTCCTGTCTTCTCTCCTTTAACCTTTTTCCCCCCCTTCTTTCCTTTTTATTCCTGTATTTCTTTCATATAAAGGTAAAGATCTTTCTAGCCTGCTCCAGTTCTCTAGTTTTCCTTCAGCTTCTCAAAATGATATGTAACGCTGAACAATGCCTCTGGCAGTTTCCAGTTAGCTAGTCTTTATCCTTTCCTCCTTTTTAATTTTTTTTTTTAATCTTGCGGTCTATCATCTTTGTACGTCTTCTGAGATCAATAGCGGGGGCGCAGTGGTAAAGACACCGTGCCTGCATCAAGCCTCATCATATGGATCGATGCTCTAGAGGTAATGCACCCGTCTGGAAAGCGAGATAATATATAGGTTCGATCCCCGTGTTTGTCCGAAAAACTTTTCACCCATTACTACTTATTTTTTTTAGTTTTTATTTTTTTTTCCTTTTAAATCGAGGATAATGGAATAAGCACTCATGTGGTTTTTTTTTTTTTTTTTTTACATCCAGTCCCCGTGTGTATGTAGTTTTGCAAATATTGTCATCTGTTCCCAACTGGCACACAATGCATGCCTACTCTTACGAAAAGCGGAACAGGATTTAACGTGTGCGCAAGATGTTCTGCTTTCTGGATCGGTGCTCTAGAGGTAATGCACTCGTCTGGAAAGCGAGATCATATATATAGGTTCGATCCCCGTGTTTGCCTGAAAAACTTTTCACCTATTACTACTACTAGACCTTCAGTTGTGGTGTGGGTGCTTGTATTTCGGAGGAGACAATAAATGAATAAAGCGATGTTTTGTGTGCAAAATGTATTCAGCGCAGGTTTAAAAAAAATCCCCACAGCATCAAAGAGTGGTCCCTGAAAGATACATGTTGGTTAAAGTAATTATCATAGGGAAACAAATACATCTGTAGACAGCAAAAACAAAAAGAAAAAAAAGAAAAAAAACAAAAATGTGGCACAGATTTTGTGATGATAAGCTTTCCCTAGGAAGAGCGGTCTAAATTTCAGGCAGAGAAATCTGCCGCGTATGACAGTAGTATACAAGCAATACAACACTATACAATACAAAAAATTACACTACAATACAACACAACAATACAACTACTATACAATACAACTCATATACATGCAAATCAAAAGACATCAATACAGTATACTACAATACAATTTAACACAATATACTACAGTGTACATCACTATAATATACTACAATACATTCTTATACGATACACTACAATGCACTACAATATACTACGATACAAAAAGACTACGATACACTACTATAATTATACTACACTGCAATGTGCTACAATACAATTCAATAAAAAGACACTGCAATGTACTGTATAACAATAATTGTACTACAATGCAAAAAATCCAATACAATACACAACTATACACTGCAACACAATTCAGTACAATGCACTGCAACACATACAATATACTACAACACCATCATTTCGATTCGATAAAATATACCACAGTACAATTTAATATGATGCAATACTATACGAAGCAGTGCAATGCAATACAAAACAAAAATTGCAGTACAATACAACAGAATACAACAGAACACAACACACTACAACACAGCAGAATACAACAAAACAAAATACAACACACTATATTACAATACACAACACAACACTATAACACAACACAACAGACGAAATTCTGGCAAAATTCTGTAGAAAAAAAGCCACTCTGATAGTGAAACAAATACAGTTGCATGCAGGAAAAAGAAAAAAAAAAGGGTAGGCGCTGCACTTGCGGCGACGGGGTCTCCTCGGGGAGAGCAGCCCGAATTTCACGCAGACAAATCTGCTGTGACATAAATGGTACAAAATACAAAAAATACAGACTACATTACAATGCAATATCTGATACTGAAGGAAGGCTTTGAAGGCAGACGACATAAACCTGATGGAACTACCCCCCACCACCCCCTTCTCTAAAAGAGCAAAAGGCATCAGAGACATGAAAATCAATAGGAAGCCTGTGAAACCAGGAGGCTGGGAGGGTCTGGATTACGGGTAATGGGGGTGTGGGTGTGGGAAAAAAACTAGAGGGGTGGAGGGGATGATGATAGAGTAAGTAAGTGAAGAAGTGTACAAATCAAAAGGAAGAGGGAAGGAGGAGGAGGGGGAGGAAGGAGGGAGGAGATTCCAGAACTAACTCTTTAATCAGACTTTTCCTCATTTTCTTTTCTGGCTAACGTAGTGATGGACCAAGTTTACCTGTCTCCATCAGTGCAGTTTTGTTGATGGCTGGGGGGCAGTCTGAGCTGTTGTGCTGCTAACTAACTGAATTCTGCATCTTTTGTTGTCTAAGAAAAAAAAGTGACAAAATCTTTGTTGAATTTGAAGATTTTTTGTTTCAACAATGATTTTGAGACATGGTTGAGTCATCATAAATATTGTTATGTTGCACACAGTGTTAAGAAACAATAAATGCAACAACAAAGACTATAAGAAACAGTATTGTGTAGACGATGGTATTCAAAAGAACAGTTCATGCGTGTTTTTACAAAGGAGCATCGTATTCACCCCAACATGCTGATGTTTAATCCAACTGCATAACTTGGAATTGTTGTGTGTTTGGGTTTGGTTTGGTTTTTTTTTTAATGAACCAAGGGAAAATGCGAAGACAATTTTGCTTTCTCAAAAGTAAAATATGGCAGTGCTGTGTGTATGTTCAGAATAAATCCGAGTTTTTGTGTGAAATTCTTACTCTGACTCTCACTACTTTCTGTGCTGTATGATCTGCAGCAACATTGTTCTCTTTGCCATTGAAAATAGTCAGAGTTTCCTCTCCGTACTTTTTCTAACTCAACTAGATAGAGCCATCAAAAGTTGTCTGTTATTCATGCAAGCAGCCTGCCAAGGTTTAAAATGAAAAACTGTTATTCTTTGAACTGGTGTATGTGTGTGGAGGAGGAGGGTGATTCTTCAGCCATGACAAGCTCCTAGCCGAATAGCTTGCATCCTCCACACAGCTGTCAGTTTCCCCACTTTCAGCTCCTCTCAGCTACTAATTAACCCATCCCATCCTAGCCTAGGTGGTGCTAGTGGGTGCTAATTATAGCAGGAACTGACCACACTTGGATTAAATAAAAGGAAGGGGTGCGCTAAATATAGCGCTATTGACTGAGTGGTGTTGGATTTGTGCGCTGTGTCCATAAATGGAGGAAAAATCTTCTGAAGCTGGAATGTAGCTGCCTTTGAACATGACGAGGCCATCAAAAACAGCCACGCACGCCAACTTTTTGCCCAGTGTCAAGCTACTCGAACACCTAGCTATTCCCAGGAATAATAGGTGAGACAGTGTATTCCGTGTGACTCACAGGGTGCTTAATTTGGATAACGCTCAGCAAAAACAACAAAAGCAATAACAACGACAAAAATAATACCAACATCAACAATAACTTGTATGCAGGATGTGCTGACTGAATCTGATAACAACAACATCAATAACTTTGTATCCAGGAGGTGCTGACTGAATCTGACAATAACAACAACAATAACTTTGTATCCACGAGGTGCTGACTGAATCTAATAACAACAACAATAACTTTGTATCCAGGAGGTGCAGACTGAATCTGACAACAACAACAACAACAACAATAACTTTGTATTCAGGAGGAGCTGACTGAAACTGATAATAACATCAACAACAACTTTGTATCCAGGAGGTGCAGACTGAATCTGCTTTGATTCCTTGGTGGAGGAGATGATCAAGTCTATCCATGGAGTGAGAATTTATAGCATCAGTCTTCCTGTGTGACGATCTGTTCAACACTGACACAGTGCTCTTCGTCACGACACTGGCGGCTTTTTTTTGTTTAACAGACATAGGATACTGTTTTTTCCGTTTCAAGAAACTGGAAAAGGTGCCTAGGTGACCTCCACTAGGATGACCACAACTGCTGTCCTTTTGACACTTTGCTGACCGGTATCATCACCCCGTGTTATACTACACATGGGTCAAACTGGACAAACAGGGAAAAGACTAACACACGGCACATAGTCTTGGATGCTGTACCCAACATTCCAAGTTTGGTAAGTATTAATTATGCTCTGTTTTGCTTTTCTGTATGTAAATGAATGCAAGTTTTGAACAGGATTTTTGGGTTTTGTTCTAAAACACTGGGGTAGGCTGGTTCGTAGTTGTTTTGGTTATTGCTCCGCTTTTATTGATTGTTGATATTCTTGTATTTGTTGTTGTTTTGTTGTTGTTGTTGTTGTTGTTATTGTTGCTGTTGCTGTTGTTGTTGTGTTGTTGTTGTTGTTGTTGTTGTTGTTGTTGTTGTTGTTTCTTCTTCTTCTTCTTCTTCTTCTTCTTCTTCTTCTTCTTCTCTTCTTTTTTCTTCTTCTTTTCTTCTTCTTCTTCTTCTTCTTCTTCTTTCTTCGTCTGTCCTCGTCGTGTCTTTCGTCGGTCGTCGTCGTCGTCGTTGTCGTCGCGTCGTCGTCGTCGTCGTCATTATCGTCTTTCCACCTGTTATTTTCTTCATTTCTCTTAAATTCATTGTTGTCTCTTTTCTCTAAAAATTCAACAATGAAGCTTACGAAAAAATTCAATAACAAAAAAGCATATTTTTACCTAATTCAAATTTAAAGGGTTTGAGCGCGAGTACGCGCATATGTGAAAACCACACACACAACACACACACACACACACACACACACACACACACACACACACACACACACACACAACACACACACCACATCACACACCACATCACACTCACATCACACTCACAACCACAGTCACACATACTATCACACACACAAACACACACACACACATACACATACACACACAACAACACATCAATCCACAACTCACAACACACACACACACGACACACACACACACACTACCCACCCCCCCACACACACACACACAACACACACACACACACACACACACACACACACGAAAAGTACAAGCAAGAGTGCAAACAACATCTTTTTCCTAACATTATCACCATAACTAATAACAACGGAAGAGGAGAACACATCATCTTTTACATCAGTAACCAAACTCATCCTCATCAATTTCAACATTTTATTCTCTGTCATACACACACGCATTCGCGCACCTCCTCTCCCCCCCCCCCCCCCCCCCCCCCGTTCCCCCCCAATGCCCACAGACTAAAATTTTACCAAACCACATTCTTATCCTAACATTCTCCGAAGTTTACCGATGGTCATGTTTTTTGCGTATGCGAACGTTTATTTCCCACCATTAAGGTAGCCGCATTCTGACTTCGAGAATTCAGTTGGAAACTGAACCTATCGATGTTGTAGGGGGTGGGAATCGAACCCAGAACCTCATGGTTGACTTGTTCTACACCAGGTGAACGTCTAAACCACCCTGCCACCTTCTTTCCTGTATGAGGCAGCATACTGAGGTTCTCTGAGTTCTACACGATTCTCATCAGGTGTTCTTCTTCTCCATTTTTTACCTGCAGTTTTGATGAGGCAGATAATCGACGTCATTTGAAACTTCCGAAACCTGTTCGAAATTAACCAGCCTTTGGGAGGGGGGTAGAAAATAAGTTTGTAGCACGAGTGTGTTGTCGTTAAGTGGTTCTCCTGTCCCTTTAAGGTATAAGACGTTCAATGGCTCGAATCTAGTCCACACGTAAGTAGAAATTAGGTTTAAACGCCTAGCACTTTGCCTTAAATCAAATAGATGTAAATACGAAAAGTGAACGAGAACAACATCAACATCAAACATCAACAACAACAACAACAACAACAATAATAATGATAATATATAATAATAATAATAATAATAATAATAATAATAATAATAATAATAATAATAATAGATATAATAATAATAATAATAATGATATATATGAGATGAATAATAGATAATAATAAAATAAAGAAAAAAAGAAGAAGAAGAAGAAGAAGAAGAAGAAGAAGAAGAAGAAGAAGAAGAAGAAGAAGAAGAAGAATACATGGAATTATATTATAGCGCTATATCTTGTAAAAACAAATCAAATGACAATATCGGCGGATTAAGACTTTCGGTCAACTCGACGGTAAGGTCACTGACATTGACGCAACCCCGCTTTCATCGAACCGGCTCCAGTTAACGACTAAAGCCACTTAAGGACACAACACAACACAACACAACACAACACAACACAACACAAACAAAACACACACAACAAACAAACAAAACAAAACAACAAACAAACACAACACACACAACACACACACACACAAACACGCTAACGCACAACACCACACACAACACCACACACCACACACCACACACACACCCCGCACGCACCACCACACACCACCACGCACCACGCACACACACACATACACACACACACACACACAGGGGTTCGAGGGGATTTTTCCCCTGGGGTTAACATCAGTGCTGACTCCACTCCCCCCAAAAGTCTTTCGGATGAGACTTTAAACCGAGGCCCGTGTGAGAACGCACGCAGAACATCTTGGGCACACGTTAAATCCTGTTGCTTTTCGTAAGAGTAGGCCATCGTGTGCCGGTGGGAACAGATGACATTTACAAAACAACATACACACGGGGACTGGATTAAAAAAAAACCCATATGATTGCTTATTCCATTATCCTCGATATAAAAGAATAAATAAATAAAATAAAATAAATAGATAAATAAAAATAATTAAACACACACACACACCTCTCTCTCTCCATCCCCATCCTCCCCATCTCACCTCATCTCACCTCTCACTCTCTCTCTCATCCTCTCCCCATCCACATCCCCCCACTCTCTCCCTCCACCACACACACACACCACTCTCTCACACACACTCCTCACTCACACACACACACACACACACACCTCTCTCATACACTCACACACACAGACACACACAGACACACAGACACAGACACAGACACACAGACACAGACACACACACACACAACACACACACACACACACACACACACACACACACACACACACACACACACACACACACACACACACACACACATCCTCTTTTGTTCTGCCAGCAGAGTCAGTGCAAAAGACTCTTTAGGTTCTGTGGCCCTGAGGAGCTGAAGCATTATTTAATTTATTCTTTCTTTTATATTGAGGATAACAGAATAAGCAATCATGTGCCTTTTTTTCATCTGGTCCCCGCGTGTATGCAGTTTTGTAAATCTTGTCATCTGTCCCACCGGCACACGATGCGGGTGTAGCCGACGATGAAACATCGACTGCTTTGTTACAGAGAATAGACATGCAGGCATGACAGCGATTTGTCCAAAATTGTTATTGTGGGTGGAATGTTTCATGTCGGGTAAGTCCTAATTGTTATTGCGGGTGGAATGTTTCATCATGTCGGGTAAGCAACCGGTTTCTGTACGTGCCTAATGATTCTGAAGTCACGGATCACGAGTTTGAATCTACTACACACCACTGATACATTATGTCCAGGATGTCTGTGAGGTGCCTACACGCACTCAGGGGATTGTTGTTGCTGTTGTTGTTGTTGTTGTCGTTGTTGTTGTTGTTGTTGGGATGTTTCCCAGTT
>CM060316.1:109415862-109418362 GCA_030674155.1 Stramonita haemastoma
TTTGGTTGTTTCATTTGCTGTCTTTTTACTTTTTGGGGGGTGGTGGTGGTTTCCCCTTTCTTTCTTTCCTTTTTAAAGTTATTATTTTTTATTTGTTAAGTCATTTTTTTATTCTTTCATTTTTAACTGTTTATTCACACGTATAATATAAGGTTTAGATTGGTTAACATTCTTACTTTATGTCTTTTGTGAGTTTACTTTTTTCTCGCTTGATTGTGGGTTTTTTTTTTTTTTTACTTATTCATCACGTTTTGTTGCAAACATTCATATTTTGTGGTGGTGGTGGTGGTGGTGGTGGTGGTGGTGATGTGTGTGTGTGTGTGTGTGTGTGTGTGTGTGTGTGTGTGTGTGTGTGTGTGTGTGTGTGTGTGTGTGTGTGTGTGTGTGTGTGTGTTCTTATCATTATTCCTAGTTTTTATATATGTGTATATGTGTGTGAGTAAGTGTGTGTGTGTGTGTGTGTGTGTGTGTGTGTGTGTGTGTGTGTGTGTGTGTGTGTGTGTGTGTGTGTGTGTGTGTGTGTGTGTGTGTGTGTGTGTGTGTGTGTGTGTGCATTGTTTTCCGCCTTTTTTTTCTAACTTATCTATTTATCTAGTGTTGGTGTACTTTGGCATGTATTTGTGGGTTTGCTATTTTTTTTATATAATAATTCTTTTCTTATGTTCATGTGAGTGTACTTTTTTTCTTTTGAATCCTTGACTCATCTTTCCCGTTTTCGTGATTGTTGATATTTTCATGCTATAGAATATGTGTTATTTGTTAATACAATTCTTGGTTTGATTAAACCTTTCATTTTTTTCCTTCCAAAGATATTTTTGTTATTGAACAAGAGTGTACTTGCTTGTCATCTTAAGGTCAGGATTCTTAGGAGAAGAAGAAGAAGACGAAGAAGAAGAAGAAGAAGAAGAAGAAGAAGAAGAAGAAGAAGAAGAAGAAGAAGAAGAAGAAGAAGAAGAAGAAGAAGAAGAAAACAACCACCTTTTAAGTGATGTCTTGGTACACATTTGATACGAATGCGAAACATTTCGGCATAGATACCATCTAAATGTTGAGGAAACTGGTCCCGGCTTTTTATTCAATACCAAGGTATCAATGTTATAAAGACATCTATGAGCACGAAGCAAACTAAAGAAAATCACCCCCCTCTTTTTACCCCCCTCCCCCCAAAAGAATCAAACCGAAACAAGACAAAACAATAGCAGCAATAATAATAAGTATGAAAAAAACGTTCAAACCACAAACAAGACTGTAAACAAGCACGTAAAACAAACATGGAAACAAGTAAACACATACCCACAGAGCAGCATTTTCCCAAACAGATATAATAAAGAAACAAGCGCACATAACAGTAAAAACATAAAAAGAGAAAAGATATTTTTTCATAAGAAAAAAAAACAACAACAGACAGACACAGACACAGACACAGACACACACACACACACACACACACACACACACACACACACACACACACACACACACACACACACACACACACACACACACACACTTACACGAAAATGCCGTTGTTGTCAATAAATTGATCTTTTCTTTGGAAGGGGGAGAGGGGGATATCACTTTATTTTGGTTATGTTTTGTTGTTATTGGTTCTTGTGTTGTCTGAGTGTTGTTGCTGGTGGTTGTGGTGCTCCAGATGATGGGGGTAGTAGTGGTGGTGGTGGGGATGGTAATGATGTGGCATGGGGGCGAGGCAGGGGGATTTTCTAAGAACGTTTTTATGCTGGTGCTGTTATCAAATATTGTTAGGGTTTTTTGTTGTTTGTTTTTCTTTTTGGTGATTTTTAAAAATAATAAACTATTCAGCAAAACGTGGAATAAACGGTTATATTTGTGCTTAAGAAGCATCCAATAAATTACTTGCTTATTGAATTGTTTGTCTCAGTGTTTATATTTGTGTGTGTCTTTGTTTGTTAGTTTTGTTGTTGTTGTTTCCTTCCTGATAGATTTCTTTTCCTTTCTTTTCTTTTTTTTGTTTTTTTGATTTTAGTCATTTCGGTTACTTCCAGCTCTTTTTTCTAGATCATCATCGTTGTCATCATCATCATCATCATCATCATCATCATCATCATCATCATCATCATCATCATCATCATCATCATCACCATCATCATCATCATCGTCGTCGTCGTCGTCGTCATCGTGGTGGTCATCGTGGTGGTCCTCCTCCTCCTCCTTCTCCTCCTCATCAGTGTCGTCGTTGTCGCTGTCGTTGTCATCATCATCATTACTAAAGGAATGCCGAGCCCCCCCCCCCCCCCCCCCAAAAAAAAAAAAAAAAAAAAAAAAAATGACGACACGATGATGACATATACGAACCACATGCTGCTGCTGATTATGCTGATAATGATGGCACCCCTGCTGCTGCTGCTAACAATGATGATGATGATGATGATGATGATGATGATGATGATGATGATGATGATGATGATGATAAGGATGATGATGATGATGATGATGATGATGATGATGATGATGATGA
>CM060316.1:109425862-109428362 GCA_030674155.1 Stramonita haemastoma
TCAAAGAGATGCCGCGGTAGTTATCTGGATCATCTTGCTTACCTTTCTTATGTAATGGTACAATGACGGATTTCAGCCAGTCTTTAGGATATGTTCCAGTGTTCAAAATCTGGTTAAAGAGTTTTACTATAAGTGGTCTGAATACCTCTATGCTGTGTTTTAACATTTTATTTAAAATCCCATCAGCCCCTGGTGCTTTTTTCCCTTTTAAATGCCGGATGGCTTCATCAACTTCACCCGCACTGATAGGAAGATCTAAAGTTTCATCCGTTCTTAACTGGGAATCATGCACATTTTCGTTAACTGTACATTCAGAGGTGTTAGCTGTAAATATGTTCTTAAAATGCTTGTACCACTGATCTGGACTTATATCAGGCTGAGGCACAGGCTGGCGTGACAATGCCCTCATTTCCGACCAAAATAAGTTTGGATTTGACAAACTGTTTACAACTTTATTTAAACGGTCTTGTCTACTTTGCTCTTTCTTAGATTTAATGAGTGCCTTATATTTACTTCTGAGTTCAACAAAAGCAGTTCGGTTGCTTTCAGAATTGCATCGTCTGAAAGTTCTCAAAGTCTTTCGGAGCTGCTTTCGTGCTTCTTTGCATTCAGCATCAAACCATTTTGGAGCAAAATATGCTCCTGGCCGAACAATGATTGTTTTTCTGAAAATGTCAGCCGCCTTCAGTAAACTGTTCTGAAGAAAGCTGTGAGTTTCATCTACATCAAGCTCAACTGCACGCAAATAATCATTAACTTTTTCAGATGTTTCTGTACAAGCTATATTTTCTATGAATTCATGACATCGATCTGGAATCCATATGATTTTCTCAAGGGATGTTATTTCAGGTATTGGCTGGTAACTTATTCTGCCTACCTCATCGTTAACTGTTATGGACATTTCCAGAGGAAAATGACTAGATTCACTTCTTTCTCCCACATTCACACTCGGAAACATGTTTAACAATGCATCACTTACAGCAAAATAATCAACAACACTACCCCCACTATGATTCAGAAATGTGAACTCCCCTCCCTTGCCATCCAGTAAACCATTTGTGACTGACAATTCCAGTGAGTGGCAGAGTTCAAGAAACTTCATGCCAAAGTCATTTGTTTTTGTGTCCTGTGAAAAACGGTCACACACAAAGACAATATTTTCGTCATCATTGTCATCAATTTCCAGTATAATCTGGCTTCTGTTTGTTGTACGAGCATTAAAGTCTCCGCATAGTATAATGTCACAACCCTTTTCTATGTCTAATGAATCCATCACAATGTTTTCAATAGCATCAAACGTATAGTCATTGTCTATATTAAAGTGGTCATAGAAAGGACTGTCATATGGATTCACATACGCAGCACATAGACATACATTCCTAGTAGTGTTCAATACAGATTTATCAAGCATTAGCAAAACAACATTATCATAGTCATGGTGTATTTCTTTCACTTGGTTTGCATACTGTTTGTTTACAAAAATAGCTGTGCCACCAGAATGTCTGCCTTTCTTTGAAATTTTCTTTGCTGGGGCAAGGAAACAACAAAAGTCTTTTAATAAAGTCGTTGACAGGTCAATCTTTTCCGCAAAAGTTTCAGTTATACACACAAAATCAAAACTGGATAAATATGCAATAAAGTCAACATCATCTTTTTTGTTATTAAATCCTTCCACATTATAATTCACAAACCTTACTGCTCTTTGTGTGATGTAGTCACCTATGGGCTGGCCTGGGGAAAATTTGAGTTGTTAGAACTATGTTCTTGTGATATTGCTTCATGAAATTGACTGTTGTTGTCATCATCACTTTGATGTTCACTAACAGTGTCCTGTTGTTCGTTGTCAATAACGGTATCATCCATGTCCGAACCGTCTTGATCGTTCGGTGAGTCCCTGCCACTGTGGCCTGCTTCAGCTTCAGGAGTACTTGGTGGTCGAGGGCGTTTGGCCGGCCTGTCCTTGGATTGCGGTGTGTTCTGGCTGTCAGGACCTTTCTCCCCTTGGCGGCTGGACTTGCTGTTGCTGCGCTGGTCACGTGCCCCCAGGTCCGCAGGCTCCTTGTGGCGCTGTGGGCGGGGGCTGTACTGGAAACGTGACAGGGCCTCCGCTGTTGTCGTGGCAGGCTGAGTTGTGGTCTTTGCAGTGTCCCTGCCTCTGGCTGCTGATGGAGGCAGAGAGGATGATGGGGCTGCCGTTGATGAGGTCACTGATGATGATGGAGTCATCCTCTTGGGTGGGGAGAATGCGTCCTCTTTTGGTTTCTTCTTTCCTGCCTGCTGCCATGAAGCAGCTGACGCTTTTTGTGAGGGAGCACCTTCCCTCAGCACCTGACTGTATGTTCGGTCATCATAGTCCCTGTACTGCCTGTTGTCTCTGCGGTCCCCGCTGCTCCTGCTCCTGGTGGTGGTGTTCCTTCCACCCCTGTTCGCACCCCTGTTTGCACCCCTGTTTGCACCACGTTCCCCTGTGTTTTGATTTGTGTAGGGGTGTCGATGTCGG
>CM060316.1:109433362-109435862 GCA_030674155.1 Stramonita haemastoma
CAAGATGTTCTGCGTGCGTTCGCACACGGAGCCTTGGTTTATAGTCTCATCCGAAAGACTTTTTGGGGAGAGTGGAGTCAGCACTGATGTTAACCCCAGAGGAAAAATCCCCTCGACCGGGAATCGAACCTGGGTCGTCAAATTGCGAGCGCAATGTTCTGACCACTAGGCTATCCGTCCCCCTGTGTTGTTGTTGCTGTTGTTTTAGGGAACAGCATAGTTCAGTAGTTAAAACACTGCATCACAAGATGAAGACTGTGTGGTGTTCATCTCACTATCACAGCCTCTTCAGGCCTTGTTCTATCGCGTCCTTAGAGCCTGAAGTTCCCGGGCAGCTAGCCTTAAATATGCTAGGACGCCCTGAGGATACCCACCATGAGAGACCCTGCCCTGCTGCTGGATTACAGCTAGCTGCTCTAAAGTTCCTGTTCCCATCCACCCAGCACAGTTCTATAAGTAGCAAACACTGTACACACACACAAACACACACACACGCACGCACGCACGCACACACACACACACACACACACACGCGCGCGCACACGCATGCGCACACACACACACAGGAACACACACACATACACAACACACACACACACCCCACACACCACTCACCACACACACACAACACACACACACACACACACACACACACACACACACACACACACACACACACACACACACACACACACACACACACACACACACACACACACACAACACACACACACACACACACACACACACACACACACACACCACACACAACACACACACACACACACACACACACACACACACACACACACTCACACACACACACACACACACACACACACCACACAACACACACACACACAACCAACACAACACAACATACATCCCCCCCCCCCCACACACACACACACCCCCCCCCCCCCCCCCCCACAAACACACATACAGAGCTAAAGTTTAAACATTGATTATCTGTAGAACAGGGGGCCAGATTTAGAAGGCTGACAGAGATTATAAAAGGTGTGTGGCCTCTGTGGCCTCACTCGGCAATTAGCCTCATTTGCATCGGCAACTGTCTTTAACGGCTTTTGCCGCCGGGCACACCGGCCAGACGACGTCACCGAGACGTCAGCTCTTAGCTCTTGCCCACAAGATAGGGAAAAGACCGGATGCTTTGCTGTGAAAATGTTCTCAGATTTCATGTTGTTTAGGCTTTTGTTGTTGTTGTTACTGTTGATGCTGTTGTTGTTATTGTTGTTGGTGGTGATGATGATGTTTGTGTTGTGGTTTTATGGGATTTTTGCTGTTGCTGATATTTTGGGTTCTTTTTGTGTTTTTTTGGTTGTTGCTAATAATACTGCTGCTGCTGTTGTTGTTGATATTGTTTATCAGAAATGATAGCTATCATTGCTCTGTTGTTGAAGTGTTTGTTGTTGAGTTATTGTTTGTTTTGTTGTTGTTGTTGCTGTTGTTGATATATTGTTGTTGCTGTTGATTTTGTTTTTTGTTGCTGTTGTTGTTTGTTTTGCTGTTTTTGTTTTTTGGACGTGAATATTGCTTGTAAAATTGGGAACATTATTATTCTTGTTGTTGCTGCCAGTAGTGTTGACATTTTGCGTATCATTGTCGTTTTGTTGTTACCATCATTGTCATCACTGTTATTATTTTATTATGATAACATAACCATTGGTGCTGTTGTAAATATAAATTATGTAATGATGACAATTATGGTGGTGGTGGTTGTGGTGACGATGATGACAAAGACAGTACATGATATCAAAAATGGTTTTCTTCTGTCATGTGAATGGTTTGCAAGCAACACAATAAACATGGTATTCTTGCCTGTTGAAAAAAACAACAACACCCAAATGACTAGCTTCCATATTAGTTTCTTTTCTTTTGTCAAGATCAATATAAAACTAATCCATTTTTATAAATGATACTGCAAAGCTCTGCTTTTTCCTTGTTGGTTTAGTTGGCTTCTTTTGTTTTGGTTTTGTGTTTGAATTTTGTAGAGCACAGTACAGCATATAAAGGGTGTGTGTATGCAGACCTGAGTACCTGCACGTGCAAACGTGCATGTACTTTTTGTCTATCCTGTCTGTCTGACGATTTATATATCTGTCTGTCTGGCTATTAAGCTTTCTGTCTTTATGTCTGTCTCCATCCTTTATCCCTTCCCATTTGCAGCACTGTAAAAAAAAAAAAATTCAAAATCAGTTTTATTTTCCAAATGATACATCTATGAAGCCATGCTTTTGATTTACTTATTCATTTATTTCTTTTATTTATTTATTTATTTATTCTTTTATACCGAGGATAATGGATTCAGCACTCGAGTGCTTTTTTACATCCAGTCTCCGTGTGTATCCAGTTTTGTCAATCTTGTCATCTGTTCCCACCGGCACGCGATGGCCTACTCTTACGAAAAGCGGAACAGGATTCAACGTGTGCGCAAGATGTTCTGCGTGCGTTCGCACACGGGGCCTCGGTTTATAGTCTC
>CM060316.1:109443362-109445862 GCA_030674155.1 Stramonita haemastoma
CATCCTGCCACCTGTCTTCTTTGATATTGTTTTAAATGAAAACAATAAACAATACCAAAGATATGAAACCCGACCCGTACTCTAAACTTAATTTTCTTCTATAGACTGGCTTAGAGTAAGAGCAAGATTAATAACACTCGTGTGCTTTTTTAGATCAAGTACCCGTGTGTGTGTGTGTGTGTGTGTGTGTGTGAGTGTGTGTGTGTGTGTGTGTGTGTGTGTGTGTGTGTGTGTGTGTGTGTGTGTGTGTGTGTGTGTGTGTGTGTGTGTGTGTGTGTGTTGTGTGCAGTTTTTTGTAAATTTTGTCATCCGTTCCCACTAGCACGACATGGCCTACTCATGCGAAAAGAGGAATGGGGTTTAACGTGTGCGCAAGTCTTACCATTGGTCAAACTCGTAGTTTTAGCCGAGGAACGAAAAAAATGTAGACCACTAAAGAGCAGATTCAAGAAGCCATAATATCAGTGTTCGAAGGGTTAGAAACTTTAGAACGCAGCATACCCCACACAAAAGAAATTCTAAAACAAAAAATATCAATGCTAGTCTAATCTCCTATTCCTCTCTACTGCCTATAAAAGCTTGTTCATTTCACTGTCCACTGGTTTGATGAAATGGACAGGGCTGGAAAAGAGTTCTCTGTGGGTGGCGGCATTCTGGGAGTGAAATCCTGGTCTGTTCAATTCACGCCACGTCCTTGAGAAGCCTTTCCACATTAGCGCCCTGGATGGCAGAAACTACTTGCTACAGCTGGTTGAGTTCCTAACTCACTCTCTGTCTCTCTGTCTCTCTGTCTCTCTGTCTCTGTCTCTGTCTGTCTGTCTGTCTGTCTGTCTCTCTGTCTCTGTCTGTGTGTCTGTGTGTCTGTGTATCTGTGTGTCTCTATCTGTCTGTCTGTCTGTCTTTCTGTCCGTCCGTCTGTCTGTCTGTCTGTCTGTCGCTCTCTCTCTCTCTGTCTCTATCTCTCTGTCTCTCTCTCTATCTCTCTCTGTCTCTGTCTCTGTCTCTCTCTCTCTCTTTCTCTTTGTCTCTGTCTCTGTCTCTCTCTGTGTCTCTCTGTCTCTCTGTATCTGTCTCTGTCTGTCTGTCTGTCTCTCTCTCTCTCTGTCTCTGTCTCTCTGTCTCTCTCTCTCTTTCTTTCTCTTTGTCTCTCTGTCTCTCTGTCTCTCTGTCTCTCTCTATCTGTCTCTGTCTGTCTGTCTGTCTGTCTGTCTGTCTGTCTGTCTGTCTGTCTGTCTGTCTGTCTGTCTGTCTGTCTGTCTGTCTGTCTGTCTGTCTGTCTTCTCTCTCTCTCTCTCTCTCTCTCTCTCTCTCTCTCTCTCTCTCTCTCTCTCTCTCTCTCTCTCTCTCTCTCTCTCTCTCTCTCTCTCTCTCTCTCTCTTTGCTCTTCAAATCTCATCAGGACTTGAACCCCAATCTCTCAATCCACAACAGTTCCACGCTACTCACAGTTGCCTTTACCTGGCTTCCTGTGAGAAACGGCTTTTGCTATGTCAACCAAAAAAAAAAAAAAAAAGAGAAAGAAAATGAAAAGAAAAAAAATCCTTTTAGCATCTGGTTGACGGCCAGTCGTAATTGAATGCCAGAACACGCTATCATGGTTCGTTGGACGTTCTCTAGAAAAACCTGATCGGGTTGTCATGGCTTATATTGTCTGCAGGCTCAACAGACTGGAAACGAAGCCCACCCCACCACCCAAACATGCAGAACAGTAGGGGGTTGAATCTGTTCTTTTATTTGGAAAAACCGGTCATCTCTCTCCTTACATCGGCCACTATGTCGCAACAACCAAAGATTTTTAAACATGCATTTTTTTTGGGGGGGGGGGGAGAGAGAGAGAGAGAGAGAGAGAGAGAGAAGAGAGAGAGAGAGAGAGAGAGAGAGAGAGAGAGAGAGAGAGAGAGAGAGAGAGAGAGAGAGACAGAGACAGAGACAGAGACAGAGAGAGAGAATGAATGAATGATCTTGGATCTTTATTGAATGATCTTTATTTTCCAAGGGTTACAGATAAGCATTCGCATACTTTTTTTTTCATCCGGTCCTTGCCCTGATTAGGGACTATCAACAAAACAAGAAGGAACCCCCCCCCCCCCACACACACACACACACCCGGAAAACCACAACTACAACAACAACAATTAGGAAAATAAACAAGATAAAGAAACAAGCGGGTAAGTAAACGAACAGCTCATTGCAGGCGCACATTGTCTCATTCCTTTAATAAAAAATATCCCACATGTCCTGGGAGAACAGAACTAAATTGACAACATCTAAAGACTCCTGGTCTTTTAGCGCTTATTTATATAGCCTACTGTCCAGCAGAGAAATGTAAGTGCAGGGTGTGCAAGAGTCATACTTACAAGGCTTTCTCTCACTCTCTTTTCATTTGTGTCGGGATATAGGCAGCAATAGTCTATATGATGAGCCGAAAATATCTACATGTAACTATTTTTCAAAGGTATGTTGGAAATTTTTTTTGTAATGCAATATATCATTTGTTTTT
>CM060316.1:109450862-109473362 GCA_030674155.1 Stramonita haemastoma
TGGGATCATGGAATGATACAGAAGCTATCTCTATTTGAGAAAAGCAGGGGTCTGATTATCTCCCTTTTTTACACCAAGAGATAAAACATCTGGGTTTGTCTGCAGAGGCACAACAGTTATTTCTTCTGTTTTGTCTGGCATTCTTTGGCAATACTCTTGGAAGCAGCGCAAAGAAAGAGGGTCGGAAAACAAAGGAAAGAGGGATAATTCAAGCTGATAATGCAAGCATCAATTGCATAAGCATGTCAGTCAGGTCAAAAGGATATATATCTAGAACAGGTAGTTTGTTTTATGCACGCAGCAAAAGAGTCCCCCACAGGGAAGAAAGCAAGTAATGCTACAGCCTCTTTAAGAAGGCTTAGTACAAACTACCATTCAACATACCATGAAATGGACAATTTTATGACATACAATTTTCTGACCAAGCAGTGCAAGCATACCTGATTGTGATATCTTTGCTGATACATCATTTTCAGATTTCTTTGGTCAATGTCACAGGTTTATGATCTGCTAGATCCCCTTTAGTTAATACAACAGTCATGCTATTGTCAGATCTAATAGAACTGACTATCAATAGCAGAGGACAGTAAAGCCTGTAAGGCCAGAAACATCTCTCAGTTTGAGATAACTAAAGAGTCTTGAGTTGTAGTTTGAGCTTTGTTTTGATTTATATACAGACCTCCCCATCCATGTGAGAGCTGTCAGTAACGAATGTGGCCTAGGTAAGTGTAACTTTAATTTTCTCTCTTTGCTGAGGTAAGTTTGTGATATACCACTTAAGGTCATATTTATCCACAACAAACAAGTGTCATATATCTGTCCGAATTTCGGCACAACTAACAGTTGTGCCATTGTCAGATCTACTAGAACTGACTATCAATAGCAGAGGACAGTAAAGCCTGTAAGGCCAGAAACATCTCTCAGTTTGAGATTTATAACTTCAGAGTCTTGTGTCCGAATTACCAGCACACTTATTACTTGTGAACAGTGTTTCTACTGCATTTCAGAGTGTGGCAAAGGAGTTTCCCATGGGGAACACCATCAAGCTAGCAACAGACTAGCAGCCCTCGGACCTAACAAGAGGTCATTGTTAAAATTTTAGCTTTTCTTTGCTTTAGTAGGTGACTGCAAGCACTGAAAGATTCAAGTTCTCTTTCTTCAGTAAGTCTGACACTCAGCTCCTGAGAGTTGATAACAAACCCTTTATGGGATGATTTTCTTGCATGGGTTTAATTATGATTTTTAATCATTTTTTGCAAACCCCAAAATATCAGTTTGATTTGACTATGTCAACAGCCCATTCCACGACTTCTGTCTCATTTTCTGTATCCCCTACTACCATGCTCAGAATTATGAGAATATGATAAAAAAAAACCCTTATTGTAGCTTAGAAACAGTATAACTTGCCCTTCTATTAAGAAACGTGTGCAACACTAAAAAATGGGCCACTGAATAAACTGCATGATGCAGATCAATTTATGCAAGTAAACGGCCTGTTGTGATAAAATCTAAGGCCTTCCTATATGTTTCCATATCAAACTTTTTACAATCTATATTTCCGTTGAAGGCTTTCAAACTGAGAATCATGTAATAGATTCCATTTCCTATGGAAATATAACAACTTTTACAGGCTCATTCTCTTACAAACAAAGATTTTTTGCAAGAAAAATATATTCAGTTATTGATTTCTGAATCTACAGCCTCATTTCCTACTGAGCTACTTAGAGTCTGTGGGGTATAACTCAAGGAATATTGTCATCCCTTTGACTGTGTCAACACTTATAATATATCAGAAGTGACTTAATTTCACTTCTCTCTTATTTGCCATGCAATAAATGCAATGCAATGATGCAATAAAATTGCAAAAATGTAATAAAAGATTTTATCATGAAGTTATTACTCCAATGGGAATATTAATTTTATTTTAAAATGAACTCATTTGGAAAAGGAAAGGATGGTTTCCTTATAGACAAACTTCCCATCACACCTTTCATCTCTTGGGGATTTCCCAATGCCCTCAGACTATCATTGGTTGTCTGGCTGGTAGCACACCCCAAAATAAAACGAAATATGCCAACTGCTGTTGCTGCTGTGACCCCCATGACACTAGCCTTGACCCCAAGCTTTCCCCCCCTACACTCGTTGAGTGAGATGCTCAGTTTCTGAGTAACTTTGGCCTCTTTCAGAGCTCTGTGAAATTTGCCCCGTTGGGTTAAAAGCCATTCACTGCTCACAGCTGTGTGTGCGTAGCACCAAGGCCTGCACTGTCTATGGAGTGGCATGTTATGCGTTTCTCTCTACTAGGTGAGAGGTCAAAGGTTGCATGCCCTGTAAGGGAAAGGACATCTACCAGGGTGTCCTTAGCTGCTCAGGTTGCCTTATAGCTATGCTGACCTGCATGAAAAGTTCACAGCAGTGCAGGTGCACCGTTGCTGAAAAAGCAATGCTCCATTTAGTATATTCCACAGCCAGCTGTTATAGCCGTAGGCATTATAGCTGGCTGACTCCTTAGTGTGCGTTGCACAGAGTCGGCAGATTGTGGAATGCGGTACTTGGCCAGTATGGCCTTGAGCCTGGCATCCTGTAGCTTGACATCTGTTTAATGTAAGTCAACCCTCTTATCTGACAAGGGGGGTGGTGGGGGGGGGGGGGGGGAGAGGGGTTCCCTACAGTGGCTCGCAGTGCAGCAGAAAGTAGGGTGAGGAGGTCAGGAGATGGTTTTCTCCCTCTTTTTCTGTATTTCTTCTTCTCATCAGAACTTTACTCCATTTCAATATAAAAAATTTGGGGTGAGTGGGGGAAATAATTGTCTCTATTTCCTCAAATTCAGATTAATCATCAGTCAGAAATTAATGATGTTGTTTTTGTTTATCCCCAAATTATTGATGTTATGGCCTGCATTTAGCCTCCAAGTTACTGAAACAAGGCACATACTGTGTGTAAACTTGCTGAGGGAACATCTGTTGAGTTCAGCAGAAAAAACTTCCTCCTCAAGTAAGGGGGAGAAAAGGGGGGAACTATTATGACTAGGGTGGTACTCACAGTTGAGTCAAACAAGACTGTTTTAAAATGCCCAAAAAGGTTACAATTATGTATATATACACATTTTCCCCCCACAGCCTACACCACACAGAAAATCCAAAGCCTAGAACACAAGAAAGGCTGTATACATCCAACAGGAAAAAAGAAAGATCATAGTGCACACACACTCTAAAAGAAAGGCACAGAACAGAAAACAGAAGGAAGGCACTCTCCTGATGTGACTGGTCCGGCGGCTAGGCGCAAACTGACGGCTGGCAAGTGGTGTTTATCTCAAGAGCACTCTTAGTGCAGGTTTCAGCGGGAGATGAGTTAGAATCAAGAACTGTGATAAAGTCACTGATCATACAGCCTCTCACTTTGCTGTTGCCCCCAGCATCAATGGTTTAATCAAGAACTGTGATAAAGTCACTGATCATACAGCCTCTCACTTTGCTGTTGCCCCCAGCATCAATGGTTTAATCAAGAACTGTGGTAAATCCACTGATCATACAGCCTCTCACTTTGCTGTTGCCCCCAGCATCAATGGTTTAATCAAGAACTGTGGTAAAGTCCAGGCGCTGAAGAACTACAACAAAGCCAAGCAACATTTTCTTTCAGTTCCCAAACCGTGATAGGCAATGGAAAACACCAGGAGACTCTCTGATCCTGTTCGTTTAAAGTGCGAACTTGTTGTTGGGGGATTGCAGGTCACACAAATCTGCTAAAAAGGTAAAGGTGTCCCATAACCTGTGCTGTCGTAGGGGAGCAAGGCATCAGAGACCTCAGCTTCTCTAGGGGCCAGCATATTGAGGGCGGCACCCATCTCTTCTCCCTCGCTGCTTTACCTTTCCTGACCCTAAAGAGGGCAGGTACCCATTTACAGCTGGGGTGAACTGGGGGAACTGTATTGTAGCCAAGGCGCGCAAACGGTCACCCATCCAATTGGCAACCACGCTCGACGCTGCTTAACCTTGGCTGGGAGAAAGCGAGCGCTCTGACCACTGAGCTATCCCGTCCCCAATAATCATACAAATCTGACCGGCGTTAAATTACAAAGACAGGTGGGAGTGTCACAGGTGTCCCTGACAGTGACTGATGCTTGTTGGCAGTCATCAATCGTCCAGCAGGAATTCCAGGCTGCTTTTCTCTTCATTATTTCAGCACACAGCCAAAGGACAGGGCCAGGATGAACGATGAGAGGGGTGTTGTTCTGTTAGCCCAGAGTGTCATTGTCTGATCATCTTCGCGTAAAATTTTCATTTTGCAATTTGTGGCTGTCTTCATTCATCTGTAGGGGTGTCCTTTATCTTTGTCCTGTTTTTTTTTCTGTTTGTTTTGTTTTAACAATGTTGAATATGTCTGTCTCTGTCGTGATATGGTGTGCTGTGTGTTAGTTTTTTTTGTGTGTGCCTTGTTGTGTGTGTGTGTGTGTGTGTGTGTGTGTGTGTGTGTGTGTGTGTGTGTGTGTGTGTGTGTGTGTGTGTGTGTGTGTGTGTGTGTGTGTGTGTGTGTGTGTGTGTGTGTGTGTGTGTGTGGCGTGTGTGTGCGTGTGTGTATGCGTGTGTGTGTGAATGAGAGAGAGCTTTGTGTGTGCGTGTGTGTGTGTGTGCGTGCGTGCGTGCGCATGCATGTGTGTGTGTGTGTATGTATGTGTGTGTGTGTGTGTGTGTGTGTGTGTGTGTGTGTGTGTGTGTGTGTGTGTGTGTGTGTGTGTGTTTCAGCTGTATGGTTGACCGGTGCTTCTATTTCTCTGGTTTTTTGTTTCTGTTTTGTTACATCTCTCTGAAAGTGTTGAGTATGTCTGTCTCTGTAGCGATATGGTATGCTTTGTATGTCTATGTAAGTGTAGGGGGGGGGGGGAAGATTGGCGCGGGGGGGGGGGGGGGAGAGGAGAGGAGGAAGAAGGTTGTGGGTGGAAAAAATCGGCGGCAGACAGAAATATTCAAGAAATATTTCAAGAAAAAAAACCTGCGGATACAGGGAATTTGACAATTCTAAAGTCAGCAGACATACGTGGGCGTGTTTAACATAGACAGACACACCAACAGACTAACAATTGAGAAAAGTGACAATGCTAAAAGTCAGATATATATATATATATATATATATATATATATAATATATATATATATAGAGAGAGAGAGAGAGAGAGAGAGAGAGAGAGAGAGACACACACACACAGAGAGATAGAAATCTATCTATCTATCTATCTATCTATCTATCTATCTATCTATCTATCTATCTATCTATCTATCTATCTATCTATCTATCTATCTATCTATCTATCTATCTATCTATCTATCTATATCTCTATCTATCTATCTATCTATCTATCTATCTATCTATCTATCTTCTCTACCTACCTACCTACCTACCTACCTACCTACCTACCTACCTACCTACCTACCTACCTACCTACCTACCTACCTACCTACCTACTTACTTACCTATCTACAAGGTAGTCTTTATATGGTTCTCCCACAACGTGGTGACCGTCCTCGATTGACCCTTATAGTTGGCCAGTTAGAGGAACGACAGTACTGTTGGTCTTCAATCCTGTTTTGATCTCTATCTATAGAGAATACTGACTGAAGACAATCTCAATAGAATACTGATTGAAGACAATCTCAACAGAATACTTGCTGAAGACAAAATCAACAGCATACTTGCTGAACACAATTTCAATAGAATACTTGCTGAGGACAATCTCAATAGAATACTTGCTGAAGACAATGTCAATAGAATACTTGCTGAAGACAATGTCAATAGAATACTTGCTGAAGACAATGTCAATAGAATACTTGCTGAAGACAATGTCAATAGAATACTTGCTGAAGACAATCTCAATAGAATATTGGTTGAAGACAGTCTCAACCCAATACTTCAGCATATCCACATTTGGAAGGTTTTGGCACTATGCTTTCACCGATAACTGACAAAGCTTTGGGTCTGGGTTATGACGGCAACATGAGAGAACAAGGAAAGGGTAGAGTGGTAGAAAGGAGGGGTGTGGTGGTAGGAAGAAGATCTGCTTCCGATCACAAACTTATCGATTTTGAGAACTGAGTGAATTATGAATATTCGACCCAGGGGAAAAACAAGATAACTCAATTCGTTGATGACGGAAAACAGGAAGCAATTTGAAATTCCTGCTGCTTGTAAAAGAATGAAAGGTTTTGAATACTTTTTTTTTTGTTGGGGGGGGGGGGGGGGGGGGGGGGGGGGGGGGGTATGAAAGTCTCAGGTATTAGTTTGTTGTGTGTGTAGCTTTAAAAAAATCACTCTACAAACGGTCCCGAATTAATCTCATGAGGTTCAGGCGTTAGAATATTTAGATAAAATACTGATATAACTGGTCTCCTTTTTGGCTTTTCAATGGTCAATCAGGTTTATTTTTGAATGTCAAGCTTATAGGATTTTATAAAGAAAAGTGTTGTTTTTTAAATAACTTATTTCTTGTGTGAGAAGAACAAGAACTTTGTTGAAGTGGTTTCAATGATACCAAAAAGATTCAGTATAATTTCTTGCTGCGGCATTGACATCTTGACATCCTGTGTAGATGGAGTATGACTGCTTGTATGGTGAGGTACTCGGAAATAGCTATACACACTAACTTCTCATCCAATGTGTATTTATGATCTCACAGTGATTCATCTCTCTCTCTCTCTCTCTCTCTCTCTCTCTTCTCTCTCTCTCTCTCTCTCTCTCTCTCTCTCTCTCTCTCTCTCTCTCTCTCTCTCTCTCTCTCTCTCTCTCTCTCTCTCTCTCTCTCTCTCTCTTCTCTCTCTCTCTCTCTCTCTTCTCTTCTCTTTCTCCCTCTCTCCCTCTCTCCCTCTCACCCTCTCACCCCCCCCCTCTTTCTCCTCTCCACTTCTTACGCGTTCTCGCATTTCTTTTTTCCCTACAATGACAACTTTTTGCATGACTGCGATTGCAAATAGTCAACTCTTCCAGCTCAGGCCGCTACAACTTATAGTCAAAATTAATGTCTTCTGTATTCTTACTTAGATCATGTCTGTTATACCTCTGTCGTGCGTCAGTCAGCACACTCCCTAAAAGCCAACAAACTAGTCAACTCCCTTTGTGGCAAAGATTCTATGGAATAAGGATGTCAACCCCTCTCCTCCCCAACCATCACCTCACCATCCCAGCTTCCTCCTCTATCCCCCCTACCTACCCTCCATCTTCCAGCCACAAGCTATTGATCGAAGGAGGCTATAGTTGTAACAAAAAATTGTCCGCATGATTTTAGAGTCTAGCGTTATTAATATGGCGGTAAATCTGTCAGATGTCTACAACATGTGTCTTTGAGTTATGGCTCTCCTGAGAACATTCCTTTGGGAGAGAACAGCAGACTGAGATATTAGTGAAACGTGCTATCCTGAATAGGTTGAAGGCTTCTCTGAGTATCGTAGTAATAAGAGTGATACACCGTGTCCTGCTCTTTTGAAGGTTGCTATTCTACTTCGATAAACGCTCAGAAAGCAACTATTCTTGTCTGTCGTATGAGCGAAAACACGTTGAGCTGCCGTTAAGCGCCTGACAAGTCAGTCCCAGCATGTCTTGTTTCGGTGTGGGAGAGGTTTACTATTTTTAAAGTCATCATGGAATAAAGGCGGGAGAAGAAATCAAGACAACAGAATACAGACACAAATGGAGATGACAGGAAGGAAAGGAACAAGGAAGAGAACAAGAGAGGGATAGTAAAGACAGGATTTCTAGCACAGAATTTCCAGAGGGTAGGGATGCTATTTATACTGATAGGTCACCTGCATCCCCACAGGGGTTCAAGGCTGACATGCATATATGTATCTTAAAGAAAATAAAGCTATGTGGGATCCTGATATTTTGAAGCACCATAGGCTTTCTTAGAAATAAGTATGATATTTTGTATTCCAATATTTTAAAGGCTCTTAAACCATCGTAGAAATAGGAATGATATATTGTATCCCGATATTTTGAAGGCTCTTAAAACTAGAGAAGAAGTAGGAGTAATATATTGCATCCCAATGTTTTGGAGGCTTCTAAGACTATCGTAGAAATAGGAGTGATATATTGTATTCCGATATTTTGAAGGCTCTTAAAACTAGAGAAGAAGTAGGAGTAATATATTGCATCCCAATGTTTTGGAGGCTTCTAAGACTATCGTAGAAATAGGAGTGATATATTGTATTCCGATATTTTGAAGGTTCTTAATACTATCGTAGAAATAGGAGTGATATATTGTATCCCGATATTTTAAAGGCTCTTAAAAGTTTCGTATAAATAGAAGTGATAAATGAGATCCCTTTATTTCAAGGGTCTTAAGAGTGTCGTTAAAATAGGAGTGATACAGTAGGATCCCAATAATATTGTGAAAGCTGTGACAAGTATCGTAGAGATAAGAATGTTGTATCGCGCCCAAGTCGGATGCACAAGGCCAGACTTGTCAGGCGCTTAACGGCAGTGCAACGCATTTTCGCTTATATGACGGACGATAATAGTTGCTATCTAAGCGCTCGACGACTAAGAAGAAGGAACGTTGCATGGATTCTTAATATTTTGAAAGTCCATGGGGGAATTACAGAAATACAGTGACGTGTGGGATGCCCATATTGAAAGGCTCTGTTTAGTGTTGTGGAACAGGGAGAGAGAGAAAAAAAATGGAAGAAAAATACGGGGGTGGATTTCTGCTACACTGCCTCTGTTTAGCAGTCTTCCATCCATGTTATGGGTTGAACAGAGAGGGGGGGGGGTTGGTGTCTTGTAGAGAAGCGAGGAGGAACTCATTGGTATGTGTGTGTGTGTGTGTGCTCGTACTCATGCCATTGTAAGCTACTGTCACACACACAATCACACACTTACACACACACTCACACACACACTTAAAAACACACTTACATACACGCACAAACACACACGCACACACACACACAAGCACACACACACTTACACACACACGCACACACACACTTACACAAACACACACAAACACACACAAACACACACAAACACACACAAACACACACACAAACACACACGCACACGCACACACGCACCCCCCATCCCCACACACACTCACGAGGTATACAAGCACGCATGCCAGTTCACAAAAGAATATGCACATGTAGACATACATACATAACGAAAAAAATCTATTACACTTTAAGTAAATTTGTTGTTTTCAGTTTTGCTTTGGGGGCGAACTTTTGGTACATTGGTTAGTTTGGTGTGTTAGAGTCCCAGCAGATGTTTCCGAAATAGGGAATGCACTACCAAACTATTATGTAGCAAGGCCACCCCTTCCCAAAAAATCAAGAACAAAAGAGCGTTCCAACCATTCTTTTTCATCCCTATTAAACTTTGAATCTAAATTTCACAAAGATGGAACAGGTTGGCATAAAAAGTAAGTAAAATCAGATGTCATTACGCTGAAGACTAGTGCAATATCCCCCCTCCCTTCTCCTGAGATTTGCTTTATTGAGGTAACAGCCACTCAAAGCCACCAGCATATTAGGCTGGCACATTCCAGCCGGTAGCTCAATCTGTTTTCCCGTCAAAACAGTTCTCCCAGAGGAGTGATAGCTCTAGAACGGTTTGGGCACCGTTCTGACTGACTGACTGACTGACTGACTGACTGACTGACCGACTGACCGACTGACTGACTGTTTGACTGACTGACTGACTGACTGACTGATAGCACTGGATCCAGTCTAACATTGTTAGGCCTAGTTTTTTGTTTTTGCTAAAGAAAGAACCTGTTTGTAGTCATGGCAAATTACAACGATTTAAAACAAAATGGGAAAAAATGATTTTACTTAGAAGTGTAAAAAAAAGCGTAATCTTTCCATAATGTAGTTTTTCCTCGTACCTCAACTAGAGCTCTCAGGTTCATCAATCGTGATATTTTTTCCTATACAATCGTCTCCTTCTCCTACCATCATCACTATATAGGTAGCTGCATTCCAACGTCAGGAATATAGTTGAAAATTGATCGAAGGTACCAATTTTGCCAGGGCAAGCGGGGGAGGGAGGGGGGGTGGGTATTTCTCTGCTCTCTCCGATTTTCAACTGTCGTGGGTTCGTTTGACGTGCACAAGTCCGTAAACACACAGGTCCGACAGGTTGTTGTCTTTCCCTGAAAGATTTGATATTCAGTTCGATTTTCCCGACAAAATTGGGAAAAAAGGGCTAGGCTTGGAATCGAACCAAGAACCTTACAGTTTACTTCTTAGGCAGGCACACATCTAAACCGTCCTATCACCTTCCATCTCGGTCCAATGTTCAGAAATGGTGAGATTTTTTACGCATGCGACCATGTTTGCTCACAGGCAGACAGACAGACAGACAGACAGACAGACAGACAGACAGAGGCAGAGAGACAGAGACAGAGACAGAGAGACAGAGAGACAGACAGACAGACAGACAGACAGAGACAGAGAGAGACTCTGTGTGTGTGTGTGCGTGTGTGCACGTGTGTGTATGTGCGTGCGTGCGTGAGTGTGTGTATGTGTGTGTATGTGTGTGTGTGCGTGTGTGTGTGTGTGTTTGGCGCGCGCGCGTATTCTTGCCCGTGTAGGCACACGAGTGAAGTTTTGCTGTTCCAGAAATGAATGCCCTCCACTAGCACTTTGTTCAGCCTATAAAATGGATGTCATTCTACAGTACCAACCAGGCGTAAGACTTTTCCAGAATTTTCTCCTGTCTTTAAAACACCCAGCACAGCCTTCAGGATATTGGCATCCTTTATGTAACGCCTATTTTATAATACTTCACAGAGCCTTAAACAATGTTGGCTTCCTATATATCGCTCCTACTTCATATCACTTTACAGAGCCTTCAAAAATGTTGACATCCTATATATCACTCCTGTTTTATATCACTTCACACAGCCTTGAAAAATACTGACATCCTATATTTCGCTCCTGTTTTATAACACTCCACACAGCCTTCAAAAATGTTGACATTTTACATATCACTCATATTTCATAACACTTTACAGAGCCATAAAAATATAGGCATCCTATATGTCACTCCTATTTCATAACAGTTCTTAGAGCCTTCAAAATATTGACATCCTATAATTATATCACTTCTATTTTATAACACTTCACAGAGCCTTCAAAATATTGGCATCCCTTATGCCACGCATATTTTATGAACTCCACAAAGCCTTAAAAATGTTGACATCCTATACATTATATCACTCCTATTTTATAACAATCCACAGAACCTTCAAAATATTGGCCCCTTTATATCACTCCAATTTCATAACACTCCAAACAGCTTTCAAAATATCATGGTTCCCCATAAACATTCCTCCTTTTACAATATTCGACTGAACCTTTGAAACATGAGATTCTCACTCATCACAGTTATTTGTACGATACTCAGCGGAACCTTTCTGATGCTAGAATTCCACATTCCTGCAATTTCCACATCTGCTCTTCTCTCCTTAGGGGTTTTCCCAGGACAGTCATAAACCAGGGACAGGTTGTAAACGTCTGGCAGGTTTATCATGGCTTTGATAATGCTAGTGTCTCATAGGATGGAGGAACATCTCGCTACAGCTAGGATTTCTTCCATCACTTTTTCTGTTCTTTTTTTTTTGGAGGGGGGTGGGGGGTGGGGGTGGGGGTGAAAAATTATGTTCAGCTTAAAAGTTATTTCACTTCAATGGCATCAAAAAAAAACCCGGAGATAATCAGCACGAAATCTTTGACCTGGAGAGCGATAATTTCCACTATGTTCGACTTGCCAGATGCATACAACATAAACAGTTTCAGTGTGGAGTTTTGAGTGACTGATGAGGTTAATGAAGGAAAGAAGAGAGGAGAACGAAAAGAGGAGAACCCCAGAGAAGAGAAGAATAATAGAAGACAAAAAAGGAGAAACAAGAGAAGTGAGAAAAGACAAGAAAAGAGCTAATGTATATCATGAACTTTAATGTACGACACGAAAGTTGATAATCGCTGATAAACCATTATTCACGACGCTCTCAGTACTTTTCGGCCGATGATTTAATAAAAGAGCAATCTCTCTTCAAAGAACTATTGATTCACAGGGGTTCCGCTTTTCCTCAAATTTTAGCAAAATGCTTTCCTCAGCCAAATCACAGCGTTAATAAACCAGTCAGCCTTTTTCGACACCATCCAATAATATGTTCTGGATTTATCGCTCTCCGGGGAAACCAGCTTTTGAAAGAGAAAACAGAGTCAGGGCACTGTGAGGAAAACGTCTGGCTGTCATAGTTTGCCAGCTCCTTTCAGAGTCAGTGGCATTATGAGTGGTCAGGTAAAGATGGACAGAGAGATTGCTGCATCAGTCTGTTGCCTGACTGGCTCTGTTCATTCCACAGGTTGAGGAAATCAGTTGTAACTATTTTAGAGAAACAAGATAAACAAGGCTGGTATTGTTAACTCTGAATACGTATACATTGTGCTTTTTTCCATCTTGGCGACATAGGCCACTTCACTGACTTTAAGGGGAAGAATGTCCTTTTTTTTATTTTTTTTTTTTTTATTTAACAATTTCAGATATTAGACATTGTAACATTGTTGATATGTCATTCATCTTTTACCTCCTTACTTTTTATCAAGAGTTTGCAGTTCTAATTTCCAGAGAGGACTAGTCCTAGAGGAGGAAAGGTGAGGACATTCCAAGATGAAGAGAAACTAAAACAATGTTGTGACACCCACTTTTGTGCCTTAAGTTCTCTGAGCAAGAAGAAATAGGTGGGAGGCAGCACCAGATATGTGTTGTATCTGATTGCTGCTTGTCATTTGTATTTCTGTCGGCTGAGCAAATCATAGTATGGGCCTCAGCTATGTCTGTTGGGTAAGCTTAGTGAGAAGTTAATGGTCTATGGCTTCAGCCTAGAAACCCACATATATAGAGGAGATGAAATACGCTTTTAAGATTTATGTTAAGATTTTCCGTATTGCAATATTATGAATAGATCATTATGCATTCAAGACTTAATCGATCAGCACAGAGAACGATACAATCACTCGTGTATCGGTTAGGCACTGTTCTTAACAGATGTAGTATAGTATACACACAATATTTTCCACAAAATGGCACTTTTTTTAAAAAACTGATAAACCTCAAGAAAACTGCTGTACTGCACTCTTGCATTGTGCTACACTGCATTATTCTGCATTGCACTGCATAACATTCTGTTCCTCTCAACTATACTCCATTCTGATCCCTTCCACTCCACTTCACTCCACTCTATTCCACTGGAAGTGGAAGAATTTACTGCCCTCAGACCATTGCAAATCATGGCCATCATGGAGCTGTCGATACACCATCCGTCTCCCTTTCTCTGCCTCTTAACAGGTCTGGAGTTATGGCTCTCCAGAGGGAACCACTTCCAGGGAAGGACAGTTGGGGAAATTCATGAAAGACGAGAAAACCCAAATGTTTTGGCAAAATCTTCCGGGTGTTGTGAGCAATTTGAGCATGAAAGAAATGGAAAAAGGGGGTGGGTGGGTGGGTGGGGGTGGAATAGCATGGTGGTTAGAACTTTGAGCTAGACTACATTAGACTACAGTAGACTACATTAGGCTACACTACAGTACAGTACACTACAGTAGACTACAGTACATTACACAACACTCCACTCCACTCCATTGCACTGCACTGCACTGCACTGCACTACACTACACTACACTGCACTGCACTGCACTGCACTGCACTACACTGCACTGCACTACACTACACTACACTACACTACACTACACTACACTACACTACACTACACCACACCACACCACACCACACCATACCACACAATACCACACCCTACCACGCCATACCACACAATACCACACCCTACCACGCCACACCACACCACACCACACCACTCCACTCCACACCACACCACACCACACTACACCACGCCACACCACACCACACCACATCACACCACACCACATCACACCATACCACACCATACCACACCACACCACACCACACCACACCACACCACACCACTCGAATCCACTTCACTTCACAATATTCCACTCTACTCTATGATACTAAGTAAGTTATACTGAACGTGTGTGACTGTTCTGCTGTTGGACAATCTTAGCTTTACCAACATCCTGCATGGGTTTGTCATTACACCATCATTCTATCCTCCTCCTCTCCCTGCCTCCTCGCAAGTCTGGAACTATATACTTCTCCACAGAGAGGGAGCTCATTTTAGGATGAAGAAGATGGGAACACTCCAGAGAAAGCAGGGGGCGGGGGAGGGAGGGAAGGGGAGGGGAGGGAAGGGGAGGGGCAACCATAACGTTTTCTTTGCGAAATCCACTGGGGTGTCATGAGCAATGCGAGCAGAGCGGGAAGGATGGGAGAGAATATTGGAGCTGTCGTCTGCCTGATTGCTGTTTGTCGCACCTCATCCATTTCCTCAGCTGAACAGACTGTGCCTCTGTTTGCTTGTGGCGGGAATCGAGGAGTGAGGAAAGTCATGGGGAGAGAAAGAAAGACTGGTGGTGTTATGTTGACTTTAGGTGTTTAAAAAAAAATCTTTTGTGACTGTTTGCTGTTGTTTTTTGTTTGTTTGTTTTTGGTGTGTATTGTTTGGGGGCGGTATAGCTCAGTGGTTAGAGCGCTCGCTTTCCCCCAAGTCAAAGTTAAGCAGCATCGAGCGTGGTTACCAGTTGGATGGGTGACCGTTTGCGTGCCTTGGCTTCAGCACAGTCCCCCAGTTCACCCAGTTTTAAGTGGGTACCTGCCCTCTTTAGGGTCAGGGAAGTTAAGCAGCGAGGGAGAGGAGATGGACGCGCCCTCAATATGCTAGTCCCTAGAGAAGCTGAGGTCTCTGATGCCTCGCTCCCCTACGACCACATAGTTTATGGGACACTTTTATCTTTACCTTACCTTTACCTTTTATTGTTTGATTCATGCTGTTTGAAGTTGCAGCTTAAGCAAAACAATATAGGCTGCTTTGTTGTCTGTGGGTAGTACATACTTAACTGTAGATAAGCAAATTGGGCATTGCACAACAAAGATGTCACAAAATAATAGAAATGCCTGCTTGATGAAAAAAAAGAAAGAAACTTTTATCAGTCTTGGACTGATGAAAATTCATATATCAACATTGAAGTGTTCATTCTCTCTGCTGAGTTTGTTTAAGTAGAAATAGAAATAGGAGGCATTAATTTCTGCATGACGGTGGACCGTCTGTCTCTCTTGCCATACATCCACCTTCACTTTCGTCTTTCCAGTAGTCTGGTAGACCACTGGGTGCCAATGAAGATTTTGCCATACATGCAGAACATTGACTGATTTCCCAGGAACATAACATTGTCAAAAAAGATCAGGGGGTGGGGGTGGAGAAGGTGATATTCTGATGTATTGTATATCACTGCCAACAACAGCAGAATGAAAACGACGCAGAAGAAAAGGAAACCCTTTTGTCTCATCACTTGACCATCATTTGTCACACTTTGACCATGAACAGATTACATAAACAGACACCTTGGCGTCTTTAGAGAACCTGACGAATAAAGGGAAAGATTTCTCCACAGAGAGAAAAAAAAACAAACAAGGAGAAATATGACATGCAGAAAAGATGGTCATATGCACGACTTATCAGAAACAATATGAGCAGAGCTGAGGGGAAAAATGGGAGGGAGATATTTGACCTGTCCTCTCTCTGATTGCCTCTTGCCGATCCACATCCATTTTGTCTTCTGGCCGTATTGTGCTGTGCTGCTGCCAGTGGGCGAAATGAAGACCTGACCAGATGATGGAGAAGAAGAAGAATCTGATCTTCTTTCAACAATACGATCTCCAGTGGCACTGTTGACTCTTATTTTCTTTCAACAATGTGGTCTTCTTATTGCACTGTTGACTCTGGTGTCAACAACGCAGTTTTCTTTCTTCTTATTGCACTGTTGACTCTGGTGTCAACAACACAGTTTTCTTTCTTCTTATTGCACTGTTGACCCTGATGTCAACAACACAGTTTTCTTTCTTCTTATTGCACTGTTGACTCTGGTGTCAACAATGCAGTCTTCGGTCTTCTTATTGCACTGTTGACCCTGATGTCAACAACACAGTTTTCTTTCTTGTTATTGCACTGTTGACTCTGGTGTCAACAACGCAGTTTTCTTTCTTCTTATTGCACTGTTGACCCTGATGTCAACAACACAGTTTTCTTTCTTCTTATTGCACTGTTGACTCTGGTGTCAACAACGCAGTTTTCTTTCTTCTTATTGCACTGTTGACCCTGATGTCAACAACACAGTTTTCTTTCTTCTTATTGCACTGTTGACTCTGGTGTCAACAACGCAGTTTTCTTTCTTCTTATTGCACTGTTGACCCTGATGTCAACAACACAGTTTTCTTTCTTCTTATTGCACTGTTGACTCTGGTGTCAACAACACAGTTTTCACTCTTCTTATTGCACTGTTGACTCTGGTGTCAACAACGCAGTTTTTAGTGACTCTGATGCTTCCAGTTGATCACTTTGTCTGTAACAGCAGTAGCAGATAGCTGAATTAACTGTGGCCACATTTCTATATATGTTTATGTCGGGGAAGGGACAGCCTGGTAGTAAGAGAGATGCGCATTGCGCTCGTGATCTGCCAGGGTACAAACTGAACACGCTGACCACTTGACAGTTCTGTCCTTATTCTGCTAAGAGATGGAACAAGAGGAGAAAATATTGGACTGGTCCTTTGCTCTGAGAGCCGCTAGTCCAACGCCACTCATATCAGAGGATGAATGGAGTGGGATGGGTGGATTCTGTGGCTGTACAATGCTGAAACACTGACAAAAATAGGATGACATAAGTGAGGTCTTTATCGTATTACACCGACTCCCAAACTGCTTGATCGAGTTAGTCTGTGTGATTTTGCTGAAGGTGATGTGGTATTCTGTTAAAATGTCGTGACTTCTTGTTCTTTTGTTTTTCTTTTTTTTGTTGTTCTTCTCGTTCTTGTTTGTATTTTTTCTTGTGCGTGGTCGTTTTGTTAGTTTGTTGTTCTTATTGTTGTTGTTGTAGCTGTTATTGTTGTTCTTCTTGCCCTTGTTCTTGTTCTTCTTATTTTTCTTTATTCTTGTCTTCTCTTTGGTTCTTGTTGTCCTTCTTCGTCGTCTTGTTATTGTTGTTGTAGTTGTTATTTTGTTGTTGTGGTGGTGATGATGGTTATTGTGGTTCTTTTTTTTCTTTTCTTGTTCTTGTTGTTGTTGTTGTTGTCGTCGTTGTTGTTGTTGTTGTTCTTCTTCTTCTTCTTCTTCTTCTTCTTCTTCTTCTTCTTCTTCTTCTTCTTCTGCTTCTGCTTCTGCTTCTTCAACAATTCATTACATTTTTTTTAGTAGAATTTAGTTCCAGAGTAAGGGATTTAAGAAAAACCTGGAAACTGATGGCAGATGATAAAAGCAATCTAAATGTTGGCTATATCCATCGTGGGTCACACCAAGAAGACAAGGGTGAGGAAATAGGACGAAAAATTTGGACTTGTCTCCCCTTCAATTGCTGCTTGTCTCCCCTCATCTGTCTGGCAAGCTGAGCAGATTTGGTTTGTTTGCTCTTCGGAAGATTGAGGGCCCAAAGAAAAATGATAATACCGTCGAAGGTTTATTGTCAGTTGACTCATGGTGTATGTGTGTGTGTATGTGTGTGTGTGTGTGTGTGTGTGTGTGTGTGTGTGTGTGTGTGTGTGTGTGTGTGTGTGTGTGTGTGTGTGTGTGTCTGTGTCTGTGTCTGTGTCTGTGTGTTTGTGAGTTTGTGTGTGCATGTGTATGTTTGTATGTGCATGTGTATGTTTGTATGTGTGTGAGTTTGTGTGTGTATGTATGTGTGTGTGTGTGTGTTGTGTGTGTGTGTGTGTGTGTGTGTGTGTGTGTGTGATTGTGCGTATATATTAAATTCAGTAATAATATCACCTCAGCTTTCTAGTGTCGGAAGCTGTGTTGATAGCAAAGAATATGATCAAAAGAAAGAGAGAAACAAACAAACGCTCTCATTCATCCTGAAATGCATTATTTTAGACAACCATCACCTTGCACCCACCTAGATAGATAGATAGATGCATTGTTTTACACAATGATCACCTTACACCCACCCACCCATATCCGTTTGTCATCCAATCAGTTCAACTTTATGTAGGGTGCACTAACACCTACTGTCTTTCTCTTGTTTTTCACCCACAGACTGCTCCCAAAATGGAAATCTCTTGATAAGCACACCCACAATATTGCTTACTTAACAGTTTATTCATGTGTTACAACGCTCTATGGGGAATGATTTCACAAGTGGTAGAAAACTCGTTATATGAGGAATGATTTCACAAGTGGTAGTTAATTCGCTCTATGAGGAACGGTTCCAAAGGTGGCAGTAAATTCGCTCTATGAGGAATGATTTCAAAGGTGGCAGTAAATTCGCTCTATGAGGAATGATTTCAAAGGTGGCAGTAAATTCGCTCTATGAGGAATGATTTCAAAGGTGGCAGTAAATTCGCTCTGTGAGGAATGAATTCAAAGGTGGTAGTAAATTGAAACAACAATGGAAAGCACTAGCAAGAAGGAAAGAACAACCCCAGTGTTTGGCCAAACCCATTGTGAGGAAGAACGAGGAATGATGTTCATCTCCTTGTTTCGCTAACTGCTGCTGTTTTCACCTAATTGATAGATAGCAAGCTGAACAGACTTGGTGTGTTTACCTTTGTAGAATGTCAGACTGAAAGAGAATGAGGTTAAGTTTAATATCGGTTCTTCTTCTTCTTCCCTGGGCGTTCAGACAGCAACTTGTGTTGTGAGCGAAAATGTCTTGCGCTGCCGCTAAGCGCCTGACAAGTCAGGCCTGGCATATCCAATTTCGACGTGGGAGAAAATTATATTGTAATACTTTCTAGAAAAAAGGGCAGGAGAATGAACCAGAAAGGCAAAAAAATAGACAAGAAGGGAGTGGCACGAAGAAAAAGAACAGGGCAGAAACAAAGAGAGGGGTAGAAAAGAGGGAATTCCTAGCACAGAATTTCCAGAAGGTGGGGAAGCCGTTTGTATTGATGGATAGGTTTTGTAGATGAGTGTCAGAAAACGATGAGAAGATTGAAGAAAGCTACTCATCCCCATTATTCTACTTCATTGTTGCTTGTCTTGCCTCATCCAATTCGTATTCTGAGCGGATTTAGCAAGTTTATTCTCGAAAGGATGAAAAACAAATTATCCTTGGGTATATGTGTTCAATATTTTCGGAAGTTATGAGTTACTAACTACCATTGAGAACGGGGCCAGAAGCACAGAAGCGAACAAAACTGGAGAGTCATGGCAATCTAAATATTGGCTGAATCCATTTTGGCATCATAGACAATTAAGACTTGAGTGGGTGAGAAGAGGGGAGGACATATTTACTGGATCTGTCTTGAGCTGATTGCTGCTTGTCGCATCTCATCCATTTCGCAGACTGAATAGATTGGGTCTGTTTATTCTTGGTTGGTGCAAGATTAAAAGATAATTATCATGTCTTAAAGTATTTGACTAGTGTGCAAGCACACCAGTGCGTGTTAATGTGCGTGCGTGAATCTGTGTGTGTGTGCGCGCGCGCGCGCGCGCGCGTGTGTGTGTATGTGTGTGTGTGTGTGTGTGTGTGTGTGTGTGTGTGTGTGTGTGTGTGTGTGTGTGTGTGTGTGTGTGTGGATGAATCAAAGAGATTTATTTGGGTTGTTACTGTTGTTGTTTCTTGATATCTCCACTTCGATAGATATTTGTTAAGATTTGTTCTCCCTCTTTGTGGAAACATTATGATCATTATGTGATTTATTTGTTCTTGTTTTATTCTTCCTTTTTTCCTTTCATTTTTTTATGTTCTTTCTGTCTTTCTGTTTCTTTTATTTCGTGTTGTTTCTTTTCTTTATCTTGATGTTTCTTTTCTTTTTTTCTTTTTTTTCTGTTTGGGTCGTTGCTTATTTCTTTGGGGTTTTTCTATCATGATCACTATCCTTGACATGGGCCAGGACCGGAGATTAAAACAATATTTTGGTTTGTTTTGATTTGATTTGACCGCCCTCTTGTCCTCGGAGTTTAATGCAGTCTCTATTACAAATGGCAGACAGACTTGAAAAGACAGGAAGAGGGGGGTTGATAGAGGAGGTAAACATAAAATGGAAGTAGGCACACAGATAGGTTAATAAGCTGAAAGTAAGAAAGCGCACGTAATAGAACTCACAGGAGCAAGAGAATTGTCCCTGACAAATTTGTGTAAGAAAAAAGTCGCTCTAATGGGGGGGGGGGGGGGGGGGGGGGGGGGGGGGAGGGGGGGGGGGGGGGGGGTTACATAATTGTGTACTTGCGATTAGAAACAATGATAAAATTGTGGCGACACGCTTTCTCCGAGGAAAGCAACCCGATTTTTGCGCAGAGAAATCTCCTGAGACAGAGATGGATATTCAATTTTATTGAATTCACTGCAGTTCAGGAAGATAACCAAACAGAAGGGTGGGTGGGTGGAGAATAGACAAAAACTCTACAGGGAAAGGCAAATGTAAAACAACTAACAGACAAACAATCAAACAGTGATCAGCTGACACTGTCAAAAGAAACATGGAAAAACAGAAAAATGCAAACTCATAAAGAAACTATAAAGCAAACAGAAATCCCAAGAAAAGACCCTAAATGCTGAGTCGAGTGCATGTTTGATTTGCTTTTCATCATATCTCATCTTCTCAACGTAATTGAAAAATAGGACATATAGGCTCACATTTGATGTCTTTGCACCAGTCATCGATATAAGCCGAACGATGCCAGACTATCAGACATCTCTTTAGGAAGGGAACCAGTTCTCCACACTTCTGCAGAGACCTGAAATCAGAGCTCTGTCTTTCTCTGGAATGGATCATTGGATTTGTTCGCAGGCAGACAAGCCACAGCTTTCCTGTAAGAAATTCTGCCATGTGCTCGTCTCAGAATTGTTTGCATTTCTTGGATTAAAATCCCTTCAGCTTTGGCGTCTGGTTCGATTATTCTCATCTTGAAAATTGTAGGGATTGTAAATGGCTTAAGAGGTGGATGGATTATTAGATTTCAAGTGGTTAAAAATGTCACACACACACACACACATATATATGCACATATACGTGTACACGCACGCACGCATACACACATACATACATAATACATACACACATACACACATACACACATACACACATACACACATACATACATACATACATACATACATACATACATACATACATACAATTGGGTTCTTTTACTACACAAATTATTTCAGCAATGCTGGGTAGAGGGTAAGCTACCTTTGATTTGGAAGCAGTCTATCATTATTCCTCTACTAAAACAAGGAAAATCAAAAAGTGATACAAACAGTTATAGACCCATTGCGCTTACATCACACATAGGAAAACTTATGGAAAAAGTCGTTTTAAATAGGCTAGTGTATTATTGTGATAAAAATAAAATTATCCCAGTAAATCAAGCAGGATTTCGAAAAGGGAGATCAACTATAGACCATTTAGTTAAATTGACTACTCAAATAAAACATCAATTTGCACGAAGACAGAACATTCTTGCCACTTTCTTTGATATAAATAAAGCTTACGACCAAGTTTGGCATGCTAGATTGTTATATAAATTAAAACGTATTGGATTATCAGGTTCTATCTATTCCTATTTCCGAAATTTTCTCACAGGAAGAAGCATTCAGGCAAAGGTTGGTAATAATTATTCTACACTTAGGTTTCCACAAATGGGTATACCACAGGGTTCAGTGGTTGCGCCCTATTTATTCAATATTCTACTGTATGACCTCCCTGAGTCTGTATCTGATAATGTTGTTCTTGTTCAATATGCTGATGACCTTTGTATGTGGAAAAGGGTAGCAATGAAAAAGGTAACACCAAAAAGACATTTGAACTATGTTAGAAAGTTATATCAACTTGAGCTGGATAAAATTTATAAGTATATGGTAGAAAATGGGTTAAGTCTTTCCACAGAAAAGACACAAGTTGTGCTTTTTAATAATGGTGCTGATCCTCCTAAACTTCCTGTTTTCAAGATTGGTGAAAAAGCTCTGGATTATAAGCCTATGGTAAAATTTCTAGGTATCATACTTACTTCAAAATTAACATGGCATTGTCATATCGAATATGCTTTGAACAAAGCCAGAAAAAGTCTAAATATACTAAAGGCAATCAGTAAGCAAATATGGGCCCAGGATTCGGTTGTACTAAAACATTTATCATTATCACTGGTTCGTTCTAAACTAACGTATGGCCAAGAATTATTCTTCAGTGCCCCCAGATATCTTTTGAACAAACTTCAAAGTCTAGATTGTAAAGCTTTCCGGATCGCTTTAGGAGTTCCGTTTCATGCATCTTCTCTAGGAACTTACAGAGAAATAGGAGTATTACCCTTAGATGATTATCGTAATTTAGCCGTTTCAAAGTATATCCTAAGAAGTTCAACAGTTGAAAACAATATTACATCGGAAATTTCAATTAGATCTGACTTAGACTTTCC